>JAOTQQ010000003.1:12810797-12848396 GCA_026546715.1 Gallinago undulata
ATCCCTGGAGGTATTTAAGAAACGTGTAGACGTGGCTCTTCAGGGCATGTTCTAGTGGCCAAGATTATTGGTTTGTGATGGGGTGTTGTGCGTGGGGTTGTGGGTGTGGGGTTTAGTTGGTGGGTGGTTTTTTGGGGTTTTGTTTTTTTTTGTGTGTGTGTTTTTTTGTTGTTTGTTTGTTTTTGTGGGGTTTTTTGGTGGTTTTTTTTATGTGGTTGGACTCGATGATCTCAAAGGTCCCTTCCAACCACTAAGATTCTGGGATTATGTGATTCTATGAGAGCAAGCTCCAGGCTTCTTCCCTGAGTCCCACAGATATGCAGTCTTCAAGCTAATACTTCCCCCCTGAGCTAACCTGAGAGCGAGCTACTGAGAAACCACAGAAGAGGAGAGCTTTTTAAGCTGCTTTATTCAGATTTTCTGAATTGCAGTGGAAGCGTGGCCCTGCCTGCCCTGGGAAAAGCACAGGGAATGGGGTGAGCTTTAACCTCGGGGCTGTAGCGCGGGTGCCGGAGGAGCAGAGCTGGAGAGCTCCTGGTGGCATGGGGAGGAGCAGCCACCCCTGTGTCAATCCTCTCCAGTTTGGGGCTTAAAGTAGGGAGATCTTTTGCTGCTTCTTTGTGCCTTGGAGAGCACTGAAGTGCCTTTGCAGTGCTGGAGCATCACTGGTGGTGCCTGTCTCAGAAGGCTTCAGATACCCTCAGCAGAGATCATCATCATCATCATCATCGCCATGGTGGGTAACAGCATTGCAGCCTCTGGTTTCACCTGTGAATGGCTTCAGTGGATTTAAAGGGTTGAAAGAAGAGAAATGTCTGAAGGCTCTTGTCAAAGATCCTTCCTGTTCTAAGTGAGAAGGGAAATACCCTGGCAGTGACAGCGTAAAATGGGGATTTGGAGTTTGTGTTGCTGTCCTTCCCCCTCTGGAAGGAGAAGACCTGTATTTTAACCAGCCTCAGCTAGGACAGCATGAATAGCTAAGCAGAAAGGGTAGAAAACAACTTTTTTTTTTTTTAAAAAAAAAGGTCAGTAGGGGACTGAGGGAGCACTTAAAATGAAGATGTCAGCAATGGAATGGAGATTTATCAATTCTAGTGACCTGTACAAACAGATGAGAGGAGTTGTAGTGGTCAGTTATAACCATGTAAATTTAATTAAATTGGTATTGCTTGCAGGAAATAGAGAGTATTGAATATAACAATTAGTGGCTCTTTCTGCTCTTTCGGAAGAAGCAAGCAAGCAGAAGGCAGAGGGAAATGGCACTTAGAACAGAGTGCATTACCCTTGTCAGTCACAGGCAATTAATACAAATGAACCATCAGCGTTCGAGTTCAATTTTTCTAATAGCTAAAATACAAGATGGGGCACTTGATCACGTCTGCTAGGAAAACAAATCCCACGGGAACTGTTTGGCTCTCTGTTTTGCAGTGTGTGTTTGCAGGGGAAGAGGAGGAGAACCGCAGAATGGCAGGGTCCTCTCCTTGGAGAGGCAGATGGGGAAGGTCTCAGGTGGCTGGTAGGAGATTCCCTTTGGTGTTTCTCAAAAACAGCTGTTGACATTTCCCGAACTCAAGATGCGTCGCATCCAGCAGAAGGGAGCTCTCAATTAGATCCCATCTCCACGGCAAGAGAGTAATTGATCACCAAATGAGAAGAAGTTAGTGGTTGCTCGGTGCGGGGAAGCATGGTTTGATTATATCTAGTATATGCTGATGGGGGGGGGAAAAAAATCTCAATAATATATTTACTGTTCTCCAAAAGATCTGGTTTCACAAAGATGAAAACAATCAAAATCCTCTAATTCCTTCCCCCCCTTCCAACCCCGGGCAAAATAGTCTATAACAAATGGTGAGTGGGGTGAGTAGGAGCATAAAGCAGAGACTATAAATGCGGAGTTGAACACGGCAAGATTGACAAGCAGAAGAGCATGAGGAAAACGTGTGGCCAGTGAGTTTAAACCTATTTCTTAACGTCCTATAAATACAGCAGGAGTGAAAAGAAGTTTAATGGTTGCGCTGTCCATTTGCAGATGGAAATGGCACTGTTGGTGTGTCCGTCCGCTCCCCGGTGGGGAGGGAGGAGGGTGACACCGCTGCCTCACAGGAGGGAATAATTTATATCCCAGCAGTGATTAAGAGGCAGTTAAATGGCATCTATGATCATCGGGCTCTGTTAAATCAGTAAGTCTGGGTAACTGGCACCTAAAATTTTTAAGAGCTGTCTGAGCTGCTCTTTGGATCATTAATGTTTATTTTTAATAAGTCCTGGATCACCAGGGAAGTTTCAATAGGCTGGAAGAAAGCTCGTGTTCTGCCATTATTTAAAAAGGGTAAATGGGATGACCTGAGTAATTACAAGCCTGTCAGATGAGCGTTCAATCAATATGTGTTTCATACCACCAAATGTAAGGTCGTATATCTAAGAATAATGAATGTAGCTGATACTTGCAGGATAGGAGATTTTTATCCCGAGAAGCAGTGAACGACGGGAGAATACTGAATAGGTCTGGGGAGAAACTCTCTTTCTCCTGGAGGAACTCCACGGGGCAATGCTGCTGTCATGTTTGAGTGTCCACGATTCCTGAAGTCTCTTGGAAATTCAAAGGGAGGTCAGGGACAATTCACCAGAATGATTAAAGATTTTGCAGTCCAGCCATATAAAACTATAAGCCTGTTTAAGCCACAGAGGAAAGGAGAAGGACTTCTCTGAACAAGTCTCTAATGATCCGTCCTGGGATAATACTGGCAGAAAATATAGTGGCTGCAGCTCAGAGCCAGAAAGCTCAGAATGTTGTGTGAAGTGCCTGTTAATTACTGACCAGATAAATTACGATTGTGGCAAATTTCCACCACTAGGTTTCTTCACAATAATCTCAATTTGGTTTATAAAAATATCATCTCTAGTCCAACCATCATTGGTGGTGTTTGAGTTGGAAGAGACCTTGGTTGGTGTTCATAGAATCCATAGAATGGTTTGGGTTGGAAGGGACCTTAAAGACCATCGAGTTCCAACCCCCCTGCCCTGGGCAGGGACACCTCCCACCAGCCCAAGTTGCTCAAAGGCAAAACACTGGTGTTCAGGGCTGCAGCTGGTGGCCATTGCAGGTCAGAAGAGTTTTGCCATTGACTTTAGGATGTGTAGAATGGGCTGAGGGCACAGTGGGGTGTCTGCATGTGTACAGCTTTCAGCAGGACCTCTGGAGTCAGAGCAGCCACCCTGGAGGAACAGAAATAGACAGTTGCAATAAAATGTAAAATTGGTAATCGACCCTTCAGGTTGCCAAAATGTGTTTGACCACTGAGCTCAGAAACAATTCCTACATAAGCTCTTCTATTACTTATAGCTGTCTAAATAGCCACGCAGGCTGCAAGGCTATTTTTTGAAGGTGCAGTGTACATCTAAATTGAAGCCTTTTTTTAGCACCTCTCCTGGAGGTCAGGATGCACACAGGTGTCTATGGATTCTGAAAAAGCTAAAAATATTTTCCAGACATAGTTTTATTAAATTCTCTTCAGAAACTCATGATCTTGACTTTAAAGCAACCACTGAAATCTTGTGCTGTCCAAATTCTTTTCTAACTTCCTTTCTTCTTATAATTAATTGACAGCAACAGAGTCTGCCCAATTTTTGCCCTATGGTTATTTGTTGGATCTTCTGCATGAAAATATTGCTGTATTTTTTGAAACAATTTGGATTATATGTTGCTAATACAATTTGTACATTTATGTTGGGTTTATAAATTGTTTATGCTAAAAAAAGAAACTCCCAATGCCTTTGAGGGGCGGGAGGAAAAGCCCTAAACCCATAAATACCCTAGAATTCTGGAGGAACTTAGTGTGGAAGGGCTTCTGGAGATTGGCGAGCAGTTACCTCACTTTGGGTACTGCTACCCTGATTTTACACCAGGATTTAAGGAGATGTGAAAATAAAATGGTGATGTGGGAATAAAGATGCTTTTTGACCAATATCCCCATTAAAAACATATGTTTTTAAAGTATTGTTTGACTTTCTTTTACGTGATGAGCTATATTTGGAGGGTTTAAATGTGACATTTCAGTTTGGAAAGTAAATCAATATGCTATATTTTTGAAAGATTAAACTGAAATGGAGTCCATCAAATCATTCACTGGGGGAAAACTCCAGGTTTCAATTTTTGTAGTAGAATTGGCCTCTCCTTTTTACCGTTCTCCCCCAGGTTGAGCTTTTACTTTTCATTTAATTCCTAGGCAGGTAAAATTTAATATTGATATTTCTCACAAAGTAGGCCAATATTTGCTTCCCAGACCTAGCTGCTAGTGAAAAACACTTCAGGAGGCTGAAGTCCCTTGGTACAGCAGACAATCATACTGGTACACGGCTGTTCTGAAAGTATGAATGGCTCCTAACGGCTTTGACAACCCATTCGTCTCACCCCCGCTGTGCTGAGGTTACATTTTGCTGCAGCTTCTAGAATATATTTGTTTCCAGAAATTCACTTTCACTGACTTCCCCTTGATATTTTTTTTCTCTTTCCTCAAAATTCCATTCTTTTTTCCCCTTTTCTTTCTTCCTCTGAAGCTTTCTCTGTTTATTCATAGTATTTGTAAGATTATTAAAATATTTACTGGTTACCTTCATGTATAAAATTTCCATGAGGGCTACTACAGTTATCATTTATTTGGAAGTCCAGTTTGGGTCTTCCTCATGGCTGGTAAATCAATTTCTGCTCGTTTGAAGTTGATGAGCCTGATTATCAATGTTCCTCTAGGAAGAAAATGGAATTGTATTGATTTGGGTGGAACCATGTCAGCTTTATAAGTTAACTTCTAATCCACAGAGTCCAACTCAATGGAATATATCTAGTAGGATAACATCACTTTCAACCCAAAACAATTAACAAATATCCTTTTTTTTTTTCTAAGAACTCACCATTTCTACAGACCTTAATTTAATGGTTTTCTTAATGTGCTCTATATCTCTTTAGTGTTAAAAATAAGAAAATAAGCATTCCTTTAATTCTCTAGCAGTGGGCAGTTTGGTTTTTTTAATGAGTGCTGCTTTGTTTTCATTACTAAAGAAACTACTGACAAAAAGTAGTTTCTTTTCAAATGCAGTATTTTCCAACAGGACCAGCAATGTCCAGACTATTATCAATTGACAGAATTTTGTCAAATAGTAGTCAATTTGAGCTAATGTGGACAAAAATTCATTCTGTGATCAGCTGACACGTTGTCCTCGGCTTCCAAGCCCTAAAAAAGATAAAATATGTTCTTTAACTATTTTAATGTTTACAAATGGGCTTTCCATAATTGAGCAAAACCAGATTCAACAAGAAGCTAAGATCCAATGTTTCTGAAACATATGGAAGTCACTTTTTATAGGGTTTCTAATGAAGTCTTCATTACTGCAATACATACATATTTTGAGTGTTGTCGGGTTCTTTCTGTGCTGTTAGTGCTAACATACATTAATTGGCAAATGACTATAGATTACATGGAGCTGTAATTTCACCTAGGAGTAGTTCTGTTTCATGCTTGAATCTCTTGGGAGTGAAGTATTAGAAACTTAATATGAAATTTTCATCACACGGCTTTATTTGTTCCTTTTTTCTTTTTTTTTTTTTTTTTTAAACGTTATCAGGAACTATAACAAAAGGAAACAAATAAAATAGAAATTGCTTCACAGGGTATATTGACCGCCAGGAAATTATTTTCAAAGGAATGTCAGTCACGGAGAACCCCAGCAGCATGTCTGGGAAAATAACACTGGACGGGGCTTTGAGCAACCTGGTCTTGTGGGAGGTGTCCCTTGCCCATGGTAGGGGGCGTTTGGAACTAGATGATCCTCAGGGTCCTTTCCAACTCTAACCATTCCATGATATTTTGCAGCTATAAATGGAAGATTAGGAGAATGGGAGGGGAGGGGATTTCTGGTCGCTGCCTTCAGCATGTACCACCATGGGGTCTCATTTGTAGTGCTAGAATGGTGAAACTTGTGGTCTCCTTCAATGAAAAACAAGCTGAGAAAGAAACTTGGCATTCAGCAGAGAAAAAGCAGGGAAAAGAGTCCCAGGCCTGGCATCCTGACCCAGACTCTGGCTGAGCTGTGCGAGGTCTGTACCGTGTTCATCTCTTGCTCCTTGTGCAGGTGGCGTCTCCTGGTGAGCACCGTGCTGGTGATCAAGGCACACGCAGTGGGTGTGCAGCTCACCTTCAAAGGCTCTGGCCATGTATCTCATTTATATATTAATGTATTCCTTCTATTTTATTCTCTACTAGTTATTATTTTTATCTTTCTTATTTTCCCTTGAAGGTGGTAATTATTTTATATTCATGCTTCAGTCATTATCAATTGATGTGATCATTTCATGCTCTGTAGCTTCGAACGCTACAGACAATTTCCAGCTGGGATGTCTGTGTCATACAATACCTATTCGTGACCAAAGTAACTGCAAGGAGTGGAATCGTGTGTAGGGAAATGTTTAGGTTTTTGGCTTACCGTCTAAGACTTGTCTGAGTTGTGCTCTCAAGCACTTTCTTGACTACTGTTGCACAGATAGAACAATAACACATCCTGGGTTTTGGGTGCACGTGGCTTTGTTTCACTTGTACATTAACAGAGGCTTTACAGCCCAGGACACCTGGGGACAGACTCTCAATCTGTGCTCCCATGTAAAGGAAGGGGATTTTGTGGAGGGGATGTGGTTGGACTGGTCCTGCAGTCTTGTCTTCTGGGTCATGAGACACTTGATGCTGTTCCAAAATTTTTGGGGTTATGCTCAGGCTTCTTCTAAAACATCTACTGCAGAGAAAATCTCTTCATAGTAATATTGTTTTCAGAATAAGTCTTGGGTGTTTTTTCATGATATAGAGGTGTCACTCTAAGGCTTAGCAGTCACATTACTGTGGATTTAGTAGCCACAAAAATGGGACAAGGAGGAAATACCTGTTACTCGTTTCCAATAGTCAAGCTGAAGTATGCCAAGAGAAATATTATTGACAAGCTTTCAGGGTAAAAAATTAGGTATGTTTGCACAGATATGTTCAGCATCATTGTATATTGACTAAATGTATTAAAGATAGATAAGATACAACCGTGATAGGCATAACTTCTTGTCTGAGGCAATGCCTTTCATTAACGTTATTATTAAAGTCATCACATTAACACGCAAGCCCCAGAGCCCTTCTGCATACCTAGATGATCAGTATTTGAATCTTATAGTTTAATGATATTTAATTCAAGTTTTCCAACAATATAATCTTCATTATAACATGTTTCATGCTTTTCTGAGAGAGAACTCATTCAGGGAAACAGAGCAGAAGAAGGAATGAAACTACTTGCCAATTTTGACTAAGCATAAGAAAAATGTGTTTCTTTCACATTAATAATCTATTATTAAGTTTATTTTCACAACTGGTTTGAAAACATGAAAATAACTTCATTTTCCAGATAACTTGATTTATCTGCTACTTGTTGTCTATTGCTTGAGATCCAAAAATGTATATTTAAGCAGAGGTGAAGTAGTCACTGGAAGAAAATGAGGATGTGTTCACCCTGTGATAGTATTCCTTGTGTTGCACTGAGGTTGCCTGGGCCAGCTCCATTTATTCTAGTCTTTGTGTGCAGTAGAATTTGGCTAGTTATTGTGATGAATTAACGGGCCGGGAAGATGAAGTGCTCTAATCATAATTGCATGTTCATGAGCCAAATTTCAAGACAAGGATTTAATATCTTTAAGTGCAAGAGATAAAAATAATGGCAAAAGTTATATTGTAAGGAGTAATTTCAGTTTCTAAAATCATTCTGAAAAGGCAACCCCACTCTACCAAGTAATTTGTGTAGCTACGTAAATATTCCCTGTGTTCCTTAAAGCACTTCTTTTTCTCCTGAAGTCTGCAAATTACACTTTTATGAGATGCTGTACAAACTAACCCCTATATCTATTCAGAGTATGATAATATCTCCTTCCCTTTGAATGAAATATTTGGCCCTTGAGAATCTGGCAGTATCTTTCCTCATAAAATACCTGAAAATTGAATAAGATCTTAAGCTTTATTATGTACATATAATACTGGTACCTGTGGGATTATGTGTAGTAACCTTATTTACAGAACCTTAAGATGTATTTGCAGAATATATTTTAGGCTGGGACAATGCTGTAACACGTGTTTATAATCTCTTCTTGCGTGACTTGATCTCAAATAAAATCCCAAAGGTCTTATCTCAGAAAAGGTATACAGGTCCCCAGCACAGTCTGAGTATAACTTTAAATTGTAACTTCTCAGAGTAGCAGGAATAAAATGTGTACCTGGTGCAATATAAGAATTTAGTCTCTTGGGCTATGTTGTTTCCAAGTCTTTTTTGCTCAAAATGCAAAGAAATCATAAGGAAATGTAGCTTTTCATATATAAGAGAAAACCTACATCAGGGATGCTGCATCCACAGAGATTCTTCCTTGGAAACTGGAGTAAGGCCATGAATTTTCAGGTACCAAAGAAATGTGTTAGAGACCTAATACTGATGAAAAGTCTTAACTTTCTTCCAAAAGTGCCCTCCCTCTAGCCTGAAAGGAGGATTTCCTCCGGTAAAACATAAGGTGAAGAAGCTGCTCCCTCAAACGCAGGCATAGCCCCGGGGAGAACGGTTCCTCGCTGGGGTGGTGTCACATGAGAGGTCAGAGAAATGCAATTTCCCCAAGACAAAACACATTTCCTTCAGAAGAAATGGGGAGGGGAGAAATCATACCACTTACAAATGATAAGAGGACCTGTATTTGTAAGTTATGAGTGAGTTTCAAACCCTTATTTTTTGGGAGGCAGCTGAGAAAACATAGAAACAATCACTTGTCAGAAGTATCTGCCTCATCTGGGCTGTGTGTGTGAAATTCTCCCTGGTCACAATATGGATACCCTTCAGGGCTTTGCAAAGATGCTGAGGTAAAAGTGCTTTATAGAAACTTTTAGGAAGTTAAAATACAGGACAAAACAGCTTTTTATCTCAGTTCAAGAGAAACAGATGTTTCCAAACATTTTTATTTTTTTTTTCCTCGATCCTCTTAGCAGTTCTTTCACAGATAAATAATTCTATTATGTTTCCGTTTGAAACACGCAAACGTGATCACTTTGGTGCTATTAGTTATTTTATTTTTCTTTACTAAGCTGTTCTTTAGAGGCCTTTTAAAGAGCTGGAACGGAATCCATGTCCAATCAAACTGATCAGCATTTTTGGGCATGACTTTTCAATCACAGCATGATGTACACTCATTTAATGTAACTTTAGACAACAGAGCTGTTTGGATTATTCCCTAAAGATTATCTGCAGGATCTTAAAGAGCACTTTGGATAGCTCAGAAGTCTCAGCACTATATATATTTTTCATTACGTTCCCGCTGCTTTTGTAATGTTTCCAAAGTATCAGTGTTGGGTACAGTAACAGAAGAGGGCTTGCAATTTACTTCACTGAGGTAGCAATGCTGTCTAAGGTGAAATTAAAATAGACTTCACTTATTTGTGGAATTAATTATTAAAATGCGCTCAGCAATCACTCATGTCAGCCATCTATGCTTACAGGGCGCTTTTCCCTCGTGCAAATGCCACCAAAACAATGTTTGGTGGCACCGACTTGCTTTGCATTAATGGCAGCAGTCCCTTCTTGTGTCTGTTGTATTATTTAAAATGTGACTTTCATTAGTCATTCAGTAGAGTGTGTTTGTGGGGGACAAAGAAAGCATTATTTTTTTTCATCAGCATCTAAACCTGCAAATATAGGTAAAAAAGAAATTAAGACAAATTTATGGTCCCTTCTATCATTTGGTTGTTGCCAGATGTCAGCTTTTGAGTTGGGCTTAACAGGTTTTCATAAATTCTGCCCATTTTATTCTTAAGCTTAGTTGGTTTTCAGTGTCTTCTGTACGCGTGGGGCAACGCTTGATTTTCCTGCACTGGATAATTCAGGAAGAGCTCCGTGGTGTCAGTGGGCAGTGCCTCCATGAAGTCGGCAAGGGAAACCTTACCAGAGTTTCCTGAGATTAAGCCTCATTTAAGGATCACTGAAATGAATTATGTGTCTATGTTTCTCACAAATTGCACTTACATCACTCAGTGGCTTCATTTAAAAGCGTGTATCTGTTTGTGAGCACATCTTAAAATTGAAGAATTTGGGAGTGGATGTGTAGAGGGACATTTAGAAGGCTCTCTGCTGTGAAGAAGCAAGTTTAAAGGTCTGAAGTTGTGCAGGTGTTTTTTTCAACAAAGATGATCTTTGAAATCTTTTCCATCAGTTCTCTCCACATTCCAATTTCAGTTTTATAACACCCCTCACTGTGCAAGTCTTGGCAGGAAGCTTGCCCATCTTGCAGAGCCTTGCATGAATAATTCATTTAAGTGTCATGCTGATTCTCAAAAGGTTGGAATATTTCTTTGGAGAAAGTGTTTAATAAGATTCTTCCAAACAACACAAAATATAGCTTTGTATGAATTTTATGGGGTAGTATTTCTTAAAAGGTTTTGCACAATCAAGGATTTAATGAACTGAAAACCAAAACATATGGTAGTCCCTTCTACCTATTTGTTTCCTAGGTTGAAGTATGGAGATGAAGCTGCTTAATTGGGGTCAGAAACTTGAATCTGTCAGATCTGAAGGCATAGGCAGAAGTTCAAGAAATAGGATGCAACTCCTATTTGGCTCCTTATATTTATATCTTCATTTGGGTGATACTGTATGACAAAGACCGAGGATGAAGCAGCACTTCCACTTATTTTCCAAGCCAAAAGAAAAATATCACACAGCCCTTGCAAAACACTGTCAGTCTGGAAGACTCCCAGCTGCACAGCGTCCCAGACGTTTTGTTCAACAAGGTGTCGTTTATCCATCAGAGAGAGGCACACGGGTGTTTGGAGTCCTGTGAAGGAAGAGTGAGTTCCATGACAAATTATGGATATTTGGAAGTTAATGAGGCTTATTGGAATGGAAGGTATTTTTGCTTTGTTTGTTTTTCCTTTTGAAGGCAACTTTGAAATGGGCTTTGGTGATCTAAGAGGCTGGTTTGAAATGCAAAGTCCCTTGAAATCTTTCAGAAGAACTCTTTCCACTTCCTTTTATTTTTTTTACATTATTTTAGCATCATTACAGTTTTTAATGGGCAATATCTTTCAAAAAAAAACACCCCAAAATAACAGCAAAGCCCAAGTCAAGAACCAGCCAGTGTAGTTAGAATATAAAATCACATCCATCTCATCGGTGTTTGCAGGAATACGTTTCAGAGTGTATTTGGCAGCTGTACAATTGGGAAGAAATATTTTGTGTTGCTCTGAGGATGGAAGACCATCATGTTTCCAGTAGGACTGTTTGTTGAGAATGAAAATAACTCACAAAGGAATGTTCTTGGTATATAATTGGTCCTCATTATTAAGTGAATTAACAAGACAATCATTATACTGTTGTCATTTCAAGCCGTTCCATCAGAAGAATTTGGCTCAAATCTAAATTAGGGAAAAGGCTCTCTTTGGTGTGAAAGTGGTGAGAAAATACACTTGGGCTGAGTGTCGAGGTTACAGGTCTGGCCTTGTCAGCAGCGAGTAAAGGAGAGGAGACAGCCAGAGCACTTTGGGGCACGTTGGCTTTCATGCTGTGACTTTGCCCTCTATAATAATTCAAAGCTGAAGTGAGTTACAAGATTTCTTTCAGATCTTCTGTTTAAGAAAGGACAAGGATCTGTTTCATCCAAATTTTCCTCTGGCAGCACCGGAGCCAGCTGCCCAGGGAGGTGCACAATCTCCATCTTGGGAGATTTTCAAATTTTAGCAAGAAAAAAGCCATGGCTGACTTGATCTAGCACAAAGAGCTCCATTCTGAGTGGGAAAATTACCATCTCTTGTGGTCCCCTCCCACCAGAATATCTATGAGTCCATGAAATCTTAAAGGCAAGAGTCACTTCAATGAAGCTTTGAACAACTCCCAGTTGCATGAGACGTTTCATGGACCATAGAGTGGGGCCATAAAATACAGCTCCTTGAATTTCAGTGCAAAGATGCCAATAAATTAAGCTGGATCAACCATCTGGCTGTATGTGTGCATGTGTCTGGTTCCCTCACCTCGGGGATCTGTCCTCTTTCACGGTCAAACTGGTGGCTTGACAGACTTGAAGACTTGTGCCTTCATTACTGCTGAGATGTCTTCCTACACAGATACTGCTCTTCGTAGTGCCTTCCAGGGGCCTCATTTAAAGATTATATTGGGGATTGGTGGTTTTCAGTGTTTGTGAAGTAGTTTTCATAATCAGGATCTAAGAGAACTGAACTCCTCAAGCTAGCTGATTTTTTTTTTTTTCTTTTTCCTAGTTGTCATTTAAGTTGAAATTAATATTGTAATTGCTTTCTCTGGAGACTCTATAGCTTCATGCACTCTCATTTATGGAGAGAAATATGGATGATGGGTGACTAATGCTGCTTAGTTAGGCATTTTTTAAAAATAAATACAGAATCTGTCAATCTGTTCTCTTTCAGAGAAAGAAACAGCTCCCGTTTTCACACAGTCTCTTCCTTCAGGGGATTCTGTCTTGGGAAGTACTGTAATGGGGAGAAGTGTATGGGTTTTGACTTCTTTGGCACCTTTCACCCTTTCATTTGCAAAGACCTTTCCAGTTTTCTGATAATGTTTATGGGGGCTGAGAAGTGCATTGCCTACCAAAGAAGGTAGAGCGAACTTCTTGGAATGACATTGAGCCACGTCCATATTCTCTAATTTTAAAACTAAGGATAATAGAAGTGGAACAAACAATGTCTTTAGGCTGAAAAACTCCACTTAACTGTATTGATTAGGATGTTGCTATGCAGATTTAAATCAGCTGAGTCTGTCCTTAATTGTTTAGAGAAAGCAGGCTGGTATGTCTAGCTTTCCATCTACATCCTTTGCAAGCTGCTTGCCAACAAGTCATTTTTTCCCTATCAATAGTCTGGTGATTGATTAATTCAGTTCAGATTCCTATGACTGCAAGGTTCAAAAAGACACATTCTCACTTTATTCATAAATATACAAGATTTTCTTTCCTGTGTATTGGCTCCTCATACTTCAAACATTTATTTCTTACATTTTCTCTTCTTGTGAATGGTCTTGTTTCCTGCTGCTTAAAAAAGAAAAAGAAAAAATCTGCTTTCCAAGCCTTCTTAAGGGTCACTCTCCTCTGTTTTCAAAATTAGTTGTGGGCTAGAAGGTGCAGAGGAACAGAGGGTGGAGTATGTCAGCATGAACAATCAGCCCAGATCCAAACAGAAAAATTCATGACCTAAATGAAGTATCTCCCTCCAGATGTCAGAACAGTAAATAAATGTTTCATAAACTTTGCTTTCCAGGTCAGCTCCCAGCCATGATTTTATGTTTGCTGTTTAATCCTTACTCTTTAGTGAAAGCAGAACAGTGAGTCTGGGCAAGGAGCAGGGACGTGTTCCTGGGCATCCCTATTCTGGGATGTAGTCGCATCACTGATGCTTCCAGACAGGAAAAAAATTTCCAAGACAGATATCTAAATTTTGAGGATAAGGAACAATCTTACATGTGTTTTCCTTGTAGAAAAACCTGAGGAAATCACCTCCAAACCCTATGAGAGTACATCTTAGCAGGTTTAGCACCCTGGGGCTACAGCAGCCAGCAGCAACTGCCGACTCAACCACTGCTGGTCCTGTGGGAGCCAAACAAGTCCCCTGCGAGGTCCAGCCCACCTCCCTTAGCACAAGGAAGATTGTATTTTTTACAGTGTGATAGTGGAAACTAGATGGTTGTGTTGAGGATGTGAGGGCACAAAGCCAAAGTTATGTTTGTGGAGTATAAATACTTTTCCAACTTCTTGACCCTTGCAGCTTGTTGGAGCACTGGGTGCTTCATCTACAGGTGAAGGGAAAAGCCTCTCACTGCTGCCTCATCCTCAAAAGTGAAGAAGCTTTGATTGTACCAGCTAATCCTCGGCTGTCGAGCAAAGATGCCTGGCACGAAGGTTTCGCTGTGTGCAAGATTCATCTGTGTACTCCAAATTGGCCCCTGCCATTTTCACGGTGCGGGGAACTGTATCATGGCAACCTGTGTCTGCAAGCGCAGCCAGAGCTCTCTGTGCCTATTATTAGGAAGCCAAATGGGGACTGCACACCACGCACATTTAAGTAGAGCGTGGAGATTGTCAGCAAATTCTGTTAACAAGTGGCAGAATTTATGTGCTCGCGGACTAGTCCCTCCATCGGAGATTTATGGTATTCTCCTTTCACGCTGTGCTGTTGCTGCTGCTTTGCAATTAGAGAGGAGCTGGCATTAAAAACATCTGCTACCCGTGTTGGCCCATAGTTGCCAAACTTTTGCTCTCCTTCTGCCAAGTAGTACCTTGCCAGCAGTACCGTTGTGAACAAATGTTAGCTCCCGAAAGCGATGCTTGCAGACACTGGTGCCACTGAATCAGCACTAATACTGACATTTCACTTAGGGAAAGGGAAGGATTTGTGAGGAAGCAGCACCTCCAGGAGCTTAATTAGCATGGAAGTGCAGAAAAAAATAGCGTTGTCCTACAAAAGAGCACGGTGAGAGGTTATTTCCCATGTTTTCCTGAGACTTCCCAACATCTGTTCTGGATGTGTTATTCGGGAACTGGTGGCTCTCTTCCAGGCTGTGGTCCTGCACTGAGGTCCCAACCTGCTGGGGACAAACCAGAGCGCATAGAGCCCCAGCGTGGGTGTCCCAGGTGGCACCAGAAGGACAAAACCTGCTGCTGTTCCCAGCCCTTTGTCCATCCAGCTGCATTTTTGCGAGCTGTCACAATGCTGGTGCCGTGGTGAGATGCTGCAGGTGGGTCAGGGGGTGCACGAAGGGCTGTAGAATCCCACACTGAGATGAGGTCCTTGTCTGCAGCATCCCACCATCCTTTCCACATGTTTTTCACTCTGTTTAAAATGATTACAGGTAGATAAAGGAGTTGTCAACTATTCATTTCCACTCCTCACTCTAATGGTTAGTGATTTTTTTCTGATTGCTTCCTGAGCAACGTAAACGCCCCACTGTAATATGTGCAAGACATTTTCAAAGCACAGAAAGAAGAACGGTGGCAAACAGCTAAAAACTGTGGTGAGCTGGAGGTGGAAATGCTCATGAATAACATGAATGCTGACCCTCCCTAGCTTCTAGCTGGGTTTTGAGATGATGGTGAGGGATATTCAGCAGCCAACATGTAATGGACTTTGGTTTGACCATTGGAGTATGTTATTGATACTGGGGAGCAAGGCACTGGGTAGCTCCGTGCTTTGTGAAACTGCTGAATGAAGGGATGTACCATTGGGGTAGAGATGGCAAATCTGAAACACAAAATCAGTATCCAAACCCATCAACTGTTGAAAGCGACACTGATGCTCAGAGGCTCGTGCTTACGCAGGGAATGCGTGGCT
This sequence comes from Gallinago undulata, assembly GCA_026546715.1. NCBI lineage: Eukaryota > Metazoa > Chordata > Aves > Charadriiformes > Scolopacidae > Gallinago > Gallinago undulata. The sequence goes on from JAOTQQ010000003.1 coordinate 12,826,193, forward strand.
GTAGAACCATGACCAAAATATGGTTCTGCTCTTATTTCTGTGAAAAATGTGAATAATGAACACGAGACTGGAGGTTACACATCAATACAGCCAGCCTAAAACACTTCGCTGGGAAATGGACTTCCAGAAGAGAAAGTTGTGCTGCTTTTTTTCAAATGTGGCTGAACCCTGTTCTTGTATACGAGCTGAAAGTTCAAGCTAAAAAGAAGGAATTAAATGTAAATGGCACCAATAGACTCCAAAATTTTCAATGTGCATTTTTTTCTATTCTCTGTGGAGCAGTGTGTTTCTTCCTCCAGGCAGCGTTTAAACTTAGGCTGCCGTCAAGTTTCCCGGCTTGCTCTCAGATTTTTTCTCTTTTTAGAACTGTTTTGCTTTCTTGTAGTAATCTTCTAGGTTTTTTAACTAATTAAGTCTTTATAATTTTCTGCAGCTTTATGCTTTATGTAACGTTCACTCAATTGCAGAGTAAGACCCTCATTGCATGAGCATCCCCAAGCATAACACTATTTCTAGCTGAGATGAAATTTTCCTTCCACCTCTATCTGCTGGTTGCAATGACAGTTGGCAAATATATCAGGTTTTGATCTATGTTAGCACTTTTCTTATTAGCTAAACAAGGGTATCAAGCTGATAATATGCATATAACAAGTTATAGATATGAAAGACAATGCTCAGCATTTTGTATTTTACATCTTTCAGCATAACAAGGGCTTCAGACAAGTTTATGATTATTTATTTACGTATCCATGGGTTTGGCTGGGCCAGTTTTACTCACCTGAATGATTTCCTTACTCTTTGAGTAGCCAAGTGTCATGGCATGGGATGTTTGCAAAGTGGGACCATTTATCTCAATATACAGCTCCAATATGAAACTGTCAATGGCGCTTTTGTGTTTTCATAATATAGTAAAAACATTTCACTTGATCAAAAAGGAGAAGATGATGATGTCTAGCAGCAAGACAGCAAACAGAAGATGTTTTGGGTTGGGGTTGAACCACAGGACTTAAGATACGTGGAGATGCTTTTAAGTTGAGGGTGAAATCCATATATGTTTTCTTCCTGCGTGTGTAAGGCTGCAGACTGTGTATTTCAGGGGGCTGCGAGCAGTTTTGCTGCAGTTGGATAAATCCAAGTAGCGATCAGCAGAGGGCACTGATCTAACAGGAGTTGGAGTAAACCCCATTGTCATTTTACTTCAGCACAGTCTAAAAGGACCCAAGATTAATCTGTTAATATCCTCTCATTCCTTTTCCCTCCTATATCAGTGTTAATTGCCAAACAAGTGACAACTTTCTCCAGTATATTATATTGGTAAATTTTACACTACTGCTGTAGATACGGTTATTTGCAAATTCGCAACAGACTCCTCCACAAACTCAAGAGGTTTTTATGTTGCTTCAGTATGTATGAATACAAATAAATAGAGGCTGCAATTTCATCTATATCAAATTTCATCTGCATGCTATTTAAAGCAGTCTAAATATTAAAAACAGATTATTGGGATATTCCACAGGAATAATTTTATTTATCACGGTTTACTTTCAAATAAACTTGTCTACTTCCTTTGGGTTTATTTTCTTCCAAAAGAGGCATTCCTCTCAGGATTACAGTATTTTTTTTTTTTTTTAACCTATGCATTCACAACCTTATTTAAGAACTGGTTGTCAGCTGGGCTGATAAATGCAATCATGATGGAGATGTGGCAGAAACAGCGATCATAAACCTGGCTGCGTAAAGCACCCCTGTAAACTCACTTAGATGGAAAGGGAAAGGCTGGTGGGGTGGGGGTGAAGGAGATGGCAAAGAGGGGCACAAGCTACTCATAGTGTTTCCCCAGATCCAAGGCCAGAATGAACCTCCTGAGCCAAGGGGGGGCGGCGGCTGCAGAGAGGGTTGTAGGCAACCCAGCCTCAGCAGAAGTGATGAAGGCTGGCGTCTCTGGAAATTGCTCTGACAGCCAGGGCCCAATAAAATTTTAATTTGAGAAATGAACCCGTTCTAAACTTTGAGAGTCGAGCCCTGCAGGTTCTACTTGGGCAAGATTTTTGCTAAGATAAATGAAAACAGACGGAAGGAGTCTGACAGTAGCCAGTGGGCAAGCCCCTGCCTTGTGTCTGGCAAATAACCCTTTGTAGCCCTGACCTGTGTCACAACATTGGGGTCAATGAATAAATACCAGTTTGGTGGAAGCACATCCTGAGTGTCACAGCATTATTAAAAGCCTTTCAGCTTGAACAAAGGGCAGTTTTCTCAGAAGCATTGGTCTCCTAAAAATCGTATTTCTTATTGCCTATGTATTAGTCTTACTAAAAAGCATTAAAGCAAATGTAACTCTATCCTGCAGAACTTCCCGAGATTGGGCTTGTTCATTGTTTTTTGGAAGAGTTTTGAATGAAAAAAATAAAACTATCGCTGAAGGTGCAATTTAGATGTTTACTGAACATTATGGCCCAAAACACAAAATGGATCTTAGTCTTAACTATTTGGTATGAAAACCCAAAATGAAGCCCAAACGAAGACTCCTACATAGGACCACTAAAGACAGCCCTTCTTGCTGTTTCCCAATCACTGCCATAGAACAATTAAAATGAGAAAATCTCTTGACTGGCTGGAAAGGGCTTACCCACTCCCTCTCCCTCCCCCCCGCCCCCCCAATACATGTTAAAAGCAGCATGTTTAGTATTTGTTTTGGAAAAATCCTGACTAAATACAGATTGTACTGTTAGGAGTCAGCAACTAATTATCAGTTAAGGACTTGCCTATCTAACTTTGTAGCCAGCTTCAACAGAACACTACCAAATTAATGCTATCTCAACTGAAGACAGATGTCCACTTAATATGTTCAAACTGATCAGTCCAATCAACATTATTTTTAAATATAGATGTAGCATCTTCTCATTTCACGGGTAGTGCATCTCTCTGAGCCCTAACCCCTTTTTTTAAATGTGGTATTCATAATGCACAGTCACTCCTTCAAATATTTTTTTCAATGTAAACTGGTTTAAATGTAAGTTTTGGGCCCAATTCTGCTGGCCTTTTCCTCATTGTGTTCAGCTTTATCCCACCAATATGAAAAAGGCTAGATTCTATGCTTAATTATATTTTGGATGTGGCTTAGCAGTGCCCGTCTGACAGATAAAGTGTTTTCAAATCAGCGAATGCCAGGCAGAATCTGGCCTCAGTTCAAGCTGGGGTGTAAAAGGTCAGGCTTGATCTGTGGTGGCTTTCTGTTTTGTTTGCTTGATTTAGTCTGGTTTAGCAAATGCCTAAAAAGAATTTCATAAACTGAATTAGGTCATCTCAAGTGAGGTCAGCCAAAGCGGGCTGCCCAGAAAAGTCCCTGACTTTAAGCTGTGTTTTAGCTTATTCATGGCAAAAGGATACAGCCCAGATTTTCTGCTGCGTACGGCTGCCATTGGGCACTCATTCTGTGTGTGAATCTCTGCCCAGCTTAGGTCCTACTGCAGGATCTGATCTGTGCTGACCCTGCCAAAAGTGTATGCAAGTCACCTCCTAACTTATATTTACATATTAAATTAACGTAAGAGAAGCATTAAGTCCACCTGTTTAATGCTTGAGCAGAAAAAATGAACGTAGCTGCTACAGCTGCATGTTTAATCCTGAAGAAAAGAGATGTGTGGGAGGTATTTAGCAGATAAGTCAACTTCCGTGGAAAGCAAAACAGTTCTGTATGTCTGAGTCCAGCAGCTGCAGGAAATGAAATGCGTCGCTTTACCCGTGATCCAAAGAGGAGAGAAGAACTGGGTCTTTCAGGTGTGGGAGACCATCCCAGTGGAAGGGCCAGACAGGAGGGAGAACAAGCCCAAGCGAGCACCAAAGTGCCCTTCTTCCAAAGCTATTATGGTCTAAAAGGAAATCTAAAACAGAAAGAAGAGAAATAAGAGAAGGGAGGAAGGGAGGAATTAACTGTACAGATATTGTACTAATGACACCAAGCTAGGAAACTCAGGAGGAGTTGTTCAAAGAGGTCTTCACTCTAGGATTCCATCACGAGGAGGGCTGGGGGAGGATTATGGGGGAGCATCAATCATCTAAAGTGACCAGCGTAGAAAATTCACCAAGGTCTTCATTCTTACTGCACTTGGTTTCCTTAAAAAAATAAGTTAGTTTTCCTCACAAGCCGTACTGCCATTTCCCAGAAAGCAAAGATACAGCTAGGAATAATTGCTTTAGCCTTTAGTTTTGAGTGGAGTTTTTTCTTTTCCTCTGCCAAGCAAACAGAAAAAGCGCTTGTACTAGTTTAACATATACTACTATCTAAGAAGAAGAAAAATTCAATTGAGGTGAAGGTAGCTTTATTCCTGCCACCAAAGAAAAATATATATTTGATCCAATCTATGCTAAACTTTTTTTTTGCAGTTCTTGAGAAATACCCCCAAAAAAATCTATATATCGCACTCTCAGCCAGTACTTGATGACATTAGCCTTCAGTTTTTACCTCTGTTGTCTTGCTAACAACAACAAAAAAGGCAGCGTGTAAGCTTATGTACCAGTAAAGGTAGAGCAGCAGAGTTCCCATGCACCTCATTTTACAATTTGCTTTGACATGGAGTGAGAAACAACTGAGCACAACCTTTACTACAATAATTGGGTTTTTGCCATCAGGAAAAGCTTGTTACAATTGTCCCCTCTGAGAAATAATACGCTGGTTTAGGTTTAGTTTTATAGAATCCATTCTCTGCAACCTTAGAGGGCTCAAATTCCGGCGAGAGAGATGCGATGTACTCGGGCTGGATCCTTCCCCACCTCGGTCGATAGTCTGTCATCGTTCTGTCAATAGCGTTGGGTGGTTTACACCACCGCAGCCTCAAAATCATTCTGTGATGCACATCGTAAAAACACAGACTAATTTTAGAGAGGTCTCCTTTGTCTTCCTCTATTTATTTTGCTTTCTTTTTTTGTTGTTGTTGTCATTGCTTCAGATCATACTGGTTTGCTAGGGATTTTTCTCCTTAAAGAGATTTTTCTTCCTTAAAGAATTATAAGAAAATATACCGAATTATAAAATCCTCATGTATATTGCACCTGAAAACATGCCAGTTAGTTAGCCTGTAAGGATCAGAGCCTAAGGATGAGTAGGCTTTGTGAGCTGGGGATAGAAAGTTCCTTCAGTTTTAGGATCTCAAGTGTTTTAAAATCGCCTCCGTCATAGGCTCCCCCAACCCAAGAAACCGTGTAATTATATGCACCTCAGTAATCAGGTATGTAATTTCACAGATTTCACTACTACCACAAAGCACAGCTTTACTAGAAACACTGATTATTATCTACCGTTCTTTCAGGGGCTATTTTTGCCATTCTCAGACCTGCAGTTGAAATAAAACTCACAGGAATGTCCCGGTTTGGGGAGGAGCAGGGCCAACCTCCTGGGCAGTGAGGGAGGCTCTCACATATCCTTGTTGCCATGGCAACCAGGGTCAGCTGACCTGCTTGTTTACCCTGTGGAGAGGCTACACCTATGGGGAGGCGTGGTCAGGTCAGGTGACTCAAACTGACCAATAGGATGTTCCATCCCGTCGGCCATGCTCAGTATAAAAGCTGAGGGACCAAAGGGCCTGGGTTTTTTCCTCAATGGCTTGGCGGCTTTAAGGGCTCTCTTTCTTTGTTAGCTGATGTCCGAGAAGGACTCTGTTGGCTCGTTTGCCTTTGATCCCGATCAGTGTGTTTCAGAATCCAGTCTGGGATTTCTGCAGGTGACATCTTCCTGGGACCTTGGTAAGGCTTATGGTTTTGTATGTATGTATGTGGTATCTCTTTCGTTGTTTCTTTTTGATTTTATCATTAATAATTCATTAAAGTAGCTTAGTTTTTTTCTAAACTCATAAATCTCTTTACCTCTCTTCTTCCTCTCCTTGGAGCAAGAGGTGGGAGAAATGGTCTGTCATCTTGTTATTGGCCAACCTGGCCCACCCTGCGACAGCTTAAAAAAAAAATCAAAGTTTGTTGCTTTAGGTTTTGTTATTGTATACGTCTATACTCTTAAAAATTGCTAATACACTCTCCAGAACCGAGTTATGAGTGGTAAAAAAACCAAACGTATTAAAGCATACTCTATTAGGATTGTGTTATTATTTACATTTTAACTCTTCTAAAATTATAATACTGAGGAGGCTATTGTGGTAAGGTTTGGATTACTGTTCTTAAAAGTAGGTAGTAAAATATATCACTTAGAAATAAGACTGCTGTGTGCAAGGAGTTAAGGGAGCTACTCAGTGTATGCGAGGTGAGGGATTAAAATCTGACTGCAAGACCCCGTTGGGACAATGGGCTATAATATAAATGGAAGCATGAAAAGTCCATGGAGAATGCAAGTGCTTCAGTCTCTGCCAATCCCTGCTATCACTTCATTGGCCAAAATGACACCTCAAAGACAGAGAGACGTCAGTGGCAGAGACAACTCCAGACCAGCCCTTTCTTTGAGGAAAGCAATCCAGAAAAACCTGGCTGTATAGAAACAACTGGGATGACTTGACCAGCTGTGCTATCTGTCCCTGTGGGGACATAGCTACTATACTATCCATGCAAAGGAATCCATCCTTTCAAGACTAGCATTAGAGTACCAGAAGGGAAAAGCCCCAAGATGGATGTCCAAAAGAACCAAAGGAACATAGCATGTGAGCATCACAGCTGATGAACTGTTCACATCTCCAGTGTATACAGCAGATTGTCTCTTCAGTGTTACCAGCACTAAGTATCATCTGAGGAACAATTCTATTTGAGAAAACTATATCCACAAAATTAAAATTATATGGTGTATTCTTGGACTTTCCTAAAACTAAGGTCTCCATAAACTGTCCACTCCCTGAAATCTTTCGATTTTCTGAAATCTACAGCCATCTAATGGAGTGAATCTGATGATACACATACCACATTCACACCTCTTCCCTTTGGAGTCCATAGCAGATAGCTTCCGTTGGCATTAACGGGAACAAGATTGGGCCTTGAATTATTAAACACAGAGTATAATAGGAACCTGTTTTATTTAAATATAACCAAAGTGAGATTGGAAGTGTGAGGTGGTAGTAACGAGCCATTTTGAATAGAAGGAGATGCATATTAAGTTAAAGTGCCTTGTACTCAAAATCAATTTGAATTTACTTCAGACTTTGCATAACCTTCTCCTCAGTGCTATACAAATGTCTTGATAGACTCATTAAAATCTGGAAAATGGAAGAGAAAATCATAAGATCAGAGACTCATGAAAGAGCTGAAATAAAAATCTATAACTGAAGTGTGAAGTTACAGCGTGGATCAGTGAGAATTTTAAGTTTCAATTTCTTTCACTTTGTGGGTTTATCACCTACTGACTGTTACTTCATTTTTATGTAGTGAAACATACACATTACAACCTATTTATTCAGATTCTTTTTGCATGGTCTTTGCTCTGCTGTTCTACTTGTGTTGCTCACCCTGAAGACCCCTATGATGTTTTTGACAGAAGACCCAACAGAAGTAAGTCTGTGAGAAATAATGATTCTTGCGGGCTCCTTTCAATGCATTAACTTGGAGGTTGAAGAGGGAGAGTACTCTGATTTGGAGGAATCCCTTAAGAGATAAATGGCCACGTCCCCCTTCTCAAAATAAATTGCAAATGCAATTTTCCTTGTCAGGGAATGTGCATTAATTCCTCTTTCAGAATGCTCTTCTGACTTGCCGCTAAACCCCACGTCTCCTGAATGTCTATTTCATCTACCTGTTCTTGTTTACCTCCAAATGGACAACTGGCAGCATTTTATTCACTGCTACACAATCAAGCCAAAATTGTTTACTCATATTTTCTGTACCACTGAGGTTAAAACTTGGCTCTTATCCTTAAGGGTACCTTGAAATATGACTTTTATTCTGATGAAAGATTTTTCTTTTTTGGTTGAAACTCCTATTTACACCCCGATTTGATAGAGGAAAAATTGAGATTTTCCTTATCGTGATTGTACAGTATGAAACAAATTGCTTCAGATTACGATTCTCTCCACTTTAAATTGTTCCATTGTTTAGACTAGAGCTGGCGGACACTTTCTTCATTTATCTTTTGTAGACTAACGCTGCAGTGGACGTATTCAAGGCATTAGGCTGGTGCTGATTTGTCAACCTTGACCTTCTGCCACATTAGCTCATTGCAAACCTGACACTCTTCATTTCTCAGCCGTAGATTTATTATTTTTTTTTTCCCTGAGCTTTCTGAGCCAAGATTAGCCACCACTGCTTATGTGAAAGATATACGTAGAAATATCAAAAGTTGACAATGTTTTCTTTTTTTCCATTGGCTCCCTATTCACCATCTTGTGTTCTATATTAGAAACACATCTCATCATTCGCCACTTGTAACAATTTAATTGCTATTTGTCTTAATTCTGATATATTTTATAGACTTTGTCTGGTTTGATAACAGCTTTTACACAACGGATCAGACTAGGGTTGAAATTAGCCATAGAAATTAGCAGTGAGTTCTTGCTTCTTAGTTATCAGAACTTGTCTGTGTTGGATATATTGGTGGTTTCTTCCAAAAATGGCTCTGGTCAACTTTATATAAATGTATATATATAAAAGCTTCGTATTAGGAAAGGATTGCAGTTACTGGAACTGAAATCTGAGGAAGTAGGCTTGCAAGTCTGCAGCTAATACAAGCATCTGAGTCCTTCCATGAGTGCTGGAAGTTTAAATTGCATAAAACTAAGCACTGTTTTAAAGCCACTGGGAGAGGCAGCTAGCTTGGTCTTACCAGCATTTTTTTCACCAGCGGTCTCATTTCTTTACAATTTCTTGCAAACTTTGCATGTTCAAATGTTGGACCTTAATTGGGTCCTAACAAATTCTCACAGCAGTTGTACTTTTTCAAGGAGTCACGTGTGACGCCCACTAAAAGTTGCCTCCGGTTTCCTTGTGGGTAGGAACCCATGGGGAAAAAAAGCACTACTGCAGAAACAAACAAGCAAAATCCACAGTGACACTCCTCACAGTTAGGGACAGTGGTCTTCCAGATCACTTCATTTTCCTATCTTGATGTAACTCACAAACCTTTAAAAATACTACTGCTTGAAAAGAAGGTCTCAGATTGTGCAAAGCCAATGCAATTGGGGAATCAGCTGCCGAGGGAACATGAAAACAAAGGTGCTGATTCCAAGTGGTGGGAGAAATGAGGCTAACCTCATCCCATCAGGGAGATTTACCCGTGGCGTTGGCTCAGCTGTTGTATGAAGAGGAGCTCTTGGAGGAGAGGGAGGTCTGTGGCACCCTTCGCTCATCACTGAACCCACTTACAGCTGCTCAACTGCCAGATGTGCTGGGTTTAATGGGTAAAGCACAGCTGCATCTCTGAAAATGCAGTACATAAGACTCAACACTGTGCTGTTAAATGCTGATGTCTCATTTTCAGTTTGCAGATTATTTTTCTTTTCAGTTCTTTAGAAAATTTTTTTAAGTTGGTTCTTTTTATTTTTTTTTTGTCCTGTGTTTATAGACATCTTTGGAAGCCAGTGGACTTGTGTGATTATTCAAGTAGAGCTCAATAAAGTAGTTGAAGTAATGCAGTCTTTAACTGAATAACACTCCCATTGAATTCAATGAGAATTTAATATGTTTAAATACCACAGAACGTAGCCCTAACTTTAGTTAAATTCAGCATTGCAGGAAACTTAAATCAGCCGTGTAGTTCTTAGGAAGCCTTTTCCCCTCCCCCCCTAGAATAAGCATTGTGTTTTGTATGGTAATAGACATCCAAAATGAAAATAAGGGTCACCTCCTTTAACTTGGACTACTGTGTTATAGATTATTTACCTTTCTGGTACTTTGTCTCTTGGTGTAGGCTGATCTGACAAATCGTAACCAAATGTAATGACAACTTCACTGACTAAAAGTTACAAAAATAGAACAATCTGCCCTTGATGAAATACTTGAATTTTTAAAATTCTTTTAACAACACTCCTGACCTGCACTGTCTTGCAAATTCCTAGACTTCTGCAAGCAAATGTTGTGAAATGAGCTACAGCTATTCACGGATGTGGGGATTTCAGTGGCATTATCCAATACCCAGGATACAGTCGTTGATTTTTCCTTTTCTTGAGTGGCAGTGACTAGTATTATTTGCTTCATAGTCTGCAGGGAAAAAGTAAAACTATAAGATAATGAAGTTTTGTTGGAGTTACTGTGAATAAGTGTGAAGCCAGGAATAAATCTCAGATTGGAGCCAGGATCTTGTGCTTGGCTGAGTTTGAGCAATGAACTGGAACAAGGAGTTACTGTTGCTACTTTTAGGGGAGCCTTTTGTAATTATGCCTCTTGTTTATGAATAGAGAGTTAACCTTTTTTTGACTGTTTGTGTTATTGCTATTCTTAGGGATTGCTAGATGCCAAATAAAACCCGCCAAGATCTTGCCATCTCCTTCAGATAAAGAAGGAAGAATGTCTGCCCTTGGCCAATCACAACTAATAAAGGAAGGTCAGTAAGATGATCAGGAAAGATTTGAGTGAGAATCAGGAAACAATTGGTAGTTTAGAGCAGCCAAAAATCAGACTGATTTTCAGATGGCACAAGGCCTGGACATGCCCAGAAGATGAGTTTCTCATGACTCTGCAATTACCACGACAATAAAATGTTGATCTTTATCAAGCCTTGAGCTATCTCTGTAATCTCCTTCCGTGACTGCTAAGCTCTCTGAGCAAATCCTACAGCAAAGGTGACAGAAAAGTAATGTTTTCAAACTTGCTTGGAGAAGGATCCTTCTCACTCAGCACTGCGAGCTGGGGAGGAGGTCACACTCACCAACTTTTTGTCACCAGTGAAGCCCAGACTTCACCCTACTGCTGGAGCAGGAGAAAGCTGTGATTACCTGTTAGCCCATTGTTTACAAGTAGTGGGAAGTGAGAAAGATAATTCTCCTCAAGAGCACTTCATTATTTTTTTTTTCTTCTAGTTCCAAACTACATAACATATTAATCTTTATTGCCATTTTATTCCACGTAAGACATAGATGAGGCCATGTGATGTTTTACTCATCTTGTACTACAGTAACTGTAATTTACATCAAGAGTTGCAAATTGCCAGACAACTGGAAATAGCATGAAGTAAATGCTTCCTAAAATGCCTTAATATGAGAGCTAATAGCTATAATGTTTGTTTCTTGTAACTCACTTCAGTCTAAACTGATAGTTAATTGGATTGTCATATGTAACGTGGATAAGTATTCAAACATGTCTAAACTTCATAAAGCTGCCTGTACAGAGAGAAAGACAGTATTAGAGCAAAATCAAAACCAAACTTTTAAGCATGTTTCCACAGCAAGCTCAATAAGCACTTTTGCTGATCTGCATGAAACCTGTGCAATTTAAATGCCATTATTCTTCTTTGTCAATGTGCAGGCAAATTTTAGTATGAGTGGAAAACCTAAAAATATTAAGTTTACTTAATAAAACCTATTAAAATGGGTGGCATGAAACTGAATTATTTCAACTGGAATATATACACCGGGGAAAAGCAAGATCTTGAATATTCACATTACAGCTCATTGAAAAGGCAATGGGCTATGCAACAAGATTGACAACAAAGGGAAAAATGATGAGGAAAATTGCCTTACTTATCTGCTAGAGTGCTCTTGACTGCCAACTGTAATTTTATGGTTCATTATATAAAAAAATACCATTAATGTTAGTACTTGTGTATCATAATCATGTGAAGAAGGAAAAAAGTTCATTGAAATGTGCTCCATTTTTAATCAAGACACTATAATTGTGTGTTTTTCAGGCATCATCAATTTCCATCAATTTTACTGCTGCAAAAATAATGTGCTGCTATAGTTCTTCCAAAGGTCAATTCCTGCATGAGGTACATCGACTGTGGGGATGTAAACTGTAAATAAACAGCAGCATAATTTATCTTTTCTGATCTTACTTGATTCATCATGAGCTTTAAGTTGATAAGTGAAGAAAATGGAATCACTGGTTTTAAATTCCTTGGTGCATCAGATAACTTAAAAATTACAGGAACTTCAGTTATATAAATGTTGTTATATAAAATGTCAGGCAACAGCCAATATTAGCATTGCAGAGCCAATATTACATAGCAAATGTTTCTGTCAACCTCTCTGTGTGCCTTCAGTAGTTTTGAAAATCACAGAAGAGATAAAATTGTCTGAAATAATGGCAGGCTCCACACTGCAATGTGCATTCCTTATGGATTCACTGTCTCAAAACAGCTTTGACTGTTGGAAAATCAGGGGTCCTGGCATCTAAGGGGGAACAGTGATGTTACTAACCGAAACACCCCATTTTTTATTTTTTTTTTAAGGAAATTTAGTGACACTAAATTAGAATATACAGAAAGTTTTGTGCAGAAAAGTTTTCTGAATTAATGTTTGTATTATTCCACTTTGATGCCAGGGAACAACTCTACAGGGGGACCTCAGTCCCAGTGCAACCCCAGAGTGGAGGAGAGTCCCTATTCCAAGGACTTTCTTCTCAACAAAATAGAGATGATTCCCAGATGATATTTTCTTAGCTAGGGGATGCTCAGACTTACTTTATTCCATGACTCTGTGATTGAGACTGACCTTGATCAATAGCTACTCTTTCCTCCTGGGAATGTGCTCTGAGTTTTGAAGCCAGGGAATGTTAAATTTTGTTTAGAACTCACAACTGGCCAGCGAAGTACAAAAAGATGGTGGTAGATACTTTTTATTCAGGTTTTTCAAGGCTCTTTTTCATCTACTGGTGAAGATGTGCTTTATGGGTACTCTCTGTTTTAGCTGATCCTCTATCCTTTCCTTCTTGCAGAGCTACCACCAGCATTTATTTTCATGCTCATTCTTGTAATCTCATTCTAAATTTCTTGCAGCACAATAGATACCTGAGACAAAGGGCATCTCTCCACAGAGGCTCAGTGCTGCCTTTCCACCCTCACAGAGAATCCCAAAGGCACCAAGTGCCTGTTGTCCGTGCCAAGCTCCCCGGAGACCCCCACAGAGCTGGTCACAGCACCAGATCCCCCCGAGAAAAGCAAGGAAGGCAGCTTTATTTTCCGTTAGCCTTATAGACTACTATGGTCGCAGCTCTTGTTGCCTCACATGAAAGGAGCAGTGGTTCACACCACAGCCAGAAAGAAACACATTTTCTGTCCATTCTTCATCTTTTTAAAAGATCCCGCTCCTTAAATAAAGCAAGAAAAGCTGGGTACACTAGAAATGGCTTTTGCTGGGTAGCTGATATTAGGGCAACAGATCATAAAACCAGCATTACTTGGATGATATATTTGTGTAGTTTTTCATCTGTACTAGCGTAATACACTATCAGACTTGTGTTGCTTTGATGATGTATTATTTGATAAAATAAGGTCAGCTGTCAAAAACCCATTCCAGTGTCTGAGGCACTCAAAGTTTTGTTGGGGGAAAAGAAGCAGCAAAGTTCACTTTATTCCTAAAGAGAGCATTCTTCACCGTGGTGAAGTGAGGGATGGTAAGAGTGATGCTGAGAGGCTTTACGGAGGCTGAGAAGCCCTCCAGAGATCCCATCACGTAGCCAAGGTCCTAGGGCACCGGGAACAAAGTGTGATGTTTGCTGCCAACTGGAACCTCTCCTGGAGCTCAGCAATAGGCCTGAAATAATACACGTATTTATGCCTATTTTCAGATTAACCTCACTGTACGCTAACACCTTTGAAGTGGGACCATCCCGCAGCAGATGCTGAGCAGCGGAGCAGTAAATGGTGGAGGAACCTCTCCCTTCTCCTGCCCCCAGCAGAAGTGAGTGTCTGGGAGAAGGGCTTCGCAAAGCTCACTGTAAAAACATGGCATTATTCTTAGCGTATGATTAGTCTTTCATGTTTTCCTTGTTATAAATATGTAACACATGCTACAGCGCAGAATGTGATAATATATTCTAACGTGATCTTTAATGCTGATATTTAAAAACCTGTTCCTGAATATGCACAGTTTAAATTTCACACGAATGTACATCTACCATTTTTCCTGTTTTAAAGCATGAAGCCTTTTGAACGAGAAGTAGGTTTTATATCAATCCATTTTTACCTCGTCTTCAGCTCATCTATCTACAGCTAAATATTTTCTTCATCTTCCACAGAAAAAAATGAATTATTCTAAAGCAAAGCGTGCTGCAGCGTGTGTGTGTGTTTGTTGGTAAGTCAAAATACAAACACTGGGAGAAGATATTCTCATTTGTTTTCCGTCCCAGTTTTTAAGTGATATGTTAGGAAGCAATCATAATAAAGAGGAGCTGAAGGAGCTGAAGAAATTATTTCTCAGTTAGACAGCAGCCTGCTGTTATCTCTAATCTAAGAGGCACTGGATAGAGGTCATCTTCTGATCAATGAGGTGAATTTCATTTTATGATGCTGAAAACAGACAGAGAATGGTACAATCAAGTGCTTTCAAAGAGAAAGAAGCAGCAGTTGGAGAGTGATGGAAGAACCATAACAAAAATAAACAGATTTATTGCAATACATAGCCTGTTTTACAAGGACTCTGTAGTGCAGAAAGAGGATGTTACTCTACGTTAGCCCTGCAGATATACAGAGTATTGCCAAGATTTATGAGCACTTACTTTACATGCCCAGGATGGTCTTCTGGACAAATAGGTCAACACAGTGCACTGCCCCATTCAAAGATCATCTCTCATTAGGGATAAACAATCTGGTTTCCAAGCTGCATACTTAAGCATGTAATGTGATTTTTGGGAATCCCCATGCATAGACAGTGTGGGCAGCTTTTCTGTTTCACAGTGTCCAGAAACTCCAAGAGAACTGAGTGTCTCCCACGTGGGCAGGCTCTGGCTGGTGGTGGGGTTTGCCGGTGTTTAGCTTTTCAAGGGGAGTTTGATTTGACCAGGTTTTGCCCTCAGTGCTGTCTGCCAGGACTTTGGGTCATAGAACATTATGGATTGCAAGGGCTGGTTAAAATGTTTGCTGCTGAAGTTTTATGATTAGTTTGGACTATCAAGCATGGATGTGTTGTCATGGCAATTAAGCAATCACGAGGTGTATGATGCATCCTGTGCCATAGGTGAGCCTTAACCAGTGTCTGCTCTCCCATTCAAGAGCTGGGGAAAGGGACGGAGCGTGCATTGTGGTTTGGGGAGCTGGGTTACAAATCACTGGCCAGCAAGAACTTAAAAATACTTTCCCACAAAAATACTGAATTTCCCAACAATTGTCTGTTTGAAACTATCCGCCATGTAGTAATCTGGGTAATTTTCTCCAGAAGCAGCAAGATAACCAATCTTGATAAAAGCACGTAGATGAGCAAGAGAAAAAAGGTTCCTAAAATACAGAAAAGGATAAAGAGATTTGAGAAACACATGGACTGGGAAATGGGCAACTGTGTGTCTGTCACAGTGCAGCGGCACATTTCTGAGTGTCTGACTTTGTGTTTGATTTGTTGATTGGAAATGAAAGTTGGACAGGAAATATTTCTTGATAAATGTTTTAAGAGTGAGTGATATAGGACCTACGCTTACATCCCATAGAACTGTGGAAGGAAAAGTGCTGCTCAGCCAGTGGTGGCAATGAGCGAATGGTCACGTGCTTTCATAAACCAGTGGAATAAAACTTTCATAAATAAATGGAATAAAACTACAAGAAGAGGAACCTTAAATGGCAGAGCAGCAGTGTGCAAAGGGACCCAGAATTCTAATTGATCTGCTGCTGTTGTGTCTATTGGAGGCTGCGTAAAGATGAAGTCTTCTGCTAGGAATAAAATGCAGAAACGACTTCTTACATTTTTGTATGCCTCATCCAAAAATATGGCCTTCTGCGTGTGTATATTTGAAAAGATAGCGTTTGCCCCGAGCAGCAGAGCTTACTTTTCATCAGACTATATACCAGAGGTGTTTTTTTTCAAACCTTGCAAACTAACTGTGCTGATGGAAAGCTAAAGAGAGCCCTTGCTGTCAGCGTGGATTAATCTGGAATTCCCTGCCATCTTCAGATCCCTGTGCATCAAAACACTAGTTTGCATCAAAAGTTTGAACAGTGATTCAAAGTATTCACGAGTTCAGAAAAACGACAAGAGTGAATGAACTAAAATGCCTCCAATTTCTATGGCTTGCAAACTTCAAAAACTGTAATTGTGCTGGAAGTCTTTGATCTCAATATTACTCCTCTGTTGCCTTTGAAGTCAGAAGCATCGGGCTATTGCAGTGGGATCCTCAGGTGTCAAGTGCTAATTCCTTATAGCCACATTTAAGGTACATCCTAGGAGCTATTGACCACTAGATGCTAAAGAACATAACTGTATGTAGAGAGTGTTTTCTTACTAAAGAAGGTTTCACACATCAGTTATTCTGGTGCAGATTGTTTTTTACCAACGAAGAGGTCACTGCAGACCAGAGGACATTTTCTAGAAGAAACGAGCAATTACATATTTTTAATAATCAACTATTGCAGCTGAGCAGGAGTTAAAACAATGTCAGAAGTTATACACTAAACAGCAGCTTATGGTGGTTTTGGTGCTTAGGAGGGAGCCCTGGAAGAGGCTGGGCTGGAACGTGGGGAATCTCTGCCTGCCCCTGAGATGGGAACTTAACGCCGTAAATTGGTACCAGCGTCTGCCTTCATCCACCAGAAGTGGGAAAGAAAAATAGAAAGGGCTGCATTTATATGACTTGTAAAATATTCATTTATGTGCTGCGCTTACGGAGAATCGATCTCTAGAGAGCGTGAGGTTTCTCCATCTCAGTCAAATTAGATTAGAGGTAAGAGCTGAGTGGGATAAAATGTCACAGGGACAGGGAAGGGGTGAAATGATGTGGGTGTGTGCTCACCTCGGACCCCCTCAGCGGGGCGGGGGGGTCATTAGGGAGGGCTGAGGCTGCCACGGGGCTGAGACATGAGCTTGCCCCTGAGGAAGCTTCCGTGGGTTTTGAAAAATGGTAGAAAATTGTTGAAATCTTTTCGTAGATTTGGTTTTCAGTGACTTGTTTTACTGGTCAAGTTATAGCAAGGGTAAACGTGGCCAACGCTGAGGGAGGCAACGGTTTGTTCCTTTTTATTTATGGTATTACTTTAAGTGCATGGTAAAGGAGAATGCAGCAATGGGGACAGCGATGCTTTGTTCCTTCACGGATGTCCCTAAGCAGTGCCCATCTGAAGGTCAGTAAGGTTTTCATGGTGTAACAGTGGTGGTTTTTAGGCAATTTGATTTATTTCTCTACGGGACCCCCAGCCAGGTCTCTGCACAGGGCATGAGACGAGGTAGTGGCACTTAGAGCTGGGTTAGCCCATGGCTGGAGTGAAACCAGTCACCCAGTGGGTTTTTTCCAGTTAAAATGCTCTTTGATGATTTTAAGTGAGATGTGCTGTTGTGAGTAGGATTCCTTCAGTCTTTTTCTGACGTTAAGAGTTTCTAGCAACAGACTTTTACATAGTTAAACTGAGAAATACCTTCTGTGGTGTTTTCCTCTCCTGCTGACAATAATGTCTTTACCTCGGGAGCAAAGAATTCATGATGGTGTCAATAAAGACAGCAGCTTTGACAGCAGTTTTATATATCAGCATAGATGTAGAGTGCTGAATATTACCTGTATTATCAATTGGCTAACACTTTCCACGAGAAAGATGTCTCTTTAGAAAGCTCTGCCTTTTATGAGTGTCATCAACGTCTGTCAGGCTTGACATGGCTGGGTTTGACTGAGTTTGAGGGTTTTGTTGTTGTTTAAATTTGTGATGAAATAAGCGAGCTTTTTCTGAGAAGTGGATGTTGACAAATGCGTTGTGTTCAAATATAAACTGCTTCGTTCTACCGTTATTTTGTGAAAGCTCTGAGATCTGAGGAGGAAAAGACCTAAGTAATAGTGTGATTTTCTATGCTTTTGGTATTAAAACAGCACAAGTACAGTTCATGCAGAAGCAGTGACTGCTCTAAATACCTTCCCCTTGAAAAGCTCTGGGGTTTAAAAGCTTTGTGCAGGGTCTCCTTTGGCTTTTGGCTGACCCGAGGGCAGAGGAAGAAGAGCAGAGAGGGCAGCGAGTTCGGGCAGGCAGCCGTGAGCACCTACAGCACCTACCTACCTATCATCAAAATAAGAAACAACTTATTTGCAAGTATGATGAATATTTGTTTTTCCACATTATGAAAAAAAGGATCCTCTCTATTTCTAGGTTTAGGGCAAACCGGTATGGATTCACACTCCATTATTTCAGGTGCAGTCTCTTGAGGGATGCAGAAAGAGGGCAGATTTACTGACAGACTTCCACCATTCCAACTTTGGCCAGTGTTTGTTGGCGAGCGTTGTGTAAAAGCAGGATATAACACAGATGGTATGTTCCAGCCCACCCCCAGCTCGTGTCTGCAGCTGGTGGCTGAGGGCCATGGTCCTGAAGAGCAAGGAGACCATCAGTCACACTTCCAGCAGGTGACAGAGGTGTTTCCTAAATGATCCCTGCCCTGAGTGCCGACTCATAAGGTGCTGGTTTGAGGGAGGTATGGCTCCCAGTTGTGAGCCCTGGGGCAGCTCGTGGAGGTTTGTAGTGGGATTTCTGGCCACGCTTCATCACCCACCTTCTTTTCTGGCTGTAAATCTCGGGACGTGCAGAACAGCCAGCGGTGGTGTCACTGGCCGATGTCTCCTCCTCTCATCTCATCACTGGGACCTGAAACGCCACTGGAGACCAGCGAGGAGCTGCTTTCCTTATGGGAGGCCTCTTTCTGAATATTTACATCTGAGGTATAAATCACACTTTGCACATCACTCAGCGTAATAGGCTCCTGTAATTAAATGAGAGTTTTATTGAATAAATTACCACTGTGGTAATTATATGTGTAATACTCTTGCTGTATCCCCAGCAATTCCTTTGACTTTATTGCAGATAAAACAATGACCTTGTCTATTTTCATAATGCTTGATAATTTAAGAAGACTGAAAAAGTGTTAATTTTGAATTGTCCAAGAAGTCTTTAGAAATGTTATTAGAAATGGTATAAGCTCAATACTGAGACAATATTATTCCTAATACTTTTGGCACACCGGCAGTGCCAGTGACACCCCTGTTACCTTTGGAAACACAAACTTACCTGTGTGAGCATCCGAGCTTGGTGTGTGCAGCAAACACCACTAATATGATGGGATAAATTTTGGTTTAGTCTGTAATATCCCCAAATTGATTTTTCCTCAATGGAGTGGAGAGCCAGAATTAACTGCATCCAAGCAGCCAGGACCTTTATGTAAATTAATGCAGAATGAGAATAGCAGAGTATAACTTGATGACATCAGCCTTATTTTTTTGTATATTAGTCAATACTTGCTAAGTTTACAAATTTCCTTTGGCTTAGTTGTTTATATATGCACATAAGTACAAACTTGCCCATTGGATACTTAAATTCCAGTGAGGCTTTATTTTTATTTACTGCTTTCTCCAATATATGCATATCTTTCAAATCTCTACAGAGCTGCATCGATTCCTGTAGTATCATCTCCTAGTTTATTGAGTACAAGTGGTGACTGATTGTCCCTTGATACTTCAGGAAGACCTAAAAAATACAAGTATGTAGTTTTAAATAGGCTACGACTTTATTAAGCTACCGCCACATTTGGGAAATTATTATTTGAGATGGTTGGGAATTTCTTGACAATTTTTTTTTTTCTCACTGGAAGAAAATGCTGATTTGCCAAAATCAAATCTGTTTGCTAAGCAGAATTTGATTCAACATATCCAATTAAGAAGAAAAAGAAGCCAGTGCAATAGCGGGTTGACACTGTTAACCGAAGATTGTGCTTTTCTTGTGATGGCATTTTTACAAAATTTTAATGAACTTCTGCTTAAAAAAAGTTGAAACCAATTAATTTGCCTGACCTGACAAAAAAAGAGGCGGGTGGAAATGTGAGATCACAGATTTACACCCTGTCTTGTACACAACTTCTCAGCAGACTGCTGAAAACTTGAGATGGAAACACAGTCCAGGCTCAGCGGGGGAACTTCCTTGCTGTGCTGCCACGCTGCTGATACCCCTCCAACCCCTGCCTATGGAAAACTTGGGAAATCGGGTGAAAAAAAGTCAGCATCTCATGGTAGAAAGCATTAGCAGCCTGGTTTCCTCCTTCTTGGTGTCTTCTGCTTTTCTGGGAGGAGCTGGTTTCCATCAGCCTGTGCCAGAGAGTCAAGCTTGGGCTCCTGCTCGTCTTTCAGCTCCTCGTCAGCGTGTCCCAGCCCATCCCTGGTCCTGCCCTGGGATCTTCCTCAGCAGCTCCTCTTTGCCTCTGTCCTACTGAACGTCACGTTTTTGTGATAAACTGATATTGATCCATTTCTAATAATGACTTCACTTGCCTCGATGGTCTCAGAGGTCTCTTCCAACCATGATGATTCTGTGGTTCTGTGACATTTGCAATACTGGAATATAAGGATCCTGTCCAGTCAGTTTGAAAACACAGTCTGGTTCAGAGAAAACACTTTATTTTCAGGAAATGCTTTATTTTAAGATTATTTTAAGTAAAATCTGGAACATCCTCAATCAATAAAATTTTAAAAAATTAATTTGCACTTGCATTCACTGGGGTGCTTCTACTATGCTCTGAAAAGCCATAGCAAATAACTTCAGTAAAAGGAAAATAACCTAATAGCAGCTTTCTGTGGAAATTCACAGTATTTCTCTGTTCAATGGTGCATGAAAATACATGTGCTTTGTATGAATACAGAAATGAAGAAATAATTTATCAAGCAAATATATGGGTACTTCTTCAAGAATTTGTATTGCTTTGGAAACATTATTCTCTTTTTGATACAGCTTTACTGATCTCCTGTCTGATGGATAGATCTGAGATGGGAGAGGAAATACTTTCCTTCATTTTATGATGAAGAAAAGGGAAGAAAGAAAAACTAAGCATTAAGGTGCCAACATGTGTTTCATCTACTACAGTTCTGCCTGAGAGAACCAGACTCAGCAGAGCAGTTTCACCTTCACAGAAGTTATTGCCTTACCTCCTCTGCTGCTTCTCACAGGTTTTCCTATTTTTTTCCTTAGTTTCTTTGTATTTTACTTTTCGCAAGAGAGTGAGTAAAGCATCTGTTCTCTAGGGTTAGACCATCAATGCCATCAAGTACTGAAGAGCTGTAGGTCTGCCAGACTAAGGGCAATATTTTTAAGAGAGATATTCTGCAAATGCAATTAGATGTTTATGTACCTCTAAAACTTATGTAGAGCCTAGAGGTGTCTAAACACCTTTTAAAAATCTGCAGCTGGATGTTTATTGATTAACAATGATGTGAATAGGTCTTGTCATGGAAGATTTTGCCCCGATGACTCTCTAACCTTGTCCCTTTCCACAAGGGGTGGACACCCAGGTCCGTGGGCATCCCATGGGGGGATGCCCTGTGCTGGCCTCTGCCATTGGCTACTGGGCTGACACATCTGGGGAGAAAGACAGGGTTCGGAAGTAACAGATGTTTTTATAGCTGTAGATACAAACTTTACACACCTTAACTGTCCTCAATGGCAAGGAGAAGGAGAAGGAGAAGGAGAAGGAGAAGGAGAAGAGGAGAATGCCAAAGTTACTGCAACAAGAGTATCCTGATTTTGTGGAGATTACTCCAACAATTCCAGAAGTTGCATTAGTGCACCAGGTACGACAGCATTATTGTGACGTCTATGTCAGCATCGCATTGTGGCAGTGCCATTAAATGTCTCAGTAAATCCATAATGTTAATAATAGACTGAGTAATTTGAGCTACTGTTTTTCCTTTTACATTGCCACCGTACTCCACAGGAAAATTGCCTAAGGCTTTTGTGGCTATAATTATTCTTAAGTCTGTATTGCCAACACAGCGACTGCATTTAGGCTAGACTGAGTATTAGCTGTAGGAAGGAGATGGGTGGATGGAAAGAGACTTATGGTTTAGGGAAAAGATACGATTATTCATTTTTCTTTAGCAAAAACTAAGAATTGTAGTAATTCTTAGTATTGCCTAAGAGCTGTCTAAGCTGGTCTTTTAGAAAAAATAAATGCAATGTCTGTGGGGAATTATTTTACTTTGAACTCCATGGTCAGCTGATATCCTTGACCCGACAGATGGAAAGGTCATAGACAAAATATAAAGTAGCTACTATTTTTAAAAGCAGATATAAAAGACATTTAGCTGAGTAAAATATTATTTCTAAGCTTTATACACTGAAAAGAAATCCAAGTTTCCTGTAACCAATTTGTAGCTGATAATGTAAACATCTGCCTTCTCACACAAATAATGG
>JAOTQQ010000003.1:12848496-12871916 GCA_026546715.1 Gallinago undulata
TGGTATTTCTGATGCTTACTTATTTTTTGTTTAAATACTTTTTCTGAAAAAGAAAATATACTGTCAGTAGGCTTGGGGGATGCTCCGGATCATATTCAGCATTGCAGCCTTTGGGTTTTCTGGGGCTGGACTTAGGACCCTTTCTGGGATGAGGAACTGCTTCTGCAGCCCATGGAGACCCTCCCTGGTGTCGTTGCCACCTGAGGATCCTCTCAACAGCCCATTTTAAAATCCCACCATGCAGCTGGGACCTGTGCAACCTCATATTTAGCTGAAGGTGATGGGGGTAGCCTCTTAGCTCCTCCATCCAGCGCCAAAACCCAGCTCCCAAGCTTCACGCCAAGCACACGTCTTGCACACGCGTCCGAATGTCCTGCTTGGAGAGAGCTTTCTGCAAAGACTGTTCCTCACGTTTCCAGAGCAGTCGTTAGATCGACAGTGCACAAACAGAAGTTGACACGAGGCAATAGAGATACATTAGAGCGAATGTGGCAAGACAGGGCTGTGGTATCTCTGTTGTTATTCTGGGCAGTTGCCTCTAATGAATGGGATTCTCCTGAATAGTGAAGAAGCTGGGAACACCCAAACCCACACACGCTTCTGTCGTCTCTGCCCACCACCTTCCTTATATTTAAACCACAGTGGAGCAGATCTTCAGGACCCCAAGATCATTACGGAAATGAGGACAACGCTCACCTTGGCCATAGGGACCGTGTGCCAGAAGCTGCTGATCGGAGCTACGGCTCCTGAGGGTGAAGGGAAGGGATGCTTGAAAGCGGACTTTGTGCTCTGCCAATACCCAGTGGACAGAGGAGAAGTTGGTGTGGCCTCTAATTTGTGCGGGGCACGACCCTCCCAGGAATTTCAGTCTGTATCGGGAGCCCGAGAGAACGCGTAGAAACATCCCACCTCATCCGGCTGGTGAGTACAAAACATCTTGCTTTGCTATTGAGACTCTAATGTTTTTAATTCTTTTAATTCAATTAGTGGACTTTTAACTAGTTGTCTGCTTTGCGGGGACTATCAATCAGTTCTCCATCCACAGTATTATTCTTACCTCTCTCAGAGATGTTAATAGCAAGGACAATGCTTTTGTCTAAATACAGAGGTTTTATTTATTTCAATCCCTCTCCCCAAACTACTTAAGTTTGTGAAAAGCTGTCAGCTGGAGACAGTAACGGGTATTTTTACTTGATTGAGTTTCTACTTGTACATTTCCCAAAGCAAATAAAACCAGATTAGAATTAAATTAAGGCGGTTCACACACTGGTTTGTATTGGTTAATTTAATAGCTATAAAACTCACCTAATTAGTTAAAGCCACACAAACATATGTCAGTTTGAAACTTCTTTGTTACATATACAATAAGCAGCGTATCTGTGTCATAAGAGTTGTGGTTTTCTGAATGTTATGATACCTGTTGACCAAATTCATTTGTGTCCGTGTTTTTTAAACAAAATCTTTTTTGCCCACAGTTTTTTTTGGTAGCATAAGGGAAGAAAACCTTTTGGATGACTCGACATCAACTGAGACATCCCAAGTCACTTTTAAAATATTTAAATTTTTTTGTCTAATTTTACAGTTGGACTCTTCAGAAGCATCTACAGAAAGCAGGTTACCAGCTCCCACTGAATTTCAGTATAAGGAGAGCATCTGAAGCCTACAGGAACCTCAGATTTCTGGCAGTATTAGGAAAATAATTAGATTCATTTTAGGATTAAGAAGCAAGCATGGGAAGTAACCATTTATGTACGGGATTTGGATACTCTCACTGTGATTATAGCATAATTTGCTTTGTTTTCCTTATCTTCTTGGCAGCTCTGGCAGTTATCAAATGTACGCATCGGGGAAAAACAAAGCAACCGATCTCCCGAAAAAATTAATGCCACGAGTGTAACAAAGCGGGATGTGAAGTACATGGAGAAAACAGGGATGGGGTTTGGGTCCAGAGGAGTTCCTCAGCCCTACAGCTCTCCAGGTGGTAAGTGGAAATGATTTCTCTTTCTCTCCTTGTTGTTAATCAATCAGGAATTCAATATAGTGTCCTGCTGGAATTCTGCTGTTGCACATTAACACCCTAAGACTGTAGAAGAAATCTCAGTGAACCACCAGCTTCATAAGTATTTCCCTCTGCTTGTACGGCAAAGCCCCTGTATCATCTGCATTACTCTGTGTGATGTCAGTAAAAATGCAAAGCCCTTTTCCATTTAAATATTTTAAGTTAAGCAATTTGATAACACAGGCAACAAGGACTGGTAAAGCTCATCTACTATCACGAATATAACAGTGACAGATCCCAGTAATACGTCAAAGGAAGGTCAGTGCTCCAAACAAATTACATCGGAGCCTTCAGCTGAGGCGTTTGCTCTCCAAAGCATGGATATATGGTGGATACAAAATTTAAGGATATTAAGTTATTTAGCCTCAGAGTTTGACTTTGTGATAGACAGTGGCACTGAACTCCACAGCTTGCAGCTTGATTGCAGGCCATAAATAGTGCATGTGTGCCATATTGAATACATGACCTAATTTCATTTATCTTGAGAATACAACTTGAATAGGAAATAGAGGACACAGAACTTTTTTTTTTCTCTTTTGTTTCTTTCTGAAGCTTTCTGGGGAAAGGGAGGGGATGTAGTTGAGACAAAAAGTTATTTTTGTGGTAATTTCTCAGCTTTGCTGGAAGTTTCAAAGACCAGCTCTCTGATCCATGATGGTTTCTGCTAAAAGAATGGGATTATTATCCAAATGGGATTATTTTTCCTGGGTGAAGCAAGAATGCTTTGTTTTCAAATTCTTGCCGTGTACCAAGAAAAACTTGAAACTATCAAGTGGAGGCGCAAGCTTTGGGCAAGTTGACATCATCAGGTTTGCGATATTGCAATGACAATGACAGTCAGGTAACTTTTGGTTGATTTTCTTACCAGTATTGATTAGCTGACTGCGCAAACATGTCGCAAATGTGTGGCCTGAGAAAGCCTGGCCAACGTTCATGAGCTGCAAGATGCTGGGGTCAGCGAGCATCACAAGTTGATAATTCCCAATACACACTTTAATGAAGTCTGACACAGAACTCCAGTGTGACCTTGTTTTGTAGAAGAGCAGTAATATTGTGAGTTACATCAATAAAACCTGAATAAGGTTGTGGATTTGTTGTTTTTTTTTTCACTGAAGAGAGTCTCTGACACCTGCACTACTATAAATATTCATTGGAAATAAACATGCCAAATGCCTTTAGGGCTTATTTTTGGTAGGGCTGGCGCCTGCATTTGGGTTTATGCCACAAGAAGATGAACAATTTAGGATGTTGTTTATGAATAGATAATGTTAGAAACCGTAGTTCAAGTTGGAATTACAAATGTAGATATAGGAGTGTTTCCACATGCATTTGCCAGAGATATTTAAAGCAGCTGGGAATGGTGTGTAGTTCACCAGTGCTCTGCTCACCCAAGGAGTTACGAAGAGTGTTACTATGCACCAGTGCACTATAACAGCTCGTGATGACCTGCTTTTACTGGGCCTATGTTTAAAAGCTCATTTTCCTTTGGAATATCCCAGGATATTATCTGAGATATAGGAGAAGTATTTCCTCCCTTCTTAAGAAGAGCTCCCCGATCAGGGGACAGCAATTCTTGATGGTCAAAGCAGTAATATCAGCATAGTCAACATAGGATAACACGGCTTTTCAATACTTCTGTATTTGGTGGGGTGTTTTTTGGCAGTTATGATTTTATTTTCTTTGTCTCTAGAATGTAAAGATTAGGACCAAAGTTTAATTAACGTGAGCTTTGGCTGCTTGATGGTGGCTGCAGGAACACAAACACAAGTGCTGACTGAAAGACTGGATGTCTGTTATTTGTTCATATTTTTGCCTCCCTGCTTGAAGTTTATGCCTCTGTTGTGTTCCCGAGAACACTGGAACACTTATTTTTGGGAAAGAAGGAAATTACAGTGAAGCAACAAAAAATAAATCTGGACCCAGTTCAATTCATACAGTTTTAATGTTCTACTCTTCAGAAAGGAAAAGCCTCTTAAAATGAAAAGGATATTTCTCAAATGTGTTCATGCAGGGGAGGGGTTATTACAAATCACGACAGTCAAATGACATCTTTGTTTTCTGGAGCATTTTGCACCATAGAATCTGTTCCGAAGTCTGTGTGCCCTTTTAGGGGCCCCCTCCTCAGTCCCAGGGGATTCCCCCCATCTGTGAAGAATGAGTCTGGTGGAGCAGTGTCCTCTGGAGAACTAGCCTCAGCTGGCCAGTTAGGTTAGGACCAGGTGGGATTAAGATAGACCTTATTACAAACTGAAGATGTGATGGGGCCAAAAATCTCAATCCAGGCTCTGTTTCTGTGTGAGGAACAGCAAAATCCGCAGCCGTGTTCATAGAGTAGTGAATGTTGCACTGAGGATGAAAATCCTTTTTGAGGATGAAAAACCTTTTGTTTCTTTCCTTAACATCATTATTCCATATGTATTGAAAATAGAATATGAGTTGCTGGGAAAAGGCCGTGAGAGCCTTCTGAGGCACAGCTGCATGTGGTAAAGTTGGTATTTGTATAAGAATGCAAAGATACATGCCTAAACTATTTTTCCAACATCGTTATTTTTAGCATTTATCTATTGCTTGATATATAGGCAGGCATCGTTATTTGTAGAGCTCTTCTAACATGCATTCTGGACTCACTGAAAATAATATTATTTTAAAAATATCTACAGGCATTCAAAGAAACATGCAGCTGTGTTTCCTGAACTCAGTACCAGCCACAATCTGGCTTTACCTTTAATATTGCTTCTTTACCATCTTAATGATGCAGTTTCATGCAGGCAAAAGACAGACTGACTTTGATGTGAGCTTTGTGCTTATGAATATTATTGGCAGAAGCCCTTCATTTCACCTTTAGTAAGAGAGTAAAACACGTAGGAAATATCATGGCATTTATAGGTTAACAGAGTCAGGATTTTGCTTTTGTGTTTGGTTTTGTTTTTTGATTTTTTTTTTCCTAATGCTTCAGTCAATGGCATTTTTGGCTCATCATGTGCTGCTTTGGCATTGCAAAAGGCTTTTATGTTATTCACAGGCTGTGTTGATGCCGAGAGGGGCACGGAGAGGGTGGTGTGGGGAGATGTGGTAGGAAATATGTCATATTTTTGTATTCAGGCAACCTGCAGTTGGAATTCTGGCATCATTGTTCACAGACTCAGTGCTGAGCCCTTCCCTAGGGACCAGCTGAGAAGTCCAGCTCTGCTGGAGCTGCAGCACGGGGGAGGGCATCCTGTAGATCTTCCTTCTACCTTGGAACAACCCAACAGGACCAGTGGACATTTGCCCATGTGTTATAAAATCACTACAGAAATATGAAAGACCTCAGGGAAAATGAAGAAGATTTTTTTAGATTTTTTTCCAAGCATACACACTCATCTAAAAGAGAACGGATTTTTGTCTTGGTGTGCTGGTATTCAAGGTTGAAAGAAATTGAGGAATTAGCCTGGGCTACCCTCACATTGACTCTAGATGTCATTTTATGGAAATTCTGCATTTTTGGATTATGCGTACGTGGTAGTATTTTATTAACACACTATCCAAAAAAAATAGGAACTTCAGTGATAGATTTGCAAGCATTGGATGGTTCGAGGAGAGGTTGGGCTGTCCTTCTTGGAGACAAAGTATCTTCAAGTCTAAAGAATTAGGGATTTAAAGGACTCCAACCCCTGATGATGTGCTTATGTGACTATAGAATAGGACCTAATTTACTAATCAGACACAATGAGGATCAGAATCTCTAGAGAGAGAAGAAGAGGAAAATTAGTGCTAAAAAAAGGAGAGAGAATAGAAGAGAAAATGAATGAAGATACAGGTGGTGCAATCTAAGTTCAAATAAAATATACATGCTCTGCTTAATGCTAGTACTTCTCTTCTTTCACATGCTTTGCTGATCTCATGTAGTCTGCACCATAAAAAGTTGCCCACAGTAACAGTGATGCTTCTAGAAGGTGAGTATATGTATGTCAGGAGAAAAAATAACACTCACATTGAAGGATGATTTAAGATTATTCTTCCACACTTCTGTGTGAGATTGGATCTATTGTAACCTTCCTAAACCTTTGTTACCTTTGTAATTTAAACTGACAGGTTAAATGCTAATGCAATTGATAGGGGTGAACAAGTGGTCAAGGAACAACCTGATCTGACTGTATAATGCATCAGAGAATTGCAAAAATATGCAGGTCAGATGTAATTTTGACAGAAAATGGCTCGCTGCAAGGGTTTATGTTTCCCTGGATAGTCTTAAAAAGAGTTGGACTATAGTAAGTACCACATTGCTTGAAAAAAATACCAAGTTAAACTTAATGGAAAAAATCCAAGTTCTCAATATCCTCAGATTTCATTATCAGTTTTTATTGGAGCTAGGATAATAAGATTATAGAATTAAAAGAAAAGTTATACCCATTTTCTTCAGCTCAGCAGGCCTAATGTGCAAAAAGAAAGCGACAGTCATTTCTCACCATAAATACACAGTGAAAACTACTTGGGAACAGAAGTGGTCTCTGACCATATACAGCCTGATTTGATCCTTACCGAAGGAGAAATTCTGTTACTTCAACACGCTTGGGTCATGGCAATTACTTGTAACAGTGGGTAAAAAGACATTAGCTCATTAATTAATCCTGAAGTTAATGGTTTTCCGCTTGACGTAACGCGTATGACTGCTGAGTGAGATCAGGATGTGAATCAAGAGCTCAGAGAAGCAGTCTCTCTTTTCCAGGGGTATTAGTAATACCTGTAACAGTAATACCTGGGAAGATTGGGGGCTGTTCGACCTAAACCATCTTATTTTCAGTTTAGGGAGCTTCCTGCAAAGTAAGTGACCCACATTGACATCACTCTGCTGACTGGTCAAAATGAATCTGAAGCAGAGGGAAAGCTGGGCAGCTTTCACCTTGTCCAACAATACTCTGTGAATCCCACCTTTATTTCCTTATATTAATATACGTCCTTTCAAATCAACAGTGTTTTGGAATACAGATTAATTTCCATTTTGGGCCACGACAACAAACTGTTTACTCCAGTCTGAGCATTACCTAGGAAAAACCCCTTCTGCCGAGGACGTTGCAGAAGTATCAGTTCTTCCCTGATACCATTCTGATCAAGAAGAGAGTTGGTGAATCCAAAATTTGTCTACAGTGACATTATGCCAATGTATTTTTGGTACCATATTGCTTAAAAGAGTGTTCGTTTCTTTGCCTTTAAACTCTGAAATGCCAGAAATTGCTCAGACTGTTGGCACTGCCAAGCACTCCCCAGGTCCCCGCTCCAACAAGAAGCCACGAGCAGGCAGTAAGTGGCCCAGAACAGAGAGAGAGAGAGAAAATAAACATATTTTCAAGAAGCTGCTCCCTTCAAGAAGTTAACTTATTTTTAATATTTTGCTACTTTTTTTACTTTTTTTCTTTTTTTTTTATTCTTCTTTCTTTCTCAGAGGAAATTTCAGGGTTGAATTTGTCCTCTGGCTGGTGCAAGTATTCACTGTATTCATCTATATAAATGTTTAAAAAGGGACATAGAAATGTAAATTGCCTCCGTGCTTTTAAAACCTTAAAAATAATAATTCAGTGCCTACTATGTGAAATGGACCCATCCTCACTGCTTTAACCTGCAGGGTAGGTTAGCATAACATGAAATCAATTATTGTACTAGACATATAAAAGCTGTCAGCTTTAATACTTAACTGCAGTATCTCCCCTGAATGTTTGATTTCCAATCACCT
Organism: Gallinago undulata; assembly: GCA_026546715.1. NCBI lineage: Eukaryota > Metazoa > Chordata > Aves > Charadriiformes > Scolopacidae > Gallinago > Gallinago undulata. The sequence goes on from JAOTQQ010000003.1 coordinate 12,856,266, forward strand.
GTGTGAGGCACCAGAAATACAGAGACATCAGACAGGTTCTGGGCTAAGAAATGTATTTGACTAGCCCACGTTACAAAAGTGAAATTTGGAATGAATAATGCACCCTGTGAACACTGCTCCCTTTTGAATCAAACATTTCCTAGTCCCCTAAAGTAAAGAAGAGCACAAACTACAGAACAAATATTGAATTTCTATTCTGCATTGTCATAATTGTGACACCATTTCATTTCTTTTTCAGCTTGTCTGGAACCAGCTCAGTTTTAGCTGGAACATTTTTCCCATCCTTTTCCTTTTCTTTCTTTCTTTTTTTTTTTTTTTTTTTTTTTTTTGGTGTGTGTTTCTTTGCAGAGGGCAAGTTAGAAATGTAAAAGAAATACCTTGACTTTCACAGCCCTTCTTTTTTCTGCTACTAAACTTTAGAATCATACGATGGTTAGTTGGAAGGCACCTTAAAGATCATCAAGTTCCAAACCCCTGCCATGGAGGGGAGTAAACTTTATTATATAAGTACTATAAATAATGAATTATAAATAATGTAATTCTAAAGTAATTATAAATAATGAAAATTACTATTCTTTCTTCTGATATGTGCTTTGTTATGTGACTTTGTTATGGTTCAGATTGCAATCTTACAGTTTGCATTGGTAGCTGTGACCACAGACAGCCATTCCTTCATTTGAGAGTCCTACAAATGATGGATTAAACAAGCTTTTGTAATTGTGAGGTGCCAATATTATGACAATAATTTGAAACAGAGCTGGGACAACTGCCTGGCGTGGCAGGGAAGGAGTCAAAATTGTGACTCTGACTCCTTTCCCCCCCCATGTTCTTCTATAGGGAAGGGGAAGGTTGAGGCTCCCCTGGAGAAAAGTCATCTCAGAGCCTGTGTCCTTCAGACAACGCTGCAACCCCCAGAGAAGGCCAACAGCCAGGACAGGTTCCTGTGACTTCTCATTTGTATTTGTCTGTTTGAGGTACCTCAAAAGTAAAACCAAAACAATCTGTTTGGGTTCTCAAGTCCTGTAGGGTCTGGTTTGAAGCTCTCAGTCACTTGGCAGCTTTGGTGCATTGCTTCTAACACCAGAAACGTTACCCGCCGGTGGTCCACAATAATTTGCTAAAAAGATGGATAAAAGGATAGAGTAGGAAAGATGTTTATCTTGGCGTATTTCAAGCGAGAAATGATTAGCCTAAATCAATTCCTTTTGTGAAATACAAACTCCATATTTAGCTCTTCTTAAAGAAAAAAAAACAAAAGGGAAAAAGAGAAAAGAAATCAGGATTTATCCTCAAGATCAACTCTCATTTTCTTTCAGAAATTACATTCTAGACAATAAGTAATCATTAGGTGCCAACAGACCTGAGAATCTGATTTTAACTTTCAGGTAACATATTAGGGCTATAACCAAATCTGAGGACTATTATCATAGCAAAATGACTGTAATGCTTCAAGGCTATAATAGTCATCACCTTTTTATCATTCATATTACCATCAGACCCAGAAACAATGAATTCCTTTAATGTTATTCTACCATAACCTTTAATTATATGCATTATTTCAAACATCTGAAATAATCCTTTATATGACACAGTAGAATAATACATTTGCCACTCACTGCACACTGCAGTTTGCTAAACCCAGATTAGTGAAAATACTTTAGGCTGTTCCACATATCATGAAAATACATCTATTTTTTTTCAGTCGGGCTGTGGCACGACCTTTAAGTGACACATAAATTGAAAGAACACCAATAGAAAACATAAGGTTCATAAAAGTCTGGGAATGCTTTTTCAGTTATATCACCATTATAAAAGCATCCTGCTAACCTAGTTTTGGGAGGGCTTTACTTGGCTGGCTGGCACATATTTTATGTGGAATGTAGAACATAAATATTCCGTGGGTTCATTATAAACCTGTGCTTGTGATATACCTTTCCAGTGTCCTTTGTGTTCTTTCATGAAATGTTTATTCCTGTTATATCAAGGAGGTGCTAATGCATAATACTAGCGCTATACATTGACCATCTTGATAAATAATCATGTGTATGCCCCAGTGATTCTGTGCATAAACGCTCTTATATCTGTTACTACAGCCCTAGGCCCTGAATGGATCAAATTTGTAAATACAGCACTATATTTCTTACCTCTGTTGAAGTGTATTATGATAGCAGAACCAGCATTTATCTGGGCTGTTGATAGAAAAGTTTCTAGCCACATAAGCAGTGCATATTGCATTACAGAATTTTGTAATCTACTGCTTGAAATACTGCCAGAGAGGGAGGATCTCGCAGAACAGCAAGGGAGCCCCGAGGCAGAAAGTTTCCTACTGAGTACAGAGTGCTTTGGATCAGGTCCTTGGAGAATACTACCTCTAAAATAACAAGTTTGAAGAATTTAATTGCGACTTCTTCAATGTCATCGTGTCACTGACAACTGGATGCTTTAGTTCAATGAAAAGCCTCGGAAATACAGAACAGCTTTTTGTTGAAATTTAACTACTTCAAAGAAACTAAGTGTTTCATTTCTATGACGTGAGGTGTGGCTTCCAGTTGTACTAAAGTGCTTAAAATAAGTGTGAGATTGCAATTAGGATATAAAGGGTTTGGTTCTTCAGCTTGGTGGGACTGGCTTGTCCTTCTTCTGTAGGAAACTTGCCCAAGGGATCTCTGCTTCCATAGTCAGTTTGGAGCTTCAGCCTCTACTGCCAGTGGAGGCTTCAGCTCAGGGAGGAGACCCATGAAATCAGGCTTAAATAAATAAAAAAATAGTGTTCCAAAGCTATCAGTTGATCCACATCTCCTCTACTGCAGCACCCAGCTGGTGATGATATGGAAATGTAATCTTAATAAATCTAAATTTATTGGAATATCCCTAAACTGCATTAAGGAAAAGGGATTCAGATATAAAAGATTCAAGCACAGGATAGGGACAGTTATTCTTCTACTGAACAAGCAAAAAGTTATTGGACTTTTGGTCTAATTTTTCTGTGATTTCTCGTGTGACCTTTTACAAGCCACGCACAGTCTGCCCAAGGAAATCCCAAAATGATTTCCATTGCCTTCAATGGAGGAGAGATTAAGGTCCTAATTTCTCTTTGAATCAGTTTTCTCATTAGTAAATTACCAACCTCAGAGCTTAATGTTTCCAATGCTCTTCAGTATCCTTGAAGGGAAAGTGCTATTGGAACGTTAACCGTCCTTATTGCCAGCAGTCACCCAGCACACAAATCTAGATTGATAGGGGCATTTCGGTGGCGATGGCAGCGCTGTGAAATCTGTGCCCGTGTTCCTCTGCCCCAGAAGAAAAGATTAAACATTATCGCTAAAGAGAAAGCTGGGCTCTCAGCAGGTACCTTGTATTTCCTGCAGGTTTTACTATATTTTAGGCCAGATTTTCATTTGCTGTCACCCTAGCACTCTGCTAAACTCCTCATTTCATTCGCAGAGTTAATCAGCAAGTTCGCTTCACCTGGGTTGGAAATTTCTGGAAGCTGGATGTTCACCGTGTTTCGGTACTCCAGGGCTTACCGTGCTCAGACGGCGCTATGAACTCCAAGCTCAAGGAGAGGCAAAAGTTGTTCATGCTGGCAGTGGTCATCTTCAAATATAAACATCTAAAAGGAAAAGGTGAAAAATTCAGAGTTAACTTCCATTGAAGAAGAAATGAGAGACAGACGGCAAATTTGCTGCTAAGATAAGTATTTCAAACGTGGCCAATTCTGAACATTAAAAAGGCCCAGCAGGAAATCATTAAATCTGAGTGATAAAATGGGTTTATTTTAAATTTCTAGCCTGGATGTTCAGTAACAATGAATGGATTGTGGAAAATATTCTTCTATATCTTGCAACATGACTTCGGTAATAACTGTATTAACCTAGTCAGACTTCCCATCAGCAGTTTCTCTTGGATTTTTTTCAATCAGATGCTACTTGCACCACCCAAAAGGTAACTTTTTATATTAATTGCTAAGAGCTAGACCCACTAGAGTATTTCAATCTCTGTAACTGTGATTTTTGGTGCAAATATTTAAGTTAATGTCCTGCAAGATTAGGGCACGTGAGGTACAGATAGAGAAGTCTAGAAAGACTGAAAGCATGTCTGGTGTGCCCATGCTACTGTCATTACTGGGATTGTAGGTACCTGTCAGCTGACACAACTGGTTTATTGTCTCTGGGTCAAAATACACCTTGTGGCACAATCCTGAGCTGATGGGAGCTGGTCCCAGGAGAAACGTGTGGAGGCTTGAGTGGATCTCCCCCTTTTCCAAAGGCATCATGACATAATATAAATCACAACCTTGCTTTTTCCTTACTATTACTTTGTATCACCAGTGATGGAAAATTGTGATTTTCAAAAAACGTTCATGTATTGCTCACCCAGCCTGAATGTCCCAACTGGAACTGCAGAGGTTAAAGCATCAAATCAATCCATCTTTTGAACAGCCTGGCGAGGAGGCAAGCAGCTTGCTAAAGAAAGAGGCAGAGGAGAACTCTGACCAGCTGAAAGAATAAACAGGTACAGACCTAACACTCAGTCTCATTTATTCCAATGCGTGCATTTATGATTTTATTGATGTTGCTTATTTGGCACTTTTTTTAGCCCTAAATTGAATTGTGCAAAAATACACTGCATACCATGTACAAAAAGTTTCTTCACAAATATCTCTGTCCTGCAAGTCTTCTGGGTGAGGGGGTGGAGGTGTGTATCCAGTCACGTTTCTTGGCAATGAGTCCTTATAGTTTCATCCCTCTGAGAATAGAATGTGCCTTTTCAGTAAATTAAAAAAGAAACCTCCATCTTCGCTGTGGAGTATCACCTGACATATTTGTTGATTTACTCGACTTATTTTTCATTCCATAATTCTTCCAGTCTGTGTTCCAATGATCTCATCCGGCATTTGTTTGATGAAGGTTACCAGTCTGGAAAAGCCATCTACTTCCACCTTCATTATTATGACTGATATTTCTGCTGCTCTGTTTACTTGCCTTTAATCTATTCCAAGGCTAACATTTATTTTTGGTCTCACCCATAAGGAATTCAGCAATACCCTACCCGCTATCCCCCGTCTAAGTAGTGGGAACCGTTGCATGAGAATGAATCCTTTGCCTTACATTATTTTAACATTTTAACTACTCAGGAAGAGCTGTGGAAATACGGCACGGTGTAGTCAGAACAACTCGACCTAATTCCAGCCACAACCATTTCAAATTGGTGCAAGTGATCACCAGCAACTGCTCAGCTTTCTTGTTTATTATCCCAGAAAAGGTGCCGGATTAGTTCGTAGTCCACCAGGCACCATGAGAAGGGCAGAAACATTCCTCAGGTATTTCAAAAGCCATCAATTTTCCAAAGTGTGCTGTGTTGAATTAAAGCTTGTCCAAACTATTCAACCTGGTCATATTTCTTCGCCATCGGTTTTGTATATGTCATCTGTTGTTTCACCACCTGTTAATCTGTGCTCTAGCTGTAGATTTGATTTGTAAAGATGCCTATATCTTACTTGTTTGCTACATGTGGCCAACATAGCTAATTTTTCCATCACTGTCTGGCTTTTCATGCTACATCCACCTATTAGTCTAAATTCCGAAAGACAGGAAAATATGAACAATTTTATTCCCACAACTGTCATTCACATTATCTACCTTTTTATCATGAGTTATTGAAATCACATTGACACAACAGGACGTTGCTCGAGTACGGATTTTGATTTACAATTTTTCACCACCCTCATTCATTGCTATCAAAAACTAATTTTAACGAAGAGTGATATGTATACAAACCTGATGATTTGTATCATAATCAGCTAAAGTTCTAAGGAACTTTAACTGTGGTTAATCAAGTATATGCACATATGAGCAAAATTACTTTACTCATAACCTGCAATAGTTTTAATAATATTATTTCTATTTCTTTCAAATTTCTGGTAAACATTAGCCAGATACATGATGCCTTTTAATTACCAAGCACATTCCCTTCTTCAAACATCAGCTTTGGAGCATCAGCTCTGATAGGGTTTTTTGTTGTTTGTTTGGTTGGTTTTTTTCTTTTTTGGCTATCTTAACTTTCTACCTACATCTGTTCTTCAGTTGTGCCACTATGTTCCAATACTCTAGCAATATTTTTCCTTTTACTGGCTCATTTAACCTATGCAATAAAGATGCTTGTCATGTCATAAGGTAAGTATTCTCCCTAGAAATTGCTAGAGAAGTTTGTATCAAACTGGACATTTCTATTGATTTTTGAATTGATATTAGCAGGTCTGTTTCTGTCTTCTTTTTAACAATTGACTTTTAGACCTCCACGTCTCTTGAAAGAAATATTGCTGTAAATTGCAATGACCCAATGTAATCTTGACCAGCTCTTTTTCTTCTCTTATCCCTCAGTGCTCTAGTATTCCAATAGCTTTTCTTATGCTCCTTACAATTAGTTCACAGAAAATTAGAAGAGATAATGGTTAATGAACAACTGCCACTCACTGTCAGCGAAGTGCTGCAACAAAAAGGCACTTTCAGAAGTCTGAGAAATGAGATAATATTACTGGGACAATGAGCTCTGTAGAGTTGGGGGAAAAAAGACTGGGAGAAAACTGAAATTTTCCTTGCTCAGGACCCTTTTGAGACCTTGAGAATATTCATCTCTGTGTGGCACTCACCTTGAAGAACTTTTCTGTCCCTCAACACATGTGGTGAAACGATCCCATGACAATTTAGGCCAGTGATATTGTTAGAAATAATCTCATGATCTTTCACAGGCTTCTCTCAAACCTAAAAGATATAGGAAAAAAACATTTCCTGTTATTAAACCGGTGTGATATTAAAAGTAACAATATTTATATCTTTATCAATAATGATGTTTAGGTCAGCATGCTGAGAAGGCCAGTTTGTTCTTACTTTTACCAGCACAGAAATACACAGGGTCTACCACATTAGGATAATAATTCTCCATGTACGATCATTGCCATCATTCCTCCAGGATGAAACAAGCAAAAAAAGTAATGAAATAAACCCCCTTTTTAAAATTATTATATAATTACTGAACAACATATATCTCCTTCAAGTGATTGGCAGGAATTTTATGACTGTATTTCTTCAAAAGTGATTTAACTGGCTTTAAAATATGTGATTCATATCTGAGCATCTTTGAGAAGCGCATGGTTTCCTACCTAATATGCTGCCAGCTGTGATCTTTCTGCTTTCTGAGTTTACTTATATATAATTTGTGTTCAAATTACACTATTCAGCACTTTGGTCCTTTCTTGTGAGTACGGGGATGAGCTTTTTGCCACCATGAAGTTTGATGATGATAGATGCTGAAGGCCACATTTTTAAGGCTTGATAATAAGAATAAGCTACAGGTATTTGCGGATGTAGGCGTTATCTATTGGTGGGTGTTTTACCTGCAGTTCAGAAAAATCAAAGCTGACAGTTTCGTGATAAATAAGATTGACAGAACAGGAGTATCAGTGTAGGAAGTAGAATTTCAGGAATACTGGAAAATAATCCCACTTTGGTAAACTCCTTATACCCCTGCAGTGCACAGTGAAAATGGAGAACCTTTAATTCTACTTTTTTTTTTTTTTAAATTTAAAAATAGTCACATCAATTTAAAGTGGTTACTTTCAGAATAAGGTCCAATACAGGATAAAACTCTGTAGCAGGATATTTCTATTACTTATTTCCCAAATCAAGCTTAGTCAGAAACATCCCTGAATGTGGTTTAGCATGCTGTTTGTCTTCATCTAGGAAAAAGATCAATTCTGTTGTGGAAACACAGTGCACAGCATGGGATCACACTAATCAATTGGAGCAGGCTTTGGTAAAACTATCTGTTACTCTGCAATCCAGCAGCATCAGAGCTAATTAATACTTTACTCAGCTTTAATGAATGTATTAGTGGTTAATATTTGTGTGTAAGCTACTCATAACTCAATAAACCTATCCCATTTGCATTATTAATAGGATAGGTATGTGCCTTTGAGTTGATTGATCAAAAAACCTATTAACCTAGATTTGTAATATGTCTCCAGTTACCTCCAAGGAAGAGCAGTAATCACGATGGGTGCAAGAACAGGTAACAGATTTAGTGGTGTAAAGTCCTTTTCACATTCCAGGTGACTATGACTGAAGAATTACAATGACAGATCCATTTTAAACCACCTGTGAGCTGATCTGGAAGGTGATAAATGTCTAAAACCAAGGACTAAGTGCCCTGGATTATGAGATTCCCAAACTCTTTCAGCTCAAATCCCCTCTACAGGGGAAGAAACAAAAAAAGAAAAAGAAAAAATTCAAAAGGAAAAAGAGAAAAAAAAAAAAAGAAAGCAAAAAAAAAGAAAAAAGTAAGAAAAAAAAAAGAAAAAAGAAGGAATCCTATGCATGAACTAATTCACTCTGCACAAGAGACAATTTCCATTACTCTCTTTATCCCACTCACACATAAAACCCTACTGTGTAGTGCAAGCTTATTTATTTACATGCATCTGTGGGTTGTTTCAGGTGGGATATGAGTAAATAAACCAAGTACCTCTCTAGTGCATGTTAGAGAAGAACAATATTTTGCAATTTCCCTCCTACAGACTTTGTGTTCTGCAAAGAGGAATAAAAAAAGTACTTCATCCTTTTCAGCAGTCTTGAAAGCTTTTGCTTATTCATGCCTCCTTACAACAGAGGACAGATAATCATCCTGAAAGGAGAAAGCAACATTCGAACACTGTGGAGAGAATATGCAGTTAGATGAATTCCACATGAACGATAATAAAAAAAAAGATACGTGGAAAAAACAGTTCATTCCTTTGGAGACTCATCTTTTTAATGCACTATTTCCACAGGATCTTCTAATTGCTTCTTGTGGGATTGAAGAATTTCCCCTTGCAACCTCGATTCAGAAACTTGTTACATTGGTTGGCACGTTGTTCTTCTGCTTTTCTGTTTTTAGGTTTGAAGAATTGTTTTCTCATGCTTTTTGTGCCTTGGATATTTCCCCCATATCTCACATTTTCTCTTTCACATTGTTACTATCACTGAAATTTAAGCTTATATGGTGCTGGGAAGCTGAATCCTCTTTTATTGCCATACTTTCTTATATGGTGGGACAGCGGTGAAAACTGCCGGTAAATCAGTTCCGAAGTCCTACATGCAGGAGGATGGGCTATTAATTATCCAGTGAGGTGTACCTGCATGATTAACATGAATTTATTTTTCATGCTGCACTGCATTGCTCCTCCAGTTGCGGTATCTTTGCTAGAACTATGTATAAAGGGAATTAAAGGGGGCAGAAGTCATGCTGTGTAAAACCTCAAGCAAAAGAATACAGTCATCGTGGATAAAAAAAAAAAAGGAGGCAAGATCAGTCCTGGTTGTACTTTCCAGATGTTTTTCATCTTTTCAGGTGCAGCTTTTTCTTGTCAGCTGCCCCATGACAAGTTGAAAAGGCCTAATAAGTAATTAACGGCGTCTGTCCTGAAACTGAGAAAAATGAGAAAAACAATATGCTTTCACCTCTCTTCATAGAGCTTTGATTTAACTGGTTAAAAATGTTCCTCTGTTCTGCACAGGCCTGAGCAAATCACTCATCATAAATAATGTATTAACCTAATTTCATCACTTTTACTCTGTGAAATGTTCTTGAGTAGATTTAAAAGTTGGGTTTTTTAAAGGTATTGGTGTTGTAACCAAATTACCAGGTATTTGATCTGTACGTGATAGTTACATACAAACTGGTAATCCTGTAAAAAAAAAAAAAGTCTAATAATTACCTCTCCATATACTATTTAAGAAATAACTTCAGAGAAAATATTTATAGCTAAAATTAGTGTGTTAGGAATATTTTGTGCAACTGAAGCTCACTCATCAAGTGCTTGGGGAAAGTCGCTGTGAAGGACGCAGGCTCAAATAAAAACTAATTATTTCTTAATATGCCAGTAAAATTATTGCTATCACTGGATCTGCTTTAATTAATGGCGTGATAGGTTTCTGGGATAGACAATATCATCTCAGGTATACAAAGGCCACGTATTTATATCCAGATCTCAAACTGCTCTGAGACAAATTGCCTATGTTTAACTAACCTGTGTCTCAGGATTACATCAAATCTTTTATTTCCCTTGATGCGATTCTGTTATTTCCCTTGAAGGTCTCTGCACATAAGGTTCAAACAGCAGGAAAAACAACTACTGAGGTAATGCAGGAAGATACAAAATGAGAAGTGTGTCCATATCTCTGCTGGAAAAGAAATTGCATTTCTGGTAAGCAGCGGAGATCAAATAAGGCCTGAAGAGCCCACGTGTCCACCAGTCTATTAAGGGCAGCAAGAGTCAATGGAAGATCAATATGTTTTGGGTAAGGCCCTGAAAGAGACCTCTAAATGTGTATAATTAGCCATTCTTGAAAGTGACAAAATAGTTCACAGTAAAGCACACTTGCATTTGTGAAAACTTGTGAGAATAAAGCCGCTGCTTCTACCCCAGGCTGAAATCCAGGCTGAGCACCATGTGTGACAGCAAATATAAAAGCCAGAAGAATGACAACATCAGTCATTCAGACTATATTACAACAGTCTTTCAGACTTTGGACTTGTGAGAGCATGAATTAAAACTTTCCTGTGAACGCTTGAAACCAGTTGGCTCTGGCCTTTGAGATCCCAAATGTTCTTCAGTGTGAGTAGCAGCAGCAGAGATGCTTGTACCCATGCACAGAAAATGCACATTAATCCTCTACTGCATCTGAATAACAGAAACTGAGAGACCTTACATCTAATCTGACTTTTAGGATAATATTATACTGTTAATAAGGGTTAATATTGCACTGTAAATAAGGACTAGCTGCCATCCAGAAGGATTTCAGAGTTCGTAAGGATTTGAGCAAAGCAAGTTTTTACTGTTGTTTCCTTTCTAAAGCAATATCACAAGAGCTTTTTCTGCCAGGTCCTTTGTGAAATTTTGGGGTGCACAAGCCTGGGGTACGGGGAGTTTGGATCCCTGCGTCCATCCATCGTAAATGATGGAGGGTCGTAAATTCGGAGGGTCTCACCAACAGGAGCTCTACGTTTTGCAGTTAATGAAGTTCAGAAGACAAAACCCGGGTTCTGTAAGAAGCGTTACTAAAACTCCCTTCATGCCAAGCAAAATCCAGATTTTAAAAAATATCTGGTGGTCTATCTATTATCCTCTTGGAGCCAGTTCATAACTCTCAGGAACTCGAAGCCGTAGGGATGGACTGTTTACAAAGGTTTGTATCTGGCTGCAGACACACTCCAAAGACACCAACACAGAAAGCAGCTATTGTTCATTCGGTGCAAATAGGCTTTTACTTTGCAGTTAATAATCCACAAATAGATTTATTCTCTGAATAGTTAGCTATTCTCAAAACAGCAATATTTTTTTCAACCAGGCTAGGATTCCTCTTTCAATGACCGAGGGAACAAAACTATATGATTAGGTTTCCTTTTTTTTTACTCTCTTGTGACATTAGACTGGCATTTGAGAATTACAATTAGAAATCTCTGGTGGTTTTACAGCAAAACCCCAGAAAATACAACAAACTGAAATGTGTAGCATTTACCTTCACCCCCCTTAGGATGGGGTTGTGCATATATTCTGCTATAAGGTATGTACCAGGTATATAACATCGTTCTTACTGTCTGCTCTAGGATACTCAAAGTCTCAGCCTATTTGTTTACGATCAAATTTTGTGATATCATTGATCCACGGAGCACTGGAACTGTCATCCTTGCTCAGGAGTAGCTGCAGGAGCAGCTGAAATCCAATCCTTTCTTCTACATTTCCCTGTGGATTAAACCCTCGGTGTATACACATAAAAGACACTCTCTTTGTGAAGATTATATGCCACTGGTAACAGGCAAAAAAAAAAAAAAAAAACAATAATAAGGTAATATGTTTTTAAAACGTTGAGGAATTATGGACAAATCATTCTCTGCTCTGTGCCCAGAAAGATACCAGAGTAAACAGTCAGACAATCTATTTAAGCACTCAGAAGATGAAAGTTGATAAGAAAAGAACCAGTGTGGATGTTTTGAGAGCAAATCATATCACACTAACCTAATGCCTTCTGCTGATAAGGTGGCTTGGGAAGGCCAGGGAAGGCATCTGCGGGAGAGGAGCTGTGGTGGCAGACAGCAGGAGTGTCATTAACAGAGAAAAGCAGAGAGAAATTCCAAATAAACAGCCAGGAATAGTATGTTTTAAATGTGAAATAATTCTTCAAGGCTACTCATCAGTGAGACTACAGCTGGAGTACTCTGGCCTGTCTTGGACGCAATATTTCTAAAAATATATGGGTTAACTAAAAGGAGTTGTGAGGAGAATGTGCCAAATAGTCAGAAATCCCAAAACCACAAAGCGTGAGGAAACAACTGGGCTTGGTGAGTCTGGAGAAGGACGGGAAGGGAGGTGAAATGCCTTCACACAAGTGAAAGGTTGTTCTGACCTGCATGGCATTGGCTCTAGCTCTGTCCTGTCTGAGGAGGAAGGCTGTAAAGTGTATTCCTTCCCATCAGGGAGGGGAGAGGATAATTTCCATGATTAAATTGCAAGAGAAATTTAGGTTAAACACTAGGGGGAAAAAAAGGGTCAAGCCTAAAGGCTAGAGAGGTAGTGGAATAAATAATGTAGAAGGCGGTGGAATTTTCATCAGTGGAAGGACAGGTTAAGCAGACACCTGTCAGACACAATTAAAGTATGGTTTATGCTATCTTGAGATAAAAAAGATGGAATGGGTAACTTTGTCAACTCTTTCCCTTATCTCTGCTTTATATGACCCCATTTTTATTTTTGTCCCGACATCCAGCTTAAGGTTAGACTTAATTAAAATATTTGAGGCTTAATAACATACCTGTGATTTCTGTGTTTCACTACAAACCATTACAATTGGCAAAATTGGTGGCTTTTGAATAGACCATGGTACAGCAGCAGATTTCAAACGCATCTGAGAAGAGCCTCCCTGGTTTTTCTTTTACTCCTTCATCTGATCACCCCCAGCATGAAATCACCACTGATGCCTTTGCAATCATACTTCAGTTTCCCAGCGTTTGCGACAATTCCTCCATGATGGCCACAACCCCTTCAGGAATCCACTTCTGAAATGTATTTCCTCATTTTCTTTGTTCCAAATACTGTATCTTTTTCAAACGCTCTTTTCATGGTGATTGTAGTTGAACTACTACTGCTTTTCAAATGTCTTTTTGCACTCAGGTCCTGTTCTAGCTAATGTACCATATGCCCTTGAGTTAAATTTAGTCAAAATACATCAACCCCAAAAGTTTTCACAGGCTTGCATCAGGTCTTTTGAAGTTCTGCAGAGTTTGCCAACATATTGTTTATAAAGCAAATACGAAAAATGGTAACCATTGGAAATATAACATTAATTATACTGCTGTGTGGAGTAAAGCACTGAGGTTATTTAAATAAATTAAAGGATCTACCGGAATTACAGATTTAAGAGTATGTTAAGCTGATGACACACCAGAGACAACAGGTGTAACTAAGACAGTGAACGATGAGTGATCCTTAGGAGAGGGGATGATCTGATTGATGAGGGCTTTTTGTCTCCACAACCCTAAAAATAAGGTGGATGAGATTAAAAATTTGTACCTTCTTTTATTCTAGTGTCCAAACCCTGGAGATGACAGCCAAGGAAATAATCTGTGCTAGACAGGGATAGCGGGAAGAACAAGCAATATATTTGCACATGAGGAAAACAATTCTGATAGAATGGGTAGTAACACACTGGGATGACTTGACCAGAAATACCTTGTAAGATGTGTCCAATATTGTAGGCTGCAGGAACAGAGCAGATAAGTATCTTTTCAGACAGAGCAGAAGTCCAGTTGGTCCAGTCTGGGGGCAGAGTGGATGGGGCACAGATGGAAAACTTCCTCACAGCCATTCTCATTCTCTTATTTTACCTATTGCAGGAATAGGAAGCCATACTTTATAAGAACTTGAGGTTTTTATAAACAAACATAAATGGAAATAATGCATTTTAACTAGAGTATGATAAACCTGTGACTACCCATTTCCATTCAAAAGAAGAATCTTTGCTACCGATTCTGCTGACTACATAAAACTTCAAACTGGCATGCATGGAAAACTCAAAACTTTGGGGGAAAGCTGTGAGTATTCAAATTTGAGTGTTTTGATTGAAACAGTATGCAATGAACTCATATTGCTTTCCAGCTGAAGAGATCATCTGGAGAGCTTCCAGACTACCCCTGTCAGGAGCTGTACTCGGGGAGAATTACTGTTACTTTCCCAAGAGAAATAAACTATCACTACCACAAAGGTGGTGCTGCTGCACACACGTACTGATTTCAGTGTATTCAGCTGATTTAAGTGAAAAGGAGTTCTATATACAAAATATTTTTAAGGAAAATATAACCCTTGGTGCACAAATCTGAAGGCTAAAATATTTGCACCCAAATGCAACTCAGTAGCCTTTGGCGCATGGCCGCTGAGTGAAATTCCATGAGACAGAAGAGATCAAACCATTTTCCAGTTGTTCCAATTTCAATTTCCTTTCCAATTTTAAAAGCCATGAAAATCTGCCTGTGGAGTGATAGAATCTCTTCCTCCTGTTCACAGCTCATACCCTGCATCGGCACCCAGCCTCCCTGCAGAACTGGGCCCATCTTCCACCGAGTTCTTGATACCAACAGTGATCCAGAAATAAATTTCAGAGGTTTTATTGCAACTTTCTACTATTAGTTATTCTTTTTAATACGCCAAACTTTATGGAGAAATTTGAGAGACGTCATGTTTATTTTTAGTTGTAAGGATCAAAGTCCCAGAAAAAAAAAATATCAATCGTAGTTAAAGACATTTATCTTAATTTTCTGATCCCAGTTCTTATTTTTCAAGAGCAATAAGGGCTCAGGTATGATCTTACACTGTTGATTCTCTGGATTTATGTCCATGTGTAAACACCTGTAGAGTCAGAGCCAAAGATTTCTTTAAATGAGATGCTCAGTAGCCAACAGATATTTGTTATCATTTTTCAGGAAGTCCTGTTCTCATGAGATAAATACACAGAGGAAACTTTTATACTTCACTTTGTTGAATCCATTTTATGAGTTCTTCAGGCTTAGTGGTGCTTCATTGCTTTTTGTAGATTTTTATTTTTAATATTATGTTTTCATCCAATTGTCCTGCTATAGATTTACAGTAAAAACAACTAAGGCCACTTTGTACCTAACCCTTTCATAAAAAGTGATTGAAAAGTTCAGCTGAATATGCTCAGTGCATTTTTTTTTTGCTTGTCATCTATCAGAGATTTACTTCTTTCCATTCCATCTAAAAATATTGTTTTGCTTAAGAAGAAAAAAAAAAACCCTATCCTTGTGACAATTTGCATAATATGTTAATGCCGATATGCATCTAGACATCTGGATGGCATTTTAATATCTCATTCTCATTCAGACAACTAGAAACCACACAGATGGTAGAAACAATTTTAAGAGCATTGTTGTAAACAAATAAGGCAGCCAGGAAATCAAACACGCTCTAAGATGGGCTTCGGAGCAGCCACTGCTTTCTGTGTGAGAATATGCACACGACATGTTTTGACTGCAAGAGAGAGCAGCCTTCTTCGGTTTCAGATAAACTAAGAGGTAAATGCAAGATTTTTAATTGAGATTGGG
>JAOTQQ010000003.1:12872016-12895877 GCA_026546715.1 Gallinago undulata
TGACTGCAAGAGAGAGCAGCCTTCTTCGGTTTCAGATAAACTAAGAGGTAAATGCAAGATTTTTAATTGAGATTGGGGATCGTTTTATGGGAAACTCCTCGCCCTGCCCAGCATAGCTGGCACCACAGACCATACTCAGCACTTGTGAGACTTAAGCTGTTAGAGGTTCGAGACGCTGCTGGGCAGACTATGTGTTTTATTTTATCTTATTTTCAATTAGCAATAGAAATACAAAATACGATTGCTTCAGGAAGAAGACATGTAAATTCTGTTTTCATACTTTACATAATAATGTAACTTCTGGTAGTTATTTGCTCCTGTTGTTAAAAATTCATCTACGTGAAGTTGTTTAGGACACAGTAATCCCCTGCAGTACTCTTTAATCTGCTTCTTGTTTGTACCTCTTTATAGGTACGTAATCTGTCAGAACTAGAGCAGCTACTGCAAGCACTGATTTTTTGGGTGTCTGCTCAATGTGCTTGTGTAAGAGCTACACAACAGCCTGTTCTGTAGGTGGAGCTGCTGTCTCAGCAGATACTGCAAATTGATGTATCTCTCTGGATTGCATTAAAATTACTCACTCCTATCTTTATCAAGTAACACCATAAACTCTTTAACTTTTCTTTCACTATAGGTGCTCTCAGACTTCTAAGCAGTCATGGCTGCAGATTCCACACAATTAATTTCACTGACCTTATAGAAATTTTCAGGAATTCAGCTTTAGTCAGTCAAGTACATAATACAAGGCTCCAGGACCTCCTCCTTCGTCTCCTGTACCACAGGTAAAAGTTACTGTTTAAATTCTATTCCTTCGCTATGTAATTGTAAGTAAATTGAAACATTACAAAGGTATAAAATCTTACATTACAAAACTAGGTATCTAAGCCTCAACCCTCTACTGGTAACCCAAGGAACACTTCAGTCGTGAACACCAATGAGCTATTTGGAAAATCAGTTAAAATTTGTACCCAATCAATTCAGTCGAGGTAACTGAAGACTACGGGACTCTCCTGAATTCAAGAGAATGGGATTAGAAGCTCATGGAAAGCTGGTGGGTGACCACCTCAGAAAACAGTTTATCAAGGGAACTTGTAGAAACAGTAGTTCCTAAAATACTTCTGCTTTTCCTCTCATCTCAAAACAGTGGATTTGCATATGGTAAACGCTAAGGAGGGAACGGAAGAGAACTCACAGAAATGAGAGACAAAGCTAATGGAGATTGAAGACAAAAAAGGCCATGAGTCATCTCTGAAGGCTAGGAATAAAAATACTGCAGCATAACATTACTAAGAGAAGCCTGTCAGAGTGAATGCTGAATAAACCAACCTTCCTTCACGACTGTGACCTGCTCCCAGGTTGATGACCGTTCCCGTTAACCTGTGGGTGATGCCCACTACTGGGTGATATTCTTCTTTCCCACAGATGTTTTCTCTCAGGCTCCATCTCTTGTACTTTTGTCTTTCTTTAAGAACCCTTCTGCCCCCGTGAACCTGTGAGCCAGGTAAGTGCAGTGGGTTGAAGATTGTCACCACAATTGGGATCAGGAGCTCTTGGCAGGTGAACTGGAGGTGGCAGGAGTTGGAATATGGGCCAAGAAGTTTTCTGCAGTCTAATGCAGCTATGAAAAGTTTAAGTGCCACATTTTAAGTTTGCCTTAAAAAAGAAAAAAGAAAATCAATAAAACTTTAATCCTAAGTATGCTTACTTTGACAAATTTAGTTAGTGTCTGGCAGAAAAGGGAGGATAAAAATAGTCATTTAATTTTTAGTCTGCAAATTGTAAGATTGCAAACAGCATTTGCTCTCAAAGATGATTCTTTACTTTGTTCACACAGCTGGATTTTTGTGATGTCTGGTACATGCTTAAAGAAAATCATGATGTAATTGTTCATCCTTCAAGGCTGTTGATGATGGAGCTATTGTTGCAACTGGAATGGATGGAAAAAAACATTAATAATAAACGATACAAGCGCCTCCCTCTGATCACAGACTGCTGGAAAGCAGGAAAATGATTAAATATGAAGGGGATAGTCAGAAAGCAAGAGATAGACACTTTAAAAGCACAGATTTACTCTTTGTTCCTAGGCAGATGGGGCTGATGCATTCTCTTACCAGGCTTAGTAGGTTGGTAGAGGAGGAGATGGCTCCAGCAGCAGGAGTGTGTGGCTGCGAGGTGTGATTGGTGTCATGAAGCTTCAGGACGTGCCTCCACCTCTCCTTCTCTCCAGATTCCACTTTCCACCCACCCTGGGTTTACAGCAACGAGCATTAGTGAAGCAGGTCAGGGAATCCAAAGTTATTTTGGAAGTCCATCATTTCTCCAAGTATCAATCTTCCTGCATCTCAGAAAACACAACAAGTAGGCATTTTTATAGGATTGCGAGAGCTTTTGGTGAAAGGTTTTCATAAAATATGTATGAATTCATTGTATGTGCACAATAAAAAAAGAACAGATATATCATGGAAAATCATATTTTTGTGTCATCTTTGGTGAGGAAATATAGATCAATTGATTCTAAACTCTTCTTTTGCCAGCACAGAAACAGTACAAAAAGGACTGAGGTAACTGATGTTGACACCACAGGAAGAGTTATTATCTAATGAGTTTTCTCTATTCAGATCTGTAACTTTTTCAATCCCATATTGAAAGAAATTAATTTTGTGTCTACTATTCTTTATCAATTTATGAAAAACAAAAGAGGTGTTCCAAGTCACTCATTTAAAACCCAGAAACATTAAAGAATTTCAACAAAAAATGATAGGAACTTTTATGTGAAGAATACGATGGTTTGTTCCTTAAACCTGTTTCCAAAATGAATGCCTTTTTAAAAAAATTTGACGTTTCTCCAAAACGATGTAGCTGGTCAATCAGGCTACATGATTAAATTTGGATATTTGAAAGCAACAGAAAATAGGGTTTTAAATCAGCTGGTATTGACCTGCATTATAAGTATAATCCCCACTGTTTGAATAGGTGGAGAAGAGGAATCACAGAGACTGAAAACTACTTAAATTTGTTACCAATAATTTGTGCAGTCCTAGTTAGGTAGCGGAAAATCAGTTGGTAAATTGAGGGATCATGGTAGCCCATATTTTAAAGAATTTTTTAAAACATTATGAAGAAGTTGGATTCTTGAATTCCTATAAAGAAACCATCATGGCAGGTACGTACACAATAGCATTAGTCGGAAAAATTCAAAATTCTATCCGCGTTTATGACAGTGATTTCAAAAGTTACATTATTAAAAAAGAGGCGTAATTAAAAGGTCAGGGACTCCTTTCAAATTGTTCCAGGATTTAGTTATTTACCTTAATCAATTACCAAAAAAAAAAAAAAAAAAGGTAGGATTGTCGCCTCCATTTGCATGCCCAGAATAGCTCTTTTGGAATTGCTCCAATACTCTGTATAATTTTAGGTTTAGGACAGCTGCTTACTCTAGTCAAGCTGATAAAATTTCAGAAAAAAAAATACATGACTCTGTGTGCTGAACTAGATGGAGGCAAAGAAGTATCAAAATGCTTGATTTATCTCAATACCTTGCAGCAAAGCTCCCCCTGCTCTGAAACATGAAGGTGGAACCATGGAAAGGCTTTGAGTGTAACAATGTGCCAAGGGAAAAAATGGAAATGAAAGGGAAAAAAGGCACTTTCCCTGGTGGGATTTAATTGTGTTGTTGACTCTCTCCAGGATCCCATCTCCCAGCCGTCCTGAAGCAAACGATGTACAAAATGGTCTATGGTGCTACACTACAGCTTTATGTGTCAGTCTAGCAACTGGTTCTGGAGTCCTAAGGATGGGTTTATCTAAGGTCTAAATCAGGGGTTTTTTTTGGAAATGGCTTACTTCTAGTGCTGTCTCTGTGCCGTTTGTGGAAAAGTTGTCTTTATGATCCGGCCTCCAACCAGCTGGTCTTCTGTTGGTCTTCAGATATGCGTGTCTGTCTGTCTGCCATGGAGCAGCCACCTGCAAGGCATTCACGGATCGGTTTGCTGTCGAGTGCTTTGGAGTGATTCTGTGCTCAGTTTGAGACAGAGTTGCCCTCAGTGGCTGAATTTCAACGACTGTTTCCTACAATTGTACTTACAGTAAATTAAGCCATTTCAAAGGGTTTTCATTTAGACACTGGCAAGTGTTTCTCTACTTAATGTTGTTTTGATTGGGATCTACTCTATAGGGCTCCTGTGTAGTTCTTGGTCTTCCCCGCAGGCAGATTGTGAAGCAGAGGTTTCTACAGCATATGCTAGTTCTGTCAAAACCCAATTGCAGACTTCACAAGTGAGACAGGGTAATTTCCAATTACCTTCAATACAGGATCAGCCCTGGTGCAGCCAGACTCATCTCACTTGAGCTTCAGTGGAAGCCCTTCCCCTGATAACCCCTTCATACCTCTCTCAACATTGGTTTCATTCTCCAAGCCAAAGAGAACAACACTTCCCTACAGATGTGCTTTCCACATATTAGATTTCCTTGCTGGTATATCCTTTTTTACAGATAATTTGACCAACCTTCGCACCTTAAGGAGCAGAAAAGATAGATGCAGGCAAAGTCCTTGAATTCCAGCAAAAGGCAATCTCATTCTGCTGATGATCAGAAATTCCTTTTTCTTTTGTCTTGTGGACCACGTGGCAAGAGGCCTCCTGCTTCTTTCTCCTTGTATTATTAAAGCTTCCCTCCTCTCTTGATCACCGCATAAAATAGGCAGTGTCCTAAAATGCTATCAAGAAAGCAAACTCCTCCTGGAACAACAGGGAACGTTCCTCAGTAATTTGTAGGAAAAACGTCTCATCATGTGGATGAAACTCCATCTGAGCAGAGTGAGGGAATGCTTTGTTTTTATCTGTGCGTTACGTAGGTATGTACAGTACTTGTAATAGAAATGGTAATTCTCAATTTTCTTAGCTGTTTAGGAAGATCAGTTTTGCTCTCCTTCTTTGGGATGTGGATATCTTAATCATATTTGTAGCATTTATAAAAGTCATTCATACTTTCTTATATTTTATGAGATCTGAGGTATCTAGTAAAGTTCTAGAAACCTCTTTTTCCCCCCCAGCCTCACAGAATATAGGACTGTATTAGATTATATGAAATTTAAATGCATTAGCTGTTAGCCAAAGTGAATTTTCATATAAATTAATATTGTTATTGTATTTTAATAAAGCAATAGCATTTATGGAATTATGTAGACATCAATCACTTGGAGGTGTCTTGGAACAATTATTGACTTCATGCATCATCTGCTTCTTCACTTCGAAATTTGTTGCACTCTTCATAAATATCATATATCAGCGAGCCATAAAACACATTCTAAATGCCTTCAAGCCCATCACAGACATTGTTGTTAGAAAAAGCCCCCTGAGCCGATGACATCCTAAGATGTGACTATGTAATTAAAATTTTGACATATGCAAAGAGTTGTAAAATAGATAAAAGAGTATGTATTGTAAATAGAACTTTAAAGGCTCCGAGCAGATGGTTCATTTGTGGAAGAAGTTCGGGGAGCGCCAAGAAATGACAAACAGATGGCTTAGGTGTGAAGGACAGGCAGGGAAATTTGGAAGAGTTGAGGATGCAATGGACAACTCTGGATTTTTGCAGACACCAAGTGAATCACGAGGCTTGAATAGAAGGTTAAACCTTTGACATTTTTCTATTTGCATTTATATAAATGCGTCAGTGGAAAACGTCCAGCAATAAACCCTGATAATAACACTCAAGACAAGTCACGCTTTATGGGCTTGAGGGATAAAAAGTCTGTTCAAACTGCAGATACCACTTGAGTGATAACACAGGCACTTCTATCCCAAGTCATAACTGTGGGCTGAGTTGTCTTAATTAAAACAGAAATATTCAGAATTGTAGCAAAACCATTTTGCCAATATTTACAGGTGCCTGAAAAATAGATTCAGTAATGTACTAAATGGACTAATGTTTGCCAGCTGCTGCTCCTTCCTTGGCTACTAACTTTTGTGTTAGCAGCATGCTGAGTGAATTGAGTACAAATTTAGGTGATTATACATCAAAATCACGCCTAAAGAGGAATCTCATTTGGGCAGAAAGATCAGGTCAAATATTGTTTGTTTTTTGGAAGCAATGGCAGGTCTTGAATCGTGACCAGATTAAAATTATGACACTGCTAAATCCATGCTTGAGTCTAATTTTCTCCTACATTTTTACTCTCTCAGATTTGTCAGACCCCAGGCAAGCTCGAAATATACATCACCAGCTTCAAAACAGAACAATTTCTGCACACAAATGGGCAAAAATCACTTTCAGTAATCAAAATCAAATTTCCTAAGAACCATGAAAGTGCTGGGATTTTGAGAGTGCTCTTTGATCTGATTCTGTATGAAAACTTGATCAATGCAGTAAAGGGGGGATATTTATAAACCCTTTTGCAGAAGTCAGTTCATTTTGTCAGCAGGTATTCATTCTGAAAATGGTAACTGAAACCAAGAAAACCTCAGGCACAGTCAAATAAACATCCCCATTTTATAGCAAAAGCTAATGCCCAACTGAGAAAATAGAAACTTAAAAGCATCACAAAATGTTCCTGTGTATCTTTGGGAAAACTTGACTGAACAGATTTTTCAAAGCTATGGAGCAAGATTTCAGGGATTATTTCCGAGAAAAAAAAAAATATCAAAGCAAGTTAGAGACCTCAAGTTCTTTTGGAAATTGTGTCCTGCCCACCTTGCCTGGACTGAAAATCTCACCAGAACGAGATAGCCCAGCAGATTGTATTAATATGCCTAAATATTTGCTGATTGCCAAGTATTCAGAAGTGTTAAAACTACTGTAGAAAGTGTAAAACTACATGTTTTTCAAAATTTAGCTTTTATAAGGCTGAGAGGGAAAAAACATGTCTATCCAGTACAGACTAAAAGATCACCACTCTTCTGCAGGAACTCGGTGATCTTTAAGATCCTTTCCAACTCTAACCATTCTATGATTCTGTGAAAATAACTTAATTTTGTAAATTGTGTAATCAATATTTATTCTTTTCTCTTTCTACAAAAAGCTGTTTACGTTTGAAACGGCATTTATGTTTGTGAAAAGCGAATTTCTGCAAAGCGGTTGTTATGTGGGAATGATTTTTTTAGGTTTCCCTAAAGTTTACCTTGCAACTTTTTAACTAGCAAAGAACCCACCGCAATCATTACTTTTGCATCGAGCGGTTTCTTGCAGAATGGCAGTAGAAATGGCTGTGTGCAGTGTGGGTACCATGGCGGTGGGCGAACACTAGAGTGCTCATAAAAACCCTGGGTTTTGCTGGCTTCTACTGCACTATGGAAAGCCTTGGCATTGTTTATTACAACTATTTGAAAGACTGGCAGGATATGGTTCCTCTACGAATCAAACCGGAGTTTCGCTACAGTGTCCCAGAGTAAATATTACTGAAAAGAACAACAACCTCTGCTTGGTTTTGAGGAGTTCCCATAAACTGGTTAAAAATTCTAGCTTTCTGCCTTACCAAGCCCCAGGAGTTATTCCAAGTCTGACTCACAGAGCAATCAGCCTTGCGAGGTGTACATCCCTTTGAGGCTTTAACTATTTTTTGAACTTCATCTGCATTTATTTTGCTTACCGGGTAATGTCTTTAATCCCTGACAAACTTCTTTTCCTCAGCAATCTTGTTCTTTTGTATATACATCTCTCTGCCTAGTTAATTTTGTCTCTGCATTTCTCAGGCACGCCAAACAGTAGCATCCTCCCAGCTGTCACTTCTCCTTATGGTGACAATCCCTTCTTCTCCTGCCGGCTTCTCCCTGATTTTCCTACTCGAAACATCTCTATTCCTTTGCTCTCCGTTCCTCTGGTACTCGAGTTTGCTATCATGCAGCATAATTCTCATCATCGATCCATACTATTTTCCTAGCATGTTGGTAAATTTATCTTCTTTTTGCCTGCAGAGGAGCTGCGTGTTTGAGCTATATGTTATTCTCAGAAGGATGAACCAAGTTGACCTCCTCTTCTTTTTTCGTGGCTAAGAGAGAGGCTGTTACTTGTGATGTTTTTTTATCTCACTCCTATATTCTAGGCTATCCTGGTTCTTCTCCTTGATTTCTTTTATCTGCTAGGTATCACACCATACCAGCTGTCCAAAGGAGATGAATTTTACTAGGGCTGTTTGTGCTATGACAGCTAAGGTTGTGTCAGAAAAGTATTATAAATTACATCCTTCAAAAGTTTCTAGTAGCCATAAACATTTGCTCTGAAAAACTGTGGGGTTTTTTGCTAAGGATATCATTTTTATGTTTATGCATCCAGATGTGATTTATATAAATTATTATAAATAATGTGCAAATAAAATATATTGATGTATTCTAAATGCCCAATAGAAACAATAGAAGCTTATAATAAATATGTATATAACTAGAGATTGCTAATATTTCAGTGGGGGCATTGCTCTTATGTAAAAAAGTTATTTGAATAACAAACAGCATACTTATTTTTGGATATCTATTTTTCAATAAATGTAAAGCATAGAAATTGTATTTAGATATAAATGGTCCTCAAAACTAAATCTGAGTCGGAGGTGGCTCTGCCACACCAGGCAGGTGGCTTGTGAGAGGAAGGTAGATCCAAGGAGGAGAGAAAAAAGGAACTTCGTCATGGATGTCTGACATCTGTCATAATCTTTTCTCTCCCCTTCTATTAGGGCTTTGGCAAAATTATAGTAAATTTTGTTTTGTTCTGTTCTCCTCTCTGAGGATAAAAATCTTAAGCTCATTCCAGTGAGGAAGCCTGTGCCCTCATTTAAACTGAAGTCAATGATTTCTTCAGATGACTTCAGATTTATAGTGCCCTGAGTAAGAGAAGAATTTGACCCATAATTTTTTTAAAAATAGTTATGTTTTTCTGCAGAGTCTTCCTTCTGAAGACTTACTTCACTCAGCCATCAATATTCACACTTTAAAGGCTTATTTTCATCAAGTTCCATCAATGACCTTTAGAAATTGGTCCCTTCAAATAAGAAAAAAGACCTCAATTACAACAACATCTGCCTCCATCTAACACTTTATTTGCCTTAGAGAAGGGATGGAATGATGATTAAGTTAATGGATAGGTCATTTTCATTTTTCACATTTACCATGTAAGTGGCTCCGTGAATCACCATTTATCTGGAGCCCAATCATGGAAGGCAGTGGCAAAACATCCATTGACTTCCACAAGCTCTTTTCCTGCACTCTTCAGCGAGGGGAAGTGGACTACTGGCATTAATAAACCTCCACAACCCATATGATAATATATTTGCCTTTTCTTAGGGCAGGAAAATAAACACTATTGTCCTCAGGCTCCCATTTCTCTAACATCTCCATTGGCTGAGGTCAGCTTTTTCTATCGGCGCTCCGTTAGGCAGCATCACAGCCGTACGTGGCCACTTGGCAAGCAGTAAGATGACAATTTTGCTCCCTTAGCTGGGACAAAACAGAGTGATACGACAGCAGAAGAGAATGATTTCTCGACCAACTTACTCTCTTCTACTAGTCTGATGCAAATATATGACCAATGCGATACGGGCGGTGATGGAGTGAAACGTTACAGGGTCCCAGTCCGTGTACACGTCACGCTGCAAAACATTGCACAACCCTGCTTGAAGGGACAGAAAATGGCTGTGTGTGCATGGACAGCCAAACCCGAAGAGTTTAGGATTTGGTGAGGAATTCAGCTCAGTAAGGAGAAAGCCATGAAATCAAGAGGGTGATCCCCGGTGAGTCTCCACCGCCGCAGCTTACCTTGTCCTGGGGCTTCTGAAAAGAGCCTGCAAATCGACCGCCTCGTTATTCCATCCAATTATATCAGTGTCTCTGCAGAGATGCAAGGATCTTCCTCGAAGGATTGAATTCTCCGACCTTACTCAGCTTTACTGATCTGTTCTTGGACTTCCCCAACATAATGCTGTGAAATCCCCTGTGTATACACACACATTTATACATGAGCATATGCATACGTAAGTGTTGAGATTGAAAATACAGGTTGAATCAAAACCAGCCCATTTTTAAAGGGTACCGAAGCTTTTCGCAAGTGAAGGTTAAAGACATTAGGGTGTCAGATGAAAAGAAAATAATTCCCTACGAGTACGTTAAAAAACAAATAAAACATCAGTATGCACATTACCACTGAGATTTGTTTTCTGAAACATCACGAATTAAAAAAGAGGGAGGAAGCAGAATGACTTGGCTTAGTGCTGGAGGTGACACCAAAACTTTAAAAGACGGCAACAAATAGAACCAAGTGGGAAGGAAATACACAAAAAGCACAGCTCTCCTCGGAGCAGAAACACGTTACAGTGAGAGGCTGTTTGACCATTCCATTTGTTGACAAAGTTATGAAGTTCAAGACCATTAGACTGAGCAAGTAGTCAAGATTTACAAGAAAAGGAACAGTAACATGAAAAAAAAAAAATAGAGATGGAGTTTTTTATTTGAACTGACAAATTACATTTATTATTCAAACACTATAGCCATCAACTGGCTTAACACCAGAAGGAGCTTTGAAAGATGAGATATAAAAAGAACTTAAACACAAGGCTGGAAAGAACAATATGATCAGCAGACAGGCAATAAAAAACAGCCCAAAGAGTTGTAAAAAAACTTCTGTGGCCTACAGAGAAGACACAAACTGGGATGAATGTGGTGACTTCAGCGTAAGCAGGGGCTGGACCGCAAGGGCTGAGACAGCAGTGTTTTATTGATGGAAAATGCCAAGTGTGTGACACAATCACTTGCATCACAAAGTGAAGAGAGAGACACCTAAAATGAAGTCCTGAACGCCCTGCCTGTGCCACGGGACCAACAGCAGCAACATCCTCAACAAAGAAATACAGGAGCTGCATAACTGAGCTGCGTGTAAATGCATACTCAGAAAAATGTTCT
The DNA here is from genome assembly GCA_026546715.1 of Gallinago undulata. Lineage (NCBI taxonomy): Eukaryota > Metazoa > Chordata > Aves > Charadriiformes > Scolopacidae > Gallinago > Gallinago undulata. Next base: position 12,882,894 of record JAOTQQ010000003.1, read on the forward strand.
TTCATCCTTACTCACGGAGTTTTGAGTGTGCACACACAGGTGTGCACACACAGGTAGAGATATAGATTTTTTTTCAATGGCAGAAGTTTGCCCTGTGTCCCGATAGCGCGGAATGCCAAAATAACTCAGTATCCTGTTGGAATATATCAGCTGTAAAAAGCAACCCATCTGGGGATGTGGTAACGTAAACAATCCTAAGCAAAATTTTATTTCTACAGAGGATCTTTCTCTTTAAACTGCTTTTCCTTTTCCTTCAAGGGTATGGTGTCTAATCGGCTGAAGAGAACATATATCAATTCTAAGCCACATTTATGAACTTCATTCAAAACCCAGGACTCCTCTGAGTTATTAAAACCATTAAAGGCCTCTGTCAATTTTCATGTCAAGGTTAATAACCAAATGATTAAAACAGCTAAAGTTACAACTGCAGCAGTAAAAATGCAACACTGTCACTCATTTTATGAGATGCAAGAACAATCCTAGACGGTTTTTGATGTGAAAACTGTATTGAACTGTTTGCAATCAAAAGGTAGCTGCTGGAAAAGGAATTTAAAACATTGTCTGTAATGCTATCAAAGGGAAGTTGTTTGATTCTTCTTTCCAGTAAGGAAACTTACCTTGAATTTCATTTAAATATATTAACAATACTTCATCGCTTTAATTTACCAGAGTTTGTTCAGATTAGGAACCTGACTGTGCCTCCAACATCAGAAGTGCCTCATCGAGAAAAATGATGCATTTGTGCTGCACAATTAACAGCTGACAAACTGGGAAGCCGGGCAATACAAAGCCTCTGAGCAAAACATACCGGAGATACAAATAATATTTTTACTTACAGGCTTGAGAGAATGCAGGGAAAGGGCTAGAAGGAAAATCCTTGTAAAGGACTGTGCCTTGAGGCGATGTTAACTCCAGCATTGGACCCACCCTGCTGTGAAACCCCCGCTGTGGTGGGCCATTTCTCACACCAGGGAAGGAGCCTCCAGGATGGAGCACCCCAACGTCACAGGAAAGAGAGAAGACGAGAGAAATTTGACTTCCCTTTGACTTCTACGGGGCTGCAACTTCAGGTTCGGGGTTGTTTCTTTTCAGATACACCTGGCTTCAAGTGCACCTAAAAAGCTAGGAATTAAAAATCTTCTTTCTTGGAGCAGTCTGGAAAAGCATCCCTCATTTTGGGCTAATCTCCACCTGGCATTTTCTGTCTCCCTTCATGTTTTATGGAAGGTGACCGGCTGGGTATTTGTAACTCACTCAATAATGCTAATTCAGTAATGATCACTACTGCTTCATCTTGTTACATTCTGGATTTGGGCATCCTCAATTAATTTCCTTATTGAAACTAACAGAATTATTCATGTGCTTATATGTGCGGTTGAGCTCTTTAGAAACTTATTTTTAAAAAGCTAAGCGGCAGCTGGAGTTAATGTTACATGAAAAATTTTAATCTCAGTCACATTTTCAGTAACTCTTAATCTTATGACTATCTGCAGTTGGATTTGAATCATCCAGACATGGCATCTTTATGCATAAGCTATTCTGGGGAAACTTGACCAGAAAATGTGGATTATTCTACAATTTTGTGTAAATACATATATATATATGTTTGCAAATTATTTCTACTAAGCAGCAGAAAGTTGAAATTTGCTGTAGAAACATTTGCTATAGAAACATTTTCCAGGAGGAGAAATGTGTTGAAATTCTTTCAAGAAATCTTGCTGACAACTTCACTAAATTCTATTGCTGTTTCTATTTTGGGACAGTTTGTGAAGGATTTATCTGCTTTGCGAAAAGCTGAAAGATGGTGTTGTGCATCGTATGATGATAGGATGAATTCAGCCTTCACGTTACCTCTCCGAGTCGTGCACTTACAGCCGTCTTTCAGTTTTATGATGGGGGCTGTGTATGAAATGCACAGCGCTGCAGATTCCTCACACCTTTAGTTAATTGTCTTGCTCTTAAACGCTGCTACGACATCCAGATGCCGGGTTCCTGCTGTGATACAAAAATCCACAATCATGCAGGAAATGGTAAGACCAAGTGACCAAGTGACCGAAAAAACAACGGTGGCGTTCACATTTAGGTCATAGGAATAAATCACATGAAAGCTATTTACCAAAAACATACGTAGCTGGACAAAAAGCTGAGCAAAACTCTCCCAATAGCTGTGTACCCACACTCACCTGAGCTGTGTTTAGAGAAATTTGAATGAAAAAAAGCATGTCCTTGAATGACAACCAGGCTTTGGTGCACACCGAAATAAAATTATAATTAATGTAACCGGTATCTCTAATCTGCCATGGCAAAATGTGCCCTTTTGGTAATAAACTGCATCACTTCCAGTGTGTTTCCATATATGAAAAATCAGCTTCCTTAGTTAAGGTTCAGAAAACAGAAAAGAAATAGAAAAAGATAAAGCTCATTGCTCAAAATCTAACTTCTAACTTCAATTTGAAATAGATAACACGCATGTAGACACGGTAGTATCTGTGGGATAAATTGCTAGAAACAACCTACTAGAATTAACTTCTCATTCTATTAGTTTGCTATTGCTGAACGAAGCAGTATAATGTTGTAAAAGTCACTCCCTCGATGTATATTTTTTCTTTATAGTAAAATGTCATGATTTATTATTTTTATTTACCATCGCCTGTTTTTTTTCTCTGGAGGACCAGCTGATTAGTCTCACTTCAGGCAGTTTCAACCGGAAAGAGAGAAACAGCTAAAACAAGATAGGAAAAAACACTACAGGAGCTATTTTGCTCTCTCCATAATTTGAAAGGCCTCTTCAGCCACTGTGCTGTGAAATTCCACCGGGTTCTGCTGGAAGAAAGAGAACGCTGCAGGCAAAGCACCGAGGAATTAACTTGGGTTTTTTTTCAGCTGCGTCTCTCTCCTTTTTTTTTTTTGGAAAATATTTTTAGATTAAATCCTTGTTGTAGCCTAAAATAAATCTCATACTTGAGATATATAATGGCAAATCTTATTTACTCTGTGTGGTAGTGAGAAGTCTGTTTTCTCAGGCACCGTGAGAAAATGGGATTCCACTTGTATGGTAAGGTGAGGATCGAAGTTGGTGCTACTGGAGCAAGGGGACATGGTGTCTTCTTACTGTCTGACCCACTGGTTACTGTCTCTGACTCCAAGAAGGCAGCTCAGGAAGAGAGGATCTCAGGGCAAACTGGTCCTGAGGACCTGCTGATCACACTACACACGTTTCAGGGCCGTGTGTTGAACGTTCCACCCTGCAGTGGTTGGAGCATATAGGGGCACTGCTGGAGCACGTCTTCCAGAAGAAAGCCAGTTGTGAGTACTTTGAGATGGGAACCAAAGCATAGTAAGGGGAGACAACCAGGGGGTGAGTTTCCAAAGGGCACTCCTGCCTGTGCTGAACGCAACCACTCATTTTGCTGTAGACACTTTGAGCAACCTGGTCTGGTGGAAGGTGTCCTCGCCAACAGCAGGGCGTTGAAACAAAACCATCTTTAAGGTCCCTTCCAACCATTCTACAGTTCTATGACTCTAATGCAGATGCACTCGTTTTGGTTATGTCAGGGCAGAATAACAACATGGTTGTTCAGATGTGATGAGGACACTGCGGTGCTGGCAGCAGAAAGAGGTCTGCTGAACAGTTCTTTACTTTCCCATGAAATGATAGCCCAGGGAAGTGGTGGAATCGCTATCCCTGCTGGTATCTAAAAGACAGATGTGATGCTGAGGGACATGGTTTAGTGGCGGTCTTTGGTAGTGTCAGGTTGATGGTTGGACTCGATCTCAGAGGTCCCTTCTAACCTAGACAATTCTATTATTCTATAATTCGTATGACCAAAAAAAAAAAAAAAAAAAAGTAGTGAAACCTGCAAGGAAAAAGTTGCGGTAGCTTTGCAAGTTCTCCAGGTGAGACTGGTGGGGAATAAGCTAACCCTTCATGTGCTGGGCCTGGGGTGGGTGACGTGCTGAGGCCAGTTTGGGAGGAGCTCAGAGTGGAGGTACATCTCCTACCTGCATCTGCAGAAGCCTTGAACCAACTGCCACAAAGAAGAGTGAGATATCCACATGCCAGGATTTTTAGTAGCCTCCAGGCACCTCACTGCTCCTCCAAAATATGCACTGACACCCTGTTGGTACAACCTTGTACTTGTGGGAGGCTGTGGAAGAGAAAATGATCCAAGTTATTCCAATTTCTTCAACAAAGTCCCCTCAGGCAACTAATGACAGCTAAACAGAACAACCCCAACTCTTCTTCCCAAAATCTAAAAAATAAGGCAATGGTAGGGATAAAATCTTCGTGTTATCTACTATCATTCAGAATAATTACAATTATTATTGGCTTATTTTAATCGTCTTTAGACCCACTAGAATAGTATTTTCCTTTCAAAGTCAAGAGAACATAGAGTTTTAGATTACTTATATTTATGAAAGGAATTATATGATGTGATGTGCCAGCAGGAGACAGGATATGCCAACCCAGGAGATCTTTCCCCACTTCTATTTCTCTTTCAGTGTTCCTGTGTTCCTACTTAGGAGGCTGGTATAATGAAAGTGGTACTCGTAATATGCAATATATTTTTCCAGATTACTTTAATAGTGCCAAAAAGATAACCAGTGAATAATCATAATAAAATATATGTAAAGGGGATCACAAATCTCACTGATGCAGAACAGGAAGAATTTATTTTCAAAGCGTTGCTAACGACTTTCTGCCTGCCCCTTTGAAAATTGCTTTGAGCTCAGTACTATCCCTTGGAAATCCAATTCATAAATTCACAAGCAGCATGAAATTCCAGTAGGAAATAAAACACTTTTATTCAAATGTATTACAGCGTGTTAATGCTGCTTCTTAGAACATAAACCGCAGTAAACACTGCGCTCAAATACAAGCAAGGAGTCACCTTACTTTGTGGTTTTGAAAAGTTTCTTGGTTAAAGGGCAAAAGATCAGCACACAGAGAGCTCACAGATTATGGAAAAATGGATCCAGACGATATTCTGTGGTTTATGCAGCCGAAGAGGAAGCAGCACTCCTGTGAGCAGCGCATCCCTTCCCTGTGTCGAGGAATGGGCAGAGGGACGGGGGCGATGCTTCCCAACCCACTGCCAAAAAAAGCAATATGGGGAGAGCAGGTGCTGCAGACTGGTGCTTTGGCAGCAGCGCTGTCTCATTCACCAGCTGCTGATAAGTGATAATTTTTCCTGGGAGCTATCTCAGAAGCGTTTCTGCAAGTGGCTGGTCCTCATGACTGCCTCTGCTCTCATTTTGCTCCGAGTGCTCCTCTTAAGCACATTCAACTGATCTGCTCTGCCTGGAGGGCGAGAGAAAGTCGCTGAATTTCTAAATATTGCCACTGATCACATACTGGCTTGTAGCAGGACTCTGGAAAAAAAAAAAAAAACTGGTAGTCTCCTTATATCATACTCTCCATAGTTCTGCTGAATGCTTTTTGCTTGGTGCAGATGGAAAAGGCTTCTGATGCTACCTGGCATTGCCAATGCATATTTGGCTGCCTCATGTCAAAAGCTGCTCACTCCCTTTTCCTTTTCTCTTTTTTAAGGGAAAGCAACTACTATCCTTAGAGAATTGTAAGAGGAAGCAATGGAGGTATCTGAGACAGAAAACAACATGGAGCTCAGAACTTCCTTAGTAACTGATGGGTGCAACGGACCCAGAGGGTGCCCAGGGCCTGGGAGCTCTTGTCCTGCATCACGAGAGGTGTGTGACTCCTTGGGGACTCTGCTGAGCACTTCTGTGAAACCACTGGTGACACCGCAATGGAGTGAAATGGTGCTTCTTCGGAAGAAAAAAAAAATCCTTAATTGCAAATCAGAGTAATTACCTTTGAAAAAAGAAAAGATTAATTAACTGCAGCTCCTGTAGGTCCTGGGGAATGGGAAGTTGTCAAGCCCAGTCCGGTTCTTGAGACAAGAAGTGAAAGATCAGCCACCTGGAACGGCACCACCAGGAAAGGCTCTGGAGCAGCCGATGTGGCTTTCATGGGAAACCTCACGTCTCTCTCATCTTCTGCAGCTTTCTCAAAATATGAAAGAATAAATGAAAGTGACCTCTGCTGAACGTCAAGACTTATACCAACTTTTTCAATAACCAAGGAATTTACCCCCACACAGCTCATTTTTAATTAAAATTTCATATTTTTTAATAATTGCTGAAGTGCCTAAAAAACAAGAAATGGCAACTTTATCGACTAGGATGGCCGAATTACTGAAAAGACAGAAAGACTGAAGGGAAGGAGAAAATATCAAGATTTGGCTGATTTTGGATCAATGCTCAAAAGTCGATATTTATCCATAAACACTGTCTTGACGTCTCTGTAGACGTCTGATGTATCTCTGCTATCAGCATGCTGATTTATAAGAAAGGTTGTTAAAGCTGCCTCTGTTTCTAAACAAATATTTTCATAGGTAAAAAAAGTCTTGCTGAATTATAACCTCTCCTCTCACAATTTAAGGATCTATGTTTTATAGAGCAAATTTCCACTTGTGTCAGGAGCAGTCACTCGATGCAAGGTCTCTGCAGTAACTCAGAGCATCCTTCCCTTCAGTCCCTGCTCTGCTACCTGAGGCCACCAGGCTACATACGGCCCGTCCTCTACTTCTCTTCCCTCTGGGATAACCTGCAGCCAAACAGGCTCTTTAAAATATTACTTAACAAAAGCATTGTAGAGAAAATCTATTTCAAAAAGTAATACGGAGCTAAATCTCCCTTCAGACCCCACTCCTGGGATCTGGGAAAGGTCAGTTCCTTCAGACTTTTCCACAAGCCTCCATCAGCTGGGGCTGCAAAGCCTCCCTGGCCCCAGCCCTGGACTTCTTAAACCTTTCCTTTTGAGCTCTGAGGTCCCAGGCTGGGTAAAACACAACTGTCACTCAAGAAACAAGAGAAGCAAAATCTTCAACATAAACTGCACAAGCTTTTGCCTGCTGAGAAAGAGCCTAGATGTTCCTATTCCAGCTTGATGGCAACAGACCAATTTTCGTATTTTCCACTTTACTCTTTTTTAAAACTAGAAATTCAGAGATCATGAAGAATAACAACACTCTGCTGCATTTGACTAATGGCCTCTCTCAGTAACTACGCTGTACTTTGGCATTCTTGCACTGCACCCTCTGAAGAGTTTAGTGCATTATTAAATATCAATTCCAGTTCTGTCATTTCAGGCTTAATGCAGCCGAAGCTGTCTTCATATTTGAAAATCAGGTCCTAAGACAATCACACGACTATCTCATTGCTTAAAATTAGACATCTAAGTTCACCTTAAACATCCAAATAAAGTCACATGAGTCCTCAAAAATGCTAAGCATCTGCAACATTCACAGATTGGATAATACAGAGCTCCTTTCGAAATAAAGAACTCTGTTTAAAAATGTACAGCCTTACACGCCAAAAGTCAGTTACCCACACTTGAATATCTTCTTAAGAGAACTCTGTATTTCATATCCAGAAATGTTTTCATTTCCTGGAATAGCTGTGTTTATTACTTTAATAAACTGAATTAGGAAATACAGTTATTGGTTTCCTAACTAGGCCAAATTAAGTTTCATTAAAAAATAAAAACTAGGATTCAAGTCTATACTTGACATAAAGGCACTTAAAATGTTCAAAGAACCATATTCCTTTTCCGTTTTCTTTTAATATGTAGATAAAGAAAATCCTTCCTGCATTAAACCTAGAGATATTCTGAACATTTCAAATGGACTGAAATATCGTAAATAAAACTTTTAATTAAAAAACCTAGTATATAATATTTCTATACTTATTATGCATATGAATTTTTTTCTGTTTGCTGTAGATCACAGAGTAAAAAACCTAAAATGTTTTTATTAAAGTAGCAGGGTGATGCTCCAAAGCTCTTACCTTGCCTCTCCCATAGGAAGGGAAATTCCTCAGCCCGGATGCTGTGGGCTGCAGAAGGGGCTGCTGCTGGTGGCCACAATCCCTCCTCTGGAAGCAAGTGAGTAATAGGGATATGGGCTGCAGCATTACAGCAAAGTAAAACCCACCAAGAAATTATAGGCCATTCCTAGATATTTCCTAGAATGAGCTTGTTTCACCCCCAGCTGATTTACTGGCCATGTCAGCGGCATGTCTCAGTTACGGAAGGAAACACCAGGTAGTAGCATTTTTGGGGGCTTATTACTTTCAGATCTAACACCGAGACAGTTAGGTCATGACTTTTTCAAAGCAGATATCAGGTCAGTTGTACATCCAGAGATAATGCTCCTGTGGCTCCTGCTGGGACATTATGGTACCTCCCCGTCTGGCTGGTCTCTAATGGCCATCGGCTGACACCTTCCCGAAAGCCCTGCTGCAGCCTGATCTACTGTGCAGCGATGAACGAGGGTACCTGGGAGCAACACAAACGGGCACCACACGAACAGTGGATGCTTCAAAGCAGTTTGCCTGCTGTGAAAAAAGGGACCAAATACATTTTTTTGCAAGAAAAACGTGCAAACTTGGTTTGTTTTCCTGCATACTTGACTTCACAACCAGGCTGCAGGCTGTGGCTTCCCCATCCCCGTGTTCTTGGAGACACTATTTAGGAAACCCACCCAAGAGACCACCGATGTCCAGCTTGCCAGGACTCAAGGCTGTGGCAGGGATGGCTCACACACATCCCTGGCCCATCCTGTTCCTGCAGAAAACAGGCAAAAACCACAGCAATAAGTGCAGTACCGAGTCCTGAGCAGAAAGAAATCCGCCTGACACAAGTCCAACAGCACATTGTCCTTCAGTGGGATCATCTTGCTTTACCTGTAAGTCTCTAGTACAGAAAAGCTAATGCAGTAACACTTTTTTTCTTGGAAATCTCACAATAAGAGAGAGTTACACCCTCAACTAGAGTCCCCCTGTGATGGGACTTGGTTCAAGCTGAAGTTGGAAAGACAAAAGCGATAGTTACCGCTATGTGAAGCGTTTATCTGCACTTTGTCACATCCCTCACAGACCAATTCCAGCTGCATTTATTAATGAAGAATCACTGAAGCACAAGCCAATTCTTTTATCTACACTTTTGTCCCAGCAAATTGGTGTTTAATTGAATGAAAAAAATTGTGAGTGGACACTGCAGCAAAGATAAACCCATCGATTCCCATCACATAAACAGTTAAAAGCCCTGTTTATTTCCATACAGGAGACTGTTCGGTACATTTATAAAAGCCACAAAGCTGCTTTGGACTGTGGGCAGGTTATTGTGTACTAATTTCCACTTGCAATGTTTTCAAATGATAGATTATCTCCAACAAAAACGATTGTGGAGCTAAGCTGAAAAGGTTCCCTAAGCTGAAAAGGTTCACTTACCTCTAAATATAATGGCAGATTTAGTACACATTCATCTTCTGCCTTGAAAATTACTGTATGTGTCTTAGAAGGAAGTTCTGGAAACTTTTTTCCAGACTTATAATTAAATCACTGCACTTGTCACTTACTTAATTTAGATGTTGCAGGGCTATAGTATGGGAAAAGAGAGAAAGCATTAAATACAGTTTCTGTGACAGTAGTTAATGAAAGGAGAAGTATCGAAAAAGCTTTGTGAGAGGTTTAAGAAGTCACTAAATGACCAAAACCAAACAAAGTAGTTTCCACTGGGAAGTCAAACTGTGCCAAAGCCCTCTTTGCAAACGTTGAAGGCTTAATGAAACAACCATTGAAGTCTGTCTTCTCTCAGACTCTTCTCTTTTAAACTCTATTAAAATGTACAGACAATGCAGCTTAAGATAAAGCCACCTTCATGCAAGCCCAGCAAGTCAACCCACTCAAATCAGGGAGAGGATTTCTAGCATAATGCAGTTTCAGATGTAAAAATTGTATCTTTTATTTTATAACAAATTTTATGACCTTCCTGGACCCCAATCCAGCCCAAAGCAGATTCTTTCCTCTGATAGTTTATCAATAGTTAAAAAGGTAATTAATACAGCTGAAGTTACTTATCTGTCACAAAAGGGTCGGTTTAGAAATTAGCACTTAAATAGCAAGAGTCCAGGCAGACTTTCCTGAGTCTTTGAGTGTCTCAGAGAAAAGCAGCACTTGGTAGGCAGCAGCTCAATCCATGTTCACAGGATCACGTATGGCACAAACAGAAATGCAGGAGAGTAAATCCCCCACCCCAAAATAAGAAGACACTCCAGAACAAAACGCTCTTTTGAGGTTTGCTCCACGTGGGACTATCGTATGTTCATGGTGCACTCGGACAAGGGGTTGTTTCCTCCTGTTGCAAGGAGAGGAAGACAAACCCATGCCCTGCTCCTTGCCCAGCATTACAGGCAGAAATGTTGTCCTTTTGGCTGTTGTTACCGCTGCTGCTGTGCCTTCTCAGGCTACACTCTTAAAAGGCTAATAATTGAAGTGATGAATAATGCTGATAGGAACAGCAGGGAATGACTGTCAAATTACAATCTCAGGTTTTGGTTTCCCATCCGCTCTTCACAGAAGTAACGAGAACAGAGCAGGACGTTCAATGCCACTGGGCAAGAATACAACAGTCAAATGTGAATTAAAACTAAAATAAACCCAAATGGCGCTATTGCCTAGAGTCTCAAACCATTATTTACCTTCATGAAGAAAATAATTCAATACAGCGTGCAAAATTGCCCACTGTTGCTCTCTTTTAGGAACGACGGGAAATCTGTTAGGAACAATTCCAGCTGTAATCTCTCTGGATAGTCACTGGCCCAAGGCAGACATTCCCACACTGAAGTTCTATCCTCACCTTATTTTTTCCAATATCTTATTGAAATAAATGGGAATTTGGCAAAAGAAAATATTACGACATATCCACCATAATCATCATGTTCCAGCATGTCAGGCTAACATGACAATAAATATATAAAAAACAGCAGTTTAAAAATGCTACCAATATGTAACACTTAGCACCACAAAGCAGCTTTACTAACTCCCGCAATGGTAATTGATTAACAGTAACATGTTAAAAAGCACATAAATAGATGCATTAGCTAATTACGAAAGAATCACTTTCTTGTCTAGTTGCATGAAGAGCACAGGAATGATTTCCCAGCTCATTAAGTTAGTAAATGAAAGAATAAAAAATCAAGCTGCAGGTGGCAGAAGCTCAGAGGTAGAGATTTCCCTGCCAGTAAAAGGTACAGCCAGAGCCCAGGAAAAGGGGGGCAAAAACTGGTGGTTTTTTGCACGCAGTAGATTAGCAGACATGTAGATGAACAGAAAAAGAGATTTTTTTTTTTTCTAATATTCATCCCCAGCACCGTCTCTCTCAACGTTTCAGGCATTAGGTTGTCACTGAGCTTGATGCTTTATGGCTTAATTCACAGGAAGGACAGACAGACAAATAGCCGGGGCTGTGGAGGGACCCCCTGCTGTCCAACCAGTGCCAGGCTGTTGGTCCCTGCAAGGGTGATGGCAAAGCCCAGCTGGAGTTCGGGGGGGGCTGCACAGCTGGGGGAGCTCTTCCCCCAGCAGAAATGAGTCCCGCAAGCTGCTCCGGGGGCTTTGCTGGAAGCCTCAGACATGAGCAATGCCTACTGGTGTTATTGGGCCATGAAGCCAACATCCCAGTAATGAATTGAGGAGGTAACCGAGTGAGGAGAGGTCACGAAAATGAGAACAAGTGGCTTCTGTTTGCTCCGACACAAAGAGGAGCTAATGGCAGAGCTCTGCCAGGGGGATGAAGTGCTCTGATTAGAGAAGCAAATATTCATTACTGACATATTTTGAATGTATATGAGCAGAACAAGATGGGATTTATCAAGGCCAGAGGAGAGGATGGTGTGTCCTTTTTCTCCTCTGTCCCAGGCAGAACTCCCTCTGAAAACCCGACATTCTTCTTTGGTTTTTTTTTTCCCCACTAAACCAGAACCTGCTGAATTGGGTTACTGGGAGCTTCTGTTTACACAGAAACCCTGTGGCAGGGCACAAACACAACTAGGCTAAATGGGCAGTTATAATAAATATTTTGCTTACAGCTAATTTGTTAGCTGCAACATACAAACAAAAGACTAATTAAATGGGCCAAGATGCAGCTCACATAAGCAAAGTCAAGATACCAGGTGCGAGAAAGCAAACTGAGAAAGAATTGCCAGGTTTTATATTTTCCACGACTTACAGAAGCAAAACTGCTGATGATCTGATATGTTTCACAAAACTTGCTGTGAACAGCATGGCACAGAGGTTCAGGCAAACATGCTGTAATGAGAAGATGTAGAACATAAAAATAATTAGTCAAGCTTTATGGAGTCTACCAGCTAAACACGGGACACTGTGAAATTATCAAAGGCATTGTACAGAAGTACAATAATAGGAAAGTGTCGTGTGGCAGATTCAGAGAGCGGATCTGCAGGCCTTCAGAGCACAACTAATACAACTTCACTGCCAGTTAGTCTTCTGATTAGTCATTGTACATACAGCAAAGTGTGGATAAAATAACTTACTAGCACTGTATCATCCACTTCCTTATTTATCTTAAAAAAATACTTTCTCCATTTCTGCTCTTAACACATTTTGAAAGAAAGACTTCTTGAAAGCCATCTATGGGACTCAGATGCTGGTTCCCCTTCACACAGGTGGGCTCTGAATACCAAAATCACAGAAGAGGCTTTGAAAGCGTCCGCCTTCATCTTTCCCTTTTCTCGTCATTAAAAATACTCTTTTTACCCCGCCAGTGATTTCCATCAGCCAAGATGAGAGCATTCCACGTGCTGGGGAGGAAACATGGACAGTCACCTAAACAGAAAGCAATCACTGCAAGCTCCCGGCGAGGCAGTTGTATGAACACACAGGTAATGCAGAGATTCACTGCAAAACACGCACCTGCAGAAAGCTCTAGAGCAAACAGCCATCCCAGGGGAAGGTGAAGACTAATTAAAACTAGTGCTACAAAAAGATGTTACTGTTCTAACATGTGTTAGTATGAGCTAGTGCACGAGAGAGCAATAAAAGAAATGTCAAGAGGAAGTGAGCAGTCGTGGAAGAGCCTGAGCTGAGGGATGCAAAGACAAG
>JAOTQQ010000003.1:12895977-12935000 GCA_026546715.1 Gallinago undulata
CGAGAGAGCAATAAAAGAAATGTCAAGAGGAAGTGAGCAGTCGTGGAAGAGCCTGAGCTGAGGGATGCAAAGACAAGCATCTGGGGAAGCAGGGCAGAAGCTCTGTTTAGAGCAAATAGAGTTCTCAAAAAATTAAAGGGTGGGGGAAAAAATCTGCAGATGAGTCTCTCTGCCACAGGGACAAGGTGTGATCAGTGCTCTCAGAGAGAGATGGTCATATCTGAATGGGTGACATTACCAAATTACACCATTTAATTTGCATATAAGCATGGTCCAAGACAGGCTCACCTGTAAGTTTCCACAGTCCAAGATAATGACTCCTTCAAGGTGGTTGGAAAGGTGCTGGAATAGGAAAAAGGAGACTTAGATTTCTCAGTCTGCAAACCCCAGTGCTGCTGGTCAGACATACAACACACATCGTGCCCACCTTTACTACAGACGTGCCCTGAAAGTCCTACTGGCTCCCTTAGGAGCATGAAAGGCAGGGCTTGTCTCCTTCCTTCCTCCCCTTCTGGCTCCAAGATCATCAAGGTGGTGGGCTGTCGCCTGCTCAGAAAACATAAATTCTCTAGCAAATACGCCTCAGTACCTGAAGGACTGAATTCACCCCCTAGCTCACATCCATTATGATACAGAGCACTGCTGGATCTTTTATGAGAGACAGTTTTAGGTGGCGAAGTCATCTGGGTTACACCCAGTGTGCTGCAAACTGAAGCCTAATGAGCACCCGACCCTTCTCATGAAGGAACAAAGTACTAGGAGGCCACCTTCCCTTCCTGTCTTCAGCCCCCTAGAAAAAGAAAAAATAAAACAAATCCCAAGTGCCTGAAACTGGGCAACATCCAGCGCCCGAGTCTCTGAAAGCAGTACGATAAATCCTTTCCCATCTGGTTGGTCTTCAACTAATTAACTGACATGGTTGAAAATGAGCACCAGCTAATTGGAGCACTCTGTTCTCCCTTTCCCTGGCAGGGACAAAATGGATTCCAGATGATGAGTGGTTCAGCATTTTCCAAGTAACCCAAATTCAGTGCCACCAGTCCTGGGCCAGCTCCCCAGCAACTCTCACGCATCCTCACCTCAGGCTGTGAATCCAAGGAGCATCATTGGAAAGGGAAACTTGCTGACTATCCCGAAACAGCAGGCAGATGCATGGTCTCCAATTCAGATGACAGACTGGAGAACAAGCCACCTGCCAATAACAAGAGACCAGCTGAGCTACAGGCATGACTTTTCTCTGAAGCCAAGGAAATCCTCCAAGCTTGCCCATGCAGCCTAAAGGTGCAAAGGCCACCTGCAATTAATGTCCTGCAGGAGATGAGTGCCAGATCTCCGAATCTCAGGTCCTATCTAAGAAGTAGAAAAAGCATCTGTGTAGCTCTGCTGAGGAAAAGATGTTAAAGCATCAAAAAACTTTTGTTTTACCTTAAGGAATTGCAGAGACCACCTGCACTGGGCAGTGCCCTGGCCCACCTTGCCAGGCAAAGTAGGACAAGTGACCTGCAGGCTTTTGGGACCAGCGCAGCCCCACTCTCCTCCAGGCCACCATGGCTCTTCCCACAGCTACACCGTTCTAGAGAGACTCTCACCCCAAACAAGTGATGTGTGAAACCCAGCTGCCACGTCTCGTTCCTGCAGGGAACTCCTTCCCTCAGACCTGCTGCCATCCGAGGATTTTATTTCCCCATCCTTTCCTGCTCCAGCTCCTGGGAATGTTCCTCTCCTGGACTCCCGGTCCCTTTTCTAGCAGTTTTCACAGCAATACTAACCACTCCCAAACACAAGGAATAGTTTTCAATGACAGCAAGAAAACCCATAAATACTCTCCATATCTCCCAATGTGTAGAATTAGTGGAAAAGGTTAAACTGTGGCCACTGCCAGTGATGTCTCTGTCCTGGCGTGGTCATTTGCCCACAGATGGTTTCAACCCCCTCATCTTGTAAAATACAAGTGAGCAAACACAAATCACCTCCCCAAACACGTGAGCGAGCAAAATCGTTTGTAAAAATCCTTACAGTAACACAGGCACCAAAATGCAATGAAGATCAGGGCAGATGTTGCGATTCAGCTGAATTGAGGATTTCAAAATATGATACATAAACAGCAATGAATGCTAAAAACAAGTGTTTTCATGTCTGCAACTCTGCACAACACACGCTGGGGTTTATGTTGTTCTCAGTTGCCACCCTGCAAAGCAGGGTTAAGCCCACCAAGGTCATTAGAAACTGAGATACATGAGAAGAGATTCATGTCTAACAGAAGGTTTCTTTATTTCTCTGCAATATGAAAAATTTAATATTCTCCTGACATGTCTTGTTTTCTGCTCTTTAGTGGATATTAAAAAATATGCCCATTTTCAGTACCAAACTATGATAAATTCAAGGATTTTTTTTTTCTATTTTCACCTTAAATAATTAAATTCTAGCAAAATTAGATGAAAAGAAAAAGAGTTCTACATGTCTGAGTTTTATTTCTGTGTTTAGCAAGTTTGAAAATAAGAAAGCATAAATAAATTACCTCCATGGGATGCTAATTCACTTCTTTAACACATGAAATACAGCTATGGAATACAGATCATCTGCTGGCTAGAAACATAATTTAAAATTTAGTACTAGGCCATTCGGCTCTGCAGATGTAAGGAGGGTATCACCCCACTTCTTGATCTGTGATCTTTTTAGGGTCCTGACCTCAGAACGTACCATCACTAAATGGTGGTGGACCAATATTTATTTTATCCCAGCAAAGAAAATATCACTTTATTTCACTTTAACCTACACAAGCTCACTTTAAACTACATAATTTTGGATTTTTCCCAGTCTCAGACTTTTAGAAGCACCAACATCAAATTCACCTTTCTTCCTTGTAATACAAGCAAATTTGGGAAACCAGTTGAAGGAATTTCTTTTACTGGAAACGGAAGCCTTATCAAACTGGAAGATCCTGCAAGGCCAGAGTCATGCTAAATTGCCTCTGCCACAGCCCGAGCAGGGGTTTCTGTTTCCCAAAGGGCTGCATTAATCAGACTATAAAGAGCTTTCCAATCACTTCCAGGAGAATGCAAATTTCACACTGTGATAAGAAAAGTAAACTATACTTTTTGGAGAAATGTAAATGTGCTCCATTCTTAACAAGCACTGCTATTTTCTGTGGATTTTATGCATGCTGATTTGGGTGGGAAGGTGACATCCTGTATCCTGCATGGATGTTTACTTGTCCTGGCTTAATGGGTTCAGCTCCACTGTATGTGTATGTATAAATACACACATACGTGAGTCATATCACACTGACACAACTTCATACGTTGTGATGTACCTATATGATAAACCCGACAATAGGCAGGGATTTTTAAGTACCGGTCACCTCTCTCTTTTACTTCATACACTTCAAAAAAGTGACAGTTTCAAAGAGGGAAAAGCTAATTTGCTGGCAGTAGTCACCCTGGAGTTACCATGTGCTCTGAATCTCTAATGCATTTTGAGTTATGGTAATAAACTTAATACCATTAAGGACCTACTCCATCTCCCAGATGGATATGACACAAACCCCAAGCATGTCAAAGGAAAAACCACTGTTGATTTCAACAGCTTTTCAAAAGAGTGGCTTAAAACCAGTGAGAGCTCTTGTGCACCGAGCACTTTTGAAGAGACAGCCTCTCTGAACAGCCTTAAATACCTGTGCCTTTATGTTCCCCTTTAGGTGGGAAATCATCTTCCTTCCAGCAGAAGAAATAGGTGCTAATATGAGGATATTTTTTAAAAAAGCAATCACCCCAAAGCTTGACTGTGTCTCTAGCAAAGGTCTGTGGTTCAACAGCCACTTTGCCTGCCCTCCCACTTATAAAACTAAACAAAACTCACCAGCGATTACAAGATTCCAGATCTCGTAATCAAGATCCAGAGGACTGGGACTATAAAATGCTTTCACCTCCTTGTTCCTATCGACACCAGGCAGAAACACATACCACACTTTCCCTCCCACACACACACTTTATTCCCTACGGCGTGTTGATTTGCATGATCCTGACCTTGGGCTCTTGGCCGTGTTAGCACCCCACCCTTTGAACAGAAACGACAGGATGAATCCCAATTTAATCATCAGGTATAAACTGGCTGCTGTTGGCACAGCAAAGCTTGGGGCAGTTGTCGTTGTGATAGCACTGATCTTACTGGGGGTGGTGGTGTGAACCATAAACCAGCTGTCAGGGCTGTTCTTCCAGCCTCTAATTGCACTATCATTAACCATGCTGATGCACTAAAAGAAAAAGTGCTTTTCTCTAACGAAAGGGTTAAAATCGTCTCATTGTGAATTTCAATCTCCACACCCCCAAAATGATTCTTTTCTTAAAATCCAAAGCTGATTTATATGCCTGACTGCTCTTTTACAGACCGAGCGAATCGAGGCAATCTTTTACCTCTTTTTTCCGTGCAGTAAAAATAATAATAAAAAATACTTAACTTTTTCTTCATTATTAGGTATTGGCAAGGCAGACACCAGCCAATTATCCTATGAAAAATATATCAGCACCCTCTGCCCAAAAGAAGGCAGCCTTACGTTGCCAGGTGACAGGAACAAGGAGCCACCAACTGTGCACAGCGTTCGCTCCAGCCGACAAACTACAGCCTATTTCTGTCCTGTGCCTGAACCGAGCACCCAGGAGCCCACCACGCTCCTTTCATGTGATTTTTTAAACGCTCATCAAGCTCCACGTGCTGCTGTCAGAAGAAGCAGGGATGGCAGGTCTGAAATCTGTAAGCAGATGGAGTAACTAAGACTGAAACAAAATGTCCTAAAGCTGTTGAAATCGAGGTGGATTCAGCTGCTGTCTCCAACCAGCATCAACCCTGAGCCTGCAAAGGGTCCAGTTGACACCCAAGAACATTCAGTTGCTAAAATAGACTTTCCAGAACACTATATACACTTAAAATACAGTCATTTCCAAGGCAGACCTGGTAACTGTAAAGCTCCGGGTGCTGCACAACAGAAAATATAGGAGGTGAATGCCAAAGGTTAGGACAGTGCCATAAAGTTGACTTTTATAAAGGAACCCCAGGGGAAGTTTATAGTCAATGCTGGGAGAATATTTTTTTTTCTAACAAAGTGTTAAAAACTTCACAGTGTTTTCCAGTTTCAGAGGTATATCCCCCCCTCCTTCCAGTTACCTTTACCAAAAATTCCTGGTTTATGTTCACGTTAGCTCTTGCTTACCAAAGTGCAAATTTTTTTTTACTGCTTTAACAGTATTTAAGTCATTTAATATTAGCAATCCCTTGGAGCACTGATACCATAGCTGCTGAGGTGCAAACTCTAAACAAGAAACGCGTAAAGTAAAGCAGAAGACAAAAGGCAGCAGATGGATCCGAACAGGGGGAGGCAGGATGGGCGATGGGGGAACCCTCTGCTCCCCTGAGGACTTGTGATCTTCCCCCCAGTCTCATCCTGTGGTGCCCATAGCTTCACGCACTGTTCCAGCTCCAGTGGGACATTATAGACAGAAAAATTGTTTATTTTCTCTCTATAGTGAGATTTCTCTATGAATAGAAATTTACAGCAGCCTTCTTTGTGAGCAAGATTTCATTCCAAGCTATATTTGGTTTGAAGTTCAGTATAACTCCATAACATATCATTACTTCTCTCTTCTAGTATGTATTGCAGATTATTTTTCCTGTAGATGTATAAGCTTGTATGTTTTCCTCTGTAGCATCACTTCTTGTAGTCCCAGTCCAGCTGTTATCTCCCCCTTTCTATACTCACATTCAGCATAAAAGGAATTCTGGGACAAGGCCATGTGCTGAGCTCCTCCAAACTTCCATTTCCACGTGAAATGTTTCTTCACAGGTGCTTCTTGCTCCCAAACAAATGCTCAACATCCTTCAGGATATCTAGCATGCATACTGGTATATAATTAACTCTCGTTACCACCTGCATTTGTCTAATTCCAGCGAAAACAACTTTCTTGCCAATGACCTCACTTTTGGAAGAGGGAAGAGTAGAGTGGCTCAGCCTGGGGGTAGGTGAGAGCAGTCACTCCAGCACAAAATTGCTGTGCTTTGTGTCGAGGATATTTATTAGTAATTGGATTGCCTCTGAAATGACTACAGCAGTGGATAATCTACCCCCTAGAATAAACCTGGATATTGTTGGCTTGCTCCTTTATAGCAAATGGGAAGAAGGTAATTACTATATATGCCAAATGCATCAAACCCCAACACATGTGTGTTCAAAGCGCTCTGTGCCTCATTTATTTTTTTCTTACGGTAGTTTGGAGAAGAAGCATCCTTTAGAGAAAAAGTCTGCAGAGGAGACATGAAACAAGTCCTTCTTATCTCATCCCTACAAAAAATTAAAATAATAATCTCATCTGGGTTTAATTAAACTAAACACAGGGTGACAATTTTGGGCAACAGCATCCCTGCTCTACATCAGCTCTGCCCATACTCAGGCTGAGGGCCACAGCTCCAGTTTGGTGGTGGATGGAATAAGCCTCAAGGATTGAATTTGGCCCTGAACGAATGTGGAATATCAGAATGCATTGAGAAAGACTCTTCTTTGTGTTCATATCTTTCCTTTTTATGCTTATCTTTCAGCAGACGTGCTGCAGAATGCGTGGCACAGCTGAGGAGATTTTCTGCAAGGACATTTTAAGCTCCCAGGTATGAAAGTTGCTCAAAGTCTACTATTATTATTGCCCTTCAGGAAAAACATCTGTGAAAACTCTGATTGCATTCACTTTAAGGCTTGCTGTTATATTTATAAACAGAACTGTTGGTGATTTGGGTTTCTCAGAAGCCAATTTTGCTGTTTAGATGTAGGGAAAAAAAACCCCAGATTATAGAAGAACAAGTACATTTCATAGGGATGTCTTAAACAGTACAACTAGAAAAAGTTTCCCATCTGCCACAATTCCATTAAATGCTAAAATGTGGAATTTTCAAGCTTGTGATTTGGGTGGTAAAGGTTTAAGTAGTTCTGTTCACATTTACAGTTTGCTTCCATCCAGGCATATGGGGACTGTTTATAGATGCCTGAAAAAAGCCTAAATTTGTACACACAGACAAGTTAATTTTTATTAATGAATCACATTGACACGTAACCCTCTATTTGTATGTCACAGACTTCTGAGTACACAAGCATCTCCTGATAGCCAAAGATGCCATTATTAAACAAAATTTCATTTTAAAAGATAATATAAAAATAGCTACTACATATCTCTCACTGCTATGCCTGACTTCAAAGAAACTTTAAATTAATGTATTTCATCACGAACTAGCTCCGTATAAAAACGTGAAATAATCTTTAAGAAATACACTCTCTTTTTGTTCCAGTTACATAATGGAATAGTCTGGAATGGTTACCTGGTCTTATCATGAATGGATACACTGTGTTTTGAGATTACTCCTACTTAACACATCTTGAGTCGACTTGTTTGTAGTACAAACAGCACAACACGACCTGCATTAGAGGATAATTATGGTCAAATTTCATAATACTGCCAATAATTATCTTTCAACAAAAAGATAAGCTATTTTCCATCTTGGCTATCCGAGGAGGGCAGGTCATATCCTCAGAAGCCATTGTATGCACTAAGAGAATCCCGTAAGCCTCTACTGTTTGAACAAATCAATGATATTTGTGCTTCAAAACTAAAAGTCCACATGGGCAGGTACCAATCTATAAACTTGAGCTGATGAGAGTAACAGGGATTTATACCTTTAAATAGAAAACTTGCAAATGCATGTCTGCTTATGTTAACGTGTTTTGCAGGTGAATCTATCACTTGGTCAGCTCAAAAATTAGTGCTGGCAGTTAAAAGAGATTAACTCGGGTAGGTATGCATATGGTAGACACATTTGTGGTACTGAATTTTAAGTGCAATTTGCATATCTCCTGATTTTATTTTTTTTTTTTTGCAATCTCAGCTTTCCTTCTGACTATTCTTAAGTGACAAATATCATTTTCTATATAACAATTTTTTTCTCTGTAACAGGGGAAACAATTCCAACTCAAAACAATCCTTCCTAAAGTTCTGAAGAACAGTCATAGTTTAAAGATAGTAAGGACCTAAAGAAATAAATGAACTTCTAATGGTCAACTAGCAAAATGAGTTCCAGGTCAGGGTATAATCTTTTTAGACCTCCTGGTAATAAAATGCAAAAATTAAATTGGCGGGTTGATCCTTTTAAAAAAAAAAAATCTTGAATTTTGGTAGTTTCTTTAACTAAGTTTTGACAGTTCGACAGTTCTTCAGTTCTATTTTAAATAAAAATAATTCAGAAATATGATTCTATATGATGAGATAGAATGGGATATTCCATGCCACATAGCATAAGACCAAAGAAAAATCTAGCAAAGCTGGATTTGCTGTTTCCACCCAGAGACTGCAAGTTACTGGAGCAGAAATCAAGCGTGTGGAAGGTTAGGGAAACACATTTCTTTTCTTCCCTTCACGCTTCTGAAGAGCTGAGACAGCCCCCGAAGCTCCCGAATCATCAGAACTACGGCAGGGAGGGAGACACGGTCCTCTCTTGGGAGCTTTTGTGGCGAGGAGGCTGCTACAGCAAAAGCTGTCTGTCAGAGAGACGGGAGGTGAGCGCACACCTGCGGCAACCATTCCCCTGCAGAGATGCTAATTGCAAAGCAGAGATGGGAGGCAAGTGAAAGGAGTGCCTGCTTCAAGACAACAAAAAAGTTATTAAAGAATGATGCGATCAGTGAAGTTCTCCTGAAAAACTCCCCAAACACTCCAGTTGCTCTGTAGCTCTCCCAAAGCCACGCAACCGGGCTGGGAGTCGGGGATGAAAGGGACCGATCTTGTGCAATGATGGCTTTAAAGGACAAGATTGTGCTCTTGGGGAGGAGGAGAAGAGGGTGCACTGAGGATACAACTTAACTGATACCAGTATGTTATGCCCTTCGTCTACAGCAATTTCTAGGCACCTTCTTAAAAGCAAAATAGAGCAACAGTCAGTCTTAACAGTCTAGTTTCCATCTCCTCCTTCTCTCCGCACAGCAGTTCTACTTTTTTATGCTGGAGGCAAAAAATGGGGAATCTATTGCTTATGGGTTCTTCCCAGTCTTTGGTTTAAACCAAAATAAGTTCATTTATTTTTCTCACAATCTCATCTGAAATTTTTTTGGCCTACTTTAACATCGAAGCTCTCCCTTTGCCTCACCTAAAAATATCTTACGAAAAACTTAATTGTATTAAATTACCTAATGTTTATTCCACAAAATACTTATTCATGGTGGTGTTTGCAACATGGGAATACTGGCAAGGTTGTTTTCTTTTGATTTAACCACAGCATAAAATCTATGAAATCTGAGAGACAGAATAATAATGTGCATACTGAGGTACTGCTGAAAATACAAACCAGAATAAAATTCCACTTTTTTTATTCCAGTTTTTACAGTTTAAAAAAATAAAAACCTCACAACATTACTCCCTGTGATAAAAGCACTTCAATTATAAACCCCATTATTTTATTGAATATCAGACTTTGAGGCCACAACAGTCACTGGAAGACATTTCTACTCCCCTGCAACCTCTGTCTTCCCACCTGCCCTGACAAATGGCATCCCACACTCTGTTGTCCACCAGATATACCAGAGGATGGGCTGGAAAGCTGTGATACCTGCTTAGAGATTCACTAAGCCTTAAGAAGAAGGTCTTGCTGTTAGCCAGTTATCCCAAACTACAATCCAATCCCAGCTAAGGTAAAGTGTAGAGAGAGGTATTTATAATATCAAAAATAGACCACATGGTAACAAATGACAGCGGTGAATAAATAAAAGAAAAACTACTTTGTCTATTCTGAGGGATCACCAGAATTGTCATCTCCTGCATTTAACTTGCTAGTAAAAAACTCTGCTTCAGAAAATTGTACATTTCTTCCTCCTCCTTTTGATAGCAATATTTCATTCTTCTGTAAACCATATGTGATACCAACATCTGTTCCAAAATACCCAAAATTTGCAGACTGCTGGCTCTTGAGAGAAGGCAGAGCCTGCAGCAACTGACCACTCTTCGGCATTAACAGGTTTGGGGCAACAGGGATTTCATCTCTTACAGTGCGCGCTGGAACGCATCCAAATAGCCTTTTAAAATGATAATTGAAGTTTTATATATGTAATAACCTGAATACTGCAGTGCAAATTAAAAATAATTACTATTGCTATCATATATCTATCTTCTATAGGCACGAGTTGTCCTACAGCATAACAACTGGTACCCACCAAGGATTTGGGGGATCATTTCAGCTTCGGCGCCTTATTTCTTCAGAAGAGGGGAGCAGGGGGAACACAGGATGGAGGAACATTTACCCCCTATTTGCATTTAGCCATTCAAACAGAAAGTCCTATTCCTGGCCTTACAGGAGTCTGCTCATAGACCCCTTAAAAAACATAACTGCAGATTCTCCCAGGACTGAGTAATAGTTCTTGTTTCCTCTGAAAATGCAGTGCAATTAACTGTATTTCACTGTTTATGTTCCCCATCCATTGCATTATTCTGTTTCAGACACAATGTGCTCAAGGAGGGATTTCCAAACCGTGTTACATCCCTCACCACTGGCAAGACAGAATTACTTCAAAGCATTATGAAAAGGCTAATTGAACAGCTGAATTTCTCCTCCGACGTGCACGTCCCCTGTGTGTGGAGCCTGGCAGTGCAGTAAACCAGGAACAAATTAAACCTGGTAACCCCTGAGTGTTGATGATGCAGGCTGAAGACGACAAATTAGTGGATCGTTGTGGCAGAGACCCTATCTGAAAGAAGAGGTAAAGCTCATTCCAGAGCAGCAAGTGAGCAGCACCTTCAGCTAATCTGGTGACATCTAGTTACCAGAAGGCTCATAATAGATTCACTGAATGGTTTGGGTTGGAAGGGACTTAAAAGATCATGCAGTTCTAACCCACTGACCTGTGCAGGGACACCTCCCACCAGAGCAGGTTGCTCCAAGCCCCATCCAACCTGGCCTTGAACCCCTCCAGGGATGGGGCAGCCACAGCTTCTCTGGGCAATCTGGGCCAGGCTCTCACCACTCTCACTGGAAAGAGTTTCTTCAAATATCTAACCTAAATCTCCCCTATTTCAGTTCAAAAACCATTCCCCCTCATCCTATCGCTCCACTCCCTGATCAAGCCTCCCTCCCCATCTCTCCTATAGACCCCCTTTAGATACTGGAAGGGGCTATAAGGTCTCCCCAGAGCCTGTTCTTCCATCTTTCCTGTATTCAGCCTGTGCCAGCTGCTCCTTATCCATGAGCTCCTTTCCCCCAAGCTCCATAAACCCAACAGAGAATGTGAGAAGTTTGTCAAGTTGATCTATAAACTCAATCTTTCCAAGAAAATGCCATCTGCATTACACGCTAAAATTAACCAAGGCTAATTGCTTGCCACACACAGAGCACGATATGCTCTGCTTGATAAAGTAACAAATGTATTAGTAGATTTAGGCTGTTCCATTATTCTCCATTACAGAAAGCGTGCTCACCCTATCAAACCGGTGGCATTAGAGCCGCTCTGCTGCCTGCGCAACGGGAACCCAGGAGCCCGCTCCTACACGCTGAGTAAGGCGATCGAGGCCAGCCCCAAGAATCATGCCTCAGAATTAACCAACAGGAAACAACCCTATTTAAAATACAAATTCAGACCTTTCACATCTCTTGGAAGCTATTTGCAAACAAAGCTTCGTTTCTCTAGGTCTCCGAGAAAGCCATGGATATTGAGTAGTACGTTTTTCATATCGATCTGTGCTTTCTACGACAACACTGTTATTTTTCCTGAGATCCTTTTTGTAGAACAACCCTGGCCACCAGTGGAGATTCACAGCTGGAGAATTAGGACACTGCAATCAGTTATTTCCCCCTTTTTTGGATAAGACAAGTAGCAAACCAGAGAGGATGCAAAGAACAGTTCAAAGGAGCGAGCGCTTCATGCGATTACCCCTCCTGCACCAGCACCAGGAGCTGCCAACACGGGAAACGGAGCCTCTGGTTCATCCCTAATCCTTTCAGCAGCCCATGAAGCAATCAAAGAAAACATCTACTTTTCCCCAAAAAACACTTTCTCACAGAATTACACGCTAGCACGTTTGGTATAAAAAAATCAGAGCTGAGATGTGCATCTGTTACAGTAAAGAAACACAAAAGAACTTCTTAATATATTAAATGATGCTATATTGGATAAATTTCCATTTTAATTTGAAACTCATTTGATATTAAAGGCAAGTTTAAAAAGTTATTATCTAAGGTTTAATTGAATACATTATGTTTGTAGCCTTAGGTACTGCAGGTAGTTCTTTAATATTTCCTGCAATATATTGAGATCATGGAGCAATCATTTCATTCCGCTCGAAGAATGTTCCAGAGAGAACTACGCAAAAGAAATTCAGAAAATTCAGAAGTTCTGGCTGTTGAGTGAAAGATGTGTACACACTCTTTTAAAGAGGCAAGACTCAGGTTATGCAAAACCCTCGCAACCTTTCCTCTAACAGAAATGGATTTGGGCCCATTCACAGGGTACTTTCAAAGGTTTAGCTGTACGTGAAAAGCATAGGGACTGGTCATGAGCGTGTTATGGAGTCCACTCTTGACAATCAGATACCACATTAAAAATTTTCAAGCTGCAATATGGGTTTTTGGAACAGTATCAGATATTTTCCTTGAAAGATGTAAAATAGCAAGTGGCCCCAAACATTCAAATGGGGGAGCACCTTCCCTCTACCCGATATGATGGAGGAGGTCTGTGGTATGAGTTCCAGCTGTGGAGAACTTCTGTCTCTGGCATGTTAAGCAGAGGCTTTGCAGACAAATTCCAAGCATAGGCTAGGAGTAATCATAGAATGGTTTGGCTTGGAAGGGACCTTAAAGATCATCTAGTTCCAACCCCCCTGCCCTGGGCAGGGACACCTCCCACCAGACCAGGTTGCTCAAACCCCTGTCCAACCTGTCCTTGAACCCCTCCAGGGATGGGGCAGCCACAGCTTCTCTGGGCAACCTGGGCCAGTATCTCATCACCCTCACAGGAAAGAATTTCTTCCTGAGATCTCATCTAAATCTCCCTTCTTTCAGTTCAAACCTATTCCAGTCCTGTGCCAAAAGAGCTGGAGATTTGGTGGGGAATAATGACTCCCCTTAGCTTCCTTAGCACCTGCCTTTCTACAAACATCAAGGGAGCCAAAGCTACACAGTTTCAAGAGACCAAAATTCACCAGTGTCTAAGGGGCTGTGTAAAGTCAGAACCATTTTCCTGATGATGCAGAAATCACATCATGTTGCTCAGTTTCATCTGGGGACCAGAGTCCCATCGACTGCCCTCTTGTAATTGCATATTTATTTATTTTTTAAGGCTGGTGGGTTGAGGTCTCACTCAAGTAGGTAAACATCTTTGTTCCCAAACTGACACTGCTCAGAGGGGACAAACAGGGTCAGACTAGAAGTGCTAAAGATGAGCAGTTAATAAGATCTTGAGAAGTGAAGACAGTTTAGAAGATCTAAACCATTTCACCCTCCTGCTAACACACACCCACAGAGGATTTTTGCATGTAGACAACCTGGTGACATTTCTCCAGCCCAAGTGTCTCTCACACCAATTGAGAGTGAAGAATTCACAATGTGAGTGATCTGAACCTTGCCACAAATCATTATACTTTTCCAATCTTACCACATTACCCAGTACCAGGATTATTTGACTTTCAGTGAGACTTATCCTTTTACAAGCAAGTTTTCTGAAATCAGCACTTAATGATACAATTAATTTGCTAAATTGCTTAGGAACTGTTGGAAATATGAAATGGCTTCTACTTTTTTTTTTTCTGATAGGAATTCCTTTAAAAAGATAAAAAGGAAAAAAAGCACCCTGATATTTTCAGATATCTTTTAAGTTGCCCAGAATTTCTACCCTGATTCAAATGTTACTATTATTGCTTTTCTTTCATCTTTAAGCATGCAAATCCAGGAAGCAGATTCCATATCTTAGTTTGATACCTTCTGTATGACATAACCTGTGCAAGCCCAAGCCTGGTATCAGTAAAGTAGAAGAAAACTGCAACTGAAAAATTTCTAATTCATAAAAATGTCTTCCAGAAAAGGATTAAATGGAACAATCATTTGATTCAGCACAGGAAACGTGGCTTCTTATTTCCTTCAATGCACAGGGAAGGATTTCTGAACTAGGGCTTAAGATTATGATGGTACTTAAGATTCAAGGCTGTGGAGAACCAGCACAGTATCTTTTGACTTGTTATCTTCACTTCCTCTGATTCCCTGATAGTGCCGTGTTCTCCAAATGTTTATTTAACTTAGAATGTTTGCTTAATTAAAAGCAGTCTTTGCAATGGAAATATACTGCCTGGTGTCTGTGTAATTTATTGCGAATTGAGAAGAGGGGACGCAAGGAAGCCAAGCTGGGCTATTACAGAAACACTCTACACTGAGCAAACAAAGAGATACAGGGCTTTCAGTTTTTGTTGAATCATTTTAAATGAATGCAAACTTTTTTTTCCTTGTCATTTAATTTTAAATTAGTCTAATCAGACATCTGCTAGGATCTGTCTGAATTAACAAAACTGAACACAAATCTGATAGGAGCACTGTAGTACTGCTTTCTTCAAATCACATTAACTCACACGGACACTCTGTGGAACTAATTGAACATCCCTCGCACAATATTCTAGACTTTCTGATTTAACTTTATTATAGGCAGAAGAAATAACAGTATAGAAGGAAATGTGTTGCTAAGGACTCAGCAGCACACAGTTCTGAAGTGGTTCAATAAAAGCAGGCTGCTTATCCTACTTCATTAGCTTTGTTATTGCTACTTTAAGATGGAAAGAGAACTTCCTCACAAGTCATGAAAAACAGAGTTTGTCTCGAAGGTCTTTGTTTTCTTTTGAATAGCAAGGTATAGTTTACTTCTTAGAATTCCATGAGAATTTTATTCTTGCCAATACAGGGAATTTTAATATTGCAGCAATCTCCTCTTCCTGTGACACACTACGGTTGCATTTTTCAGCATTTACTAAAGGTTTTGAAATTGCACTACAATGTTGAGGGGTGTTCTGCTGACTCTGGACATGTTCTGAACTAAACATCTGTTGCAAAACTCCTGGAATTAAAGAGGAGGTGCATGCAGTGACACAGGTCTATGGTCTTTTCAGGTCTATGTTCCTGTCCCATCCAGTACACGAGGCTTCCAGAAAACAGATTAACAAAATCATTTTGTGTGTATTTGTGGGTTTGACAATTGCAGCAACACAATAATCATCTGAAAATCCCACTAATTTCAAATGTTATATTGCCAGTTTATATCTACATTGAGTAATACTTTAGTATTGGTTAAAAAAAAAATGTTCCTTACTTATTTTTAACCAGCAGGTTCTTTATCAAGACTTTTAAAGGTATCTAAAATTTCAACTTGCAAATTCTACAGGTAGAACTTCAAAATTCTGTGATTTACAGTAAAAGAAGCATTCACCCAAAAGGTTTAAGCTCTTGTCATCTTTATCTACCGCTAGGTGTTCATGGGCTTTAGAGGACGAGCTAAAAAAGCAGTTTTCCTTCCTGGGGCATTCCAATTCCTCGAGGTTGCTGTCAAAGCTGCATAAGAAACAATTGTGAAGTTTCATGAATTTTTCAGGTACCCATTCCTCTATCATAAAAAAAATAATAATAATAGAAATTGAGCCTAAATGCCCCTATTTTTTTAATGAGTGATAGAAAATGAGGAAGAATCAATCATTGGCAAAGTAAAAGATGTTTAATATTGATTGTGCTTCTGAAGGATGACGAAGCTTTTCTAATGGTCTTTAGGGATCATGGGGAGGGGATAGCTCATAGATTTGTTTTCCTTTCTGTATTCCCGAAGGAATGAGGAAAAGATGAGGCTATGATAGATTATAATTCTGCAAGGAATGACTAATGAGGAACTGAACTGCCTTTGTAGCAGTAGTGAAGGAAGTAATAACCAGAGTAATTGGGTTTATTTGGTTTCTGGTTAGCACACATCCAGACCTCCCTTTAACATCCTGTCCCTTCAAATCACTCTTATGCTCTATGTCTTTCCTTTTATTTTTATTATGCCTGACTTGAGTTATTTCATGAAATTTGACCTTATATTCTTAATCTCATCTACTTGTTCTGAATAGTTCATCTTTATTTTCCTTCAACGACTATTCTGTCAAACAGTCCATGTAAATATAACGTCTTACATCTGTAAAGCCAGCCCCTGGCTGACAGAGAGTGGATATACATGAATATAGCCCCACCAGCTCCATTTCTTCTTCTCAGAGAAACTGGCTAAAGAAATAATACTCTAGGATAAATTTTGAATAAGTGCATGGCCCTCTTGCACAAATCACAATGATGAGCTTGTATTAAAATTAATTACAACTTCCATTTTCATCTAAACATGGCGGTTTTTTAAGCAGGAAGGAAACAGCAAGAGCAATTCAGAAAAAAATAGTTATTGTTTGCTATGTTTTTTTTTCCCTAAAAGGCTTTTACACTCCTGCTGCAAAAATATCTTTCTGCAGTATTCTTGCAAGGCAAAAAATCCCATGTTTCATATTTCCCCTGTCAGTGACATTCCACTTCCACTTCCCCAGGAGCAAACGAGACATTTCATTCAAGCCTAATGACACAGTAGCTGGTTGTTCCCTAAAGCTGGGTGGTTTGCATAGGGAATTTATTCTTCTTGCAATATTATGTCACACTGCTTCAACAGGATCTCCCTTTGGGGAAGTGTTTTCAGACCCCACTCATGCTCCCAGCATATTTGGTACTTGTATTCACAGATTTCCCAGTGGTGGCTCATTTCACAGTCGCTGAGAAGGAATGGCTCGTGGTTTCTTATTTCCACTACATATGCTCTAGTCCCAGTTGGCACCATTCCCTCTTGAGAGAAAACCAATCATCCAGATGATGTTTGGTCTAACTATTATTGTGTCCTTCCTAACAATACTTTCAATGTCTCATATATCAGAGAGATTCTTTTGGGGAAAAAGAGACACAGCTGTAAAGCCACCTCTGTAAAAGGGAAACTGCATTGCTTACCTCCTTTCTGAAAGGCTGCGAGATGAACTGAGGAAAAATATTGCTGGAAGAACCAAGCACCCTTTTGATACTGCATTTGCTTCATGGGCTCAGTTCCCCTGTAGCTTTGTGTAAAGGAAAATAAATAAGTTAATGTGAAAAGCACCCGAGGCCTGACAATTGCCACTTGACCTTCTAGTTACAGACTATGCAAAGCCACTTAAATAAGGCAACCTGTAATCTAGTGAAGGAAGTGAAAGGTGCAAAGAGGATTTCAGAACCTTCACAGTGGTCACATTTGCTCTTCACCCTTTAAAATGCCATCTCTTGGGATGAGCTAAATTTCCATGCAACAAGAAACTACATAAGAAACATATCACCCAGTCAGTCCACTATAGCAGTTCAGAGGTTTTTTGAGGATTTGCATTGTTCTGGCTGTTCCTCCAACTGTGATTGTGATAATCGCGCTATGACCATATGCCAGGTCTGATATAAAGCGCTGATAATTAGGCTGTGTATAGTTTCCTGAAATTAAAAATAATGTATAGATAATATAGTAAAAATTTTCAATATATAGGCAATATTAGGAGGCTTAATTCATTCTAGAACATCACTTTGAAGTCAGCAGGTGGAAAGCAAGGCTCTGAACACGGACTGGTGAAGCCCTGCTTCCCCAGAAGTCCCAGAGGGCTCTTATTGACATAAATTTCCCCAAATACAGAATCTCCCAAAGGGACATGGATTAACACTGGTTCTGAGGGTTTTCAAATATTTTGTGTCACATTTCAACGGTTCCGTGCGTGTCATTAGACATAGATCAGAAAAAAAAAAAAGTATTTCTAACAGAAAAACATTAAATACAATGAAGAGATTAATCAAGTTTCATATAACACAGAGATTATTCATGTTTTTATACTTCTTAGATTCACTGTAGCTATTCAATGAGTATAGTCTTACAGTGGCCTTCCTCCTTTATCCTCTAAACCTCAAACTGAATCCCCTTTGCTTTGTGCACTAGCATCCTCCAACTCTCTTAATAGAAAGATCTCAGCATTTTTCAAATCCACCGAATCTGGCAGCAGCAGAAATAATAGGTACAAGAATGGGTGCCTTCAATAACAGAGAATAAGCAGCGAAGGCAGGAAAAGGGACCAATGATAATAAGTATAATAGTAACTGTATTAGGCCAACAGGGTCAACAGTTAATCTTGCTGCAGTCTGAAAAAGGTTATTTTAATTCCAGTAATTGGCCCCAACCACCAGCAACAATTGATGTGCTGCCACTTTTATCTGCCCACTGCTCACCATGTTCATATGCAGCTGCACTGCAAGATGAACACAAATTACCTGCTGAAGTCAATGGCAGTGATTGCTTCTGTTCACATTATTGATCAGTTGTGTTGCTTATACAAAGCTTCAGTCATTGTACCATCTCGAGCTTATTGAAGATGAGTTGTCTGTAGGCACCACCGTATTCAGAAAGGCAGGGAACAGGCTAATTGTTATTATACTAGCAATCATTATGATGACTATTTTTCTTAATGACTAACATTTATATGATGCTGATCATGCAGTTACCCTACGGCACTCTGCAAGCTTCACAAAAGGTTTTACAAACTGCATTTCTGAGCCTGAAAGCATTATTATTACTTAGCGACTACTTGTAATGTGGCCTAGGGCCAAAAAAAAAGATCAGGATTATCTTTAATAAGTGTTGTACAGCTTCTTTCTCATCACAGACAAAACTTCACGTCTACCTAACTCTAAACGCACAGACCATTCAGTGGGGCCTACTGTAAACTATCCTATATGGATATGGGGGAGAGGGGAATTCCCAGTTGGTGAGGAACATGCCATAGGTTTCCAGTTTACCAGCACCAGAACTGACAATCCCAGGAAGGGCTGCCAGAGCTCTCAGGAGTGTTGGTCACCCATCGGAGAACCAGCCTGGCCACCCTTTCAGGAGATCCCTTTTCACCTTCAGCTTTTCAGGGGGTGTAAACCTCCTGACACACAACATCTTTGTTAAATGGAGCGGATGCTTTTGTGTGAATACTTGAGCTCTGTATCAGAAATATTGTTGTCATTAATATTGGATTCCAATTTCCCAGCAGAAAAAAAGCTGACAGAGAACCACGTATACCATGGTCCTTTCTCAACCTCTGCCTGAACTAACTCAGTGTCTGTACAGCCCCATCCCTGCCATCATGGACGTGTTCTTAGGTACCTGCATCTTCCACCAGGATCTAGATTTCAGCTCTGGTTCCAGGGAAGACATTGTTACTCAACTTTTCTACTGTTCAGCACTAGGAAAAACACCCAAAAACATTTAAGTGCTTTTAAGTTTGAGATGGTACCTTATGAAATACGGAGTGCTAAATAAGCATATTTGACATCTATTATATTTATAAGTTTCCGTAATTATAATACGTCAGAGAAAAAATTGATGATCTTTGAGGTCCCTTCCAACTCTAATCATGCTATGATTCTATGCAATAACAGAATAAAAACCTGAAACCAGGGTGTCTTGAAATTTAGAAAGCTCCAGTGGACAGGGATTTGTCTGCCTTCATAGGAGTTTCCAGTTCAGAGTCAAACGCTGTTATGTCCTGTCAATTAATAATTTGAAAATTTGAGTACTTGGCTATCCTTTGTCCCACAAATAGGAGCACAGGAAATTAGCAATAGCCTGTTTGAATCCTGTTTTTCACAAAATGAGGACACCTCTAAATGTCTTTTCTTCCCGCTGCTTTAACTTCATATTTGTGTGCTAAGGTGGAAGCAATTAATTACAGAGGTTTCAGTGGAGCTGAGAGCTCTTCACTGGAAAGCACCTTACTATTGGGTATAAATAAAGCAACTCAAGAACCTTGGATCCACTCCAGAAGTAATGTTCATCTCCTTCCTTTATGGATACTCAGAGAGCACCGTCCCCACTCCGCCAAAAAGATTTCAGGAAATTATTTTTTCCACCTGATTATTTGGCCAATTCCCCAGAGCAGAGATAAGAACCACAGGATATGCATTTTGTAAATTACAGATCTCCGTTATCCTTGTACTTACAGAAAGGGACTCACTTTCTACAGGAGTATTTCAGCCTAAACAACTGGAATAGTTCTTTAACCACAAAAAATAAAATTAAATTAGAAAGTTTTGTTCAGCAAGGAGAAATTTAGCTGTCTATCTTCAAGCCACACATGAGGTGACAAAACTTTTTAATTTTACTTGTTAAACTTCTCACTGGCTTAGATATAAAAATAAATTTTAAAAAACCCACACTAAAACACCACACACAAATCTGGGGGCTGGCATTTTTGGTTTGTTTTGGTTTTGTTGTTGCTTTTTTTTTTTTAAAAAAAAAAAAAACCACAACCAAACAAGCAAGAAAACAAAAAACCCAAACTACTCAAACCAAAACATTAGCCACTGGTTAGAAATTCTGCCATGAACCCCTGCAATTTCATGGGCTTCAGAAGTAACATGTAAGAACTGTGAATAAAAAAATGTTAGATTTGTGTTGCTGCTTTGCCATCTTCTAAGCTGTTTTGTTTGAAATATTGGGGTAAGACATAAGATTTCCACCAAAGTATTGATTTCTATGCTTAGATGATGGATCTAATCTGGGAGAAAAACTGGCTAATTCCTCCATGGATTCTGAATAAGAACCATGCCCTGGTACCTACTCCCATGGATCAAAAAGAATAGACTTATTTCCAAGTTTTAGTAGTTACCCAGTCTCTGGTGCTTTGGAGACTGGTGTCCAATTATTAATTTTGAAGCTGCATCCTGGATCTGTTGCCTGGCAAAATAATCCCTTGTTTCCATTCCTCTGCAGTAGCAGAAATGGTGCAAAGAACAAAGCTGGGCAATATTGTACCCAAGTGCTGCTCAAAGATGTCACCAAGCAGCTTCTGCTGGGATAACAGGACCCATCGGCACTAAACTCTTTGAGCCTGTAGAACCTTAACTTCTGCTTTGCTCCCTGCCAAGTGCAGTGCTTTTGTCTGGTTTTGGCATTCCCAACATCCAGGGGGGTGTCCCTGGGAGCAAAGGGCCCCCAGAGCAGCCACACGCACACCCCAGTGCGGCAACTGGATGGGGATGGGAGCCCTGTCTGCCTCCTCCTGTGCATCCCAACAGTATTTGCCAGCAGTTTTTATTAATTCAGAGAATCCAAGCTTCAAGCAGCTATGATTTCTTCAAGTTTACAGGGACTTTCAGAATGATTTGGGTAAATCTGGAACAAACAAGTACAGAAAGGTATGTCTTTTTAGGAATTAATATCTACAGAAACAAAAGAAAAATAAACATCTTTACCGAAGCTCCTCTCAGATCTGTTTCTGACTACAGTTATCAAGGCAAAATCCCAAACTGTTACACATTCTGCAGGGTATGTGAGAGACTGGAAATGGAAAGAAAACTTAATTTATCACCTTTCTTTCATGTTTAACTGTGGGTTTACATGTGGTTTTCTGCCTAATTGAATGCAGATTAAGAAGCAAAATATGTTAGAAGCATTCACACCAATCAGTTAGATAAATAAAGGTTGTAAAAACAAAATCATATGTATTTTTGCTAATTACTGCCATAACAGCATGGGGGTTTGTCATCAATTCTGTTCTTTATTCAGATAAAGGGGAGCACGTTTCAAACCATGATGAGCATTCTATGTCAGTTACATAAAATATGGGTTTGCTTTATAGATCAAAAGCTTAATTTATAAATAAAATTAAATGGCTTATATGTTAGAAGGTGTGTTCAGTCTTGCAGTTTTTTTATAAATGAAGTGGGAATAGAGTGGCTGTTACAAGTTTTATATATAGAATTGTTCCAGGCCTGTTTTTTGAGCTCCAAAAGAAAGCATGGGCAAGATACAATTCTGAAAAAAATAAAATTAAATTAAAAAGCGATGCACTATTCAAAAAAACTGAAAATGTATTTGCCTAGTGCACTTTCATGTCCTTTTCCAGAGGATTTTTTCCTGAAGGATGGAAGAAAGGAAGGTATTTTATAATTCCCTTCAATTTGCCAATATTCACTCTTTATGTACCACAACCTCAGGATGCATAAACTGGAATAGCTCTGATTTTGCAAGCTGCACTATGTTAATTTTTGCTTCCTGGAATCTTTGGCCGATTGGCCTGTTCTGGAGCGCAATCCCGGACTCCTCATTGCTGTTCACACATTTTAATAATAACACATTTGCTTTTGCGATGATTCTTTCCAGGGGGACCCCTCTCCACCAGCAGAGATGCTGCATCGGTGGAGCTGGTGATGTTCAAGTTGGGCCAAGGCTTTGCTCAAGGGGTAGATCAGTGCATCGATGGCTGCTCTGGCAGTGATAGACCCTTCCCAGTCCTCAGCCCGAGGTGTGAGAAGGACACAGCAAGGACATAATTTTATATCAGCACCAGGAGGTGACTGACAGCTGGCAAAATATGAAAGAGTTGTTCTAAGGACTCGATTCTTTGTGGATTTTGCCCCAAGTCTCTTTATGTAATTGGAGTTTTATGAAAAAAACAGAGGTAAAACAATCTTTGTCATTCAAAAGGGTAAGTTGTCTGATAGATCGTGAAGATGATGGACAGTTATCTCGTTGGAAAAATCTCACGCCTGACAAAATGATGGACACTGTGATTAATGACACGAAGGGATTATGGCAGGTTAATGAGGTAAGCCTAGCTCACTACCCGAACAAAATATCACTGAGTTTTTAGGCAGACAAATCAGAATTCTCCTCACATGCTACATTTACTGTTTTTTCTTTTTGCAAGTGAAAACACCCTTTAAAATGATTACAAGTTTCATCTGGCTACTCAAATATACTTAAATACCCAAATATATTTACAAATCATCCATAAGCTTTCCACTTGGTCTTTAATTGAATCTGTAAAGGCAAATACAGTTTCCACTTTTAATCATGCAACCATCAACCTTTAAGTCTCTGTCCTCAAAATGATCCCTCAAGACCAATGAATGCTTTGTCTATGTCCATCTCACTCGAGCAGAGATTTACAAGCCTTGATAATGCACATAATGTGCCCCACTCAGTTCCCAGTCCTGCCCACTCAGTCCCAGCTGCTCCCTGGCACGCAGGATCCACGAACTTCTGCTTTTCTACAGCAAACCACGATGGAAGGAATAAATTCCACCAAACGGGCAGGGGAAGCAACCTTGACATCTGGTAGAACCCACAGAGAAACCCAGGAGAGCTTGGGACATTGCTTTATGGCCCATCTCTGTTTATTTGGCATATTTGAAAATAAAGTCACATTTACATCTAAGTTTAACTTCATTGAATATCATCAACAAACTAGATATCTGCTTCTACTGTACAGGCTGCTCAGTTTAACACAGACTAAAAATTATGCATAAGATGTGTACCTTTATTGTCAGAAATAATATCAAGATACTACAGCTTGTGCATGTGCTTAAAAGCACTATAAGCTCAAGTTTTGTGCTGTTGTGAGGCTCAGTTCAGGCTGTGTTTTGATAAATATCTAAGCAGAACATAGCTCCCAGAATTAATCAGTGGAATTAAGATGAAGCATATTATGACACTTCAAAACAACAAACTCAGAAAGCACTCACAATAAAGCAAGGTAGTTATTAGTAATATAAAACAGTTGGTGATGAAAGATTTAACACGTTGTCTTGGACTCACAATACAGCCATTCTGAAAATCAGTAATATGCTTGTAGGATTTATAATTCCTTATGGAAAGCATTATAATTCACTTTGAAGAAATTAAACCCATTTTATCTTGATATCATTTCAAAGAATTTATTGAAGCTTATGAAGAGCAGGACACAGATAATTTTTTTTGGCCGTGAAATCAGTGGTAGATCTTGTGAGAAATAATGAAAAGTATTTTTTTTTTTTTACAGAAGTATAAAGTCTAACAAAAACAAATATGATTTTAACTGGAATTAAAAAAAATACCTTTGAAATACACCTTATCAATCAACTTGCTTCTAAAGCAACCATGTTTGTAAGAGATAAACAATAAATAACCCCTTAATCCACAGTCTAGAAGCTTTTCTGTTAATATTAATACGTTGTTCCATTTACCCTTCCGTGTATCTATTATTTTCATCTAAAACTATTTAGAATTCTGGAAAAAATCCCTGAACCATTAGTTTTAGCATAAAGCACATCAAACAATCAGATGAATATTTGTGTACAAGTTGAAGTTCAATTTCTTCCACACACTACAAGCTTGATTCTGTCACCTTTATTCAAAGAAAGTCATCACCTAAGCCTCATATTCCAAGACAACGGGGCACTAAAAATGCAGAAAGATATTCAATAGGACTTTCAAAAGCAGCTCCCTGGTTAACTCATTTTAGCATCCGTGCTTTTATTTGACTAATAAAACTAAATAATAACACAAACACATATGCAAATAAACACGTCATTCCAGGGCTCCAGGCGGGTGTTATGCACCCATTTATGTTGTTATGCAAAGTTTCAAGTCCTTTGAAACCTCCCATTTGACAGATATTTATATTTAGGTGCATAATTATTTTAAAGACCAAAGTTTTAGTCTTCCATGTTTTGATGGACCTATCCACAAAATAAGATAATCCCTAACTACTGTAAAGATTTAATATATTGAAAGACTGTGCTGTGCTCAGACACCAGAGTAAAAGGTGTGTTAGCACCTGGGAAGATCACAGACAAGAAAATGCAAATGAAAACATAACTGCATTGTACCTTACTCTACTTTTAGAAAGTGAAGAACTGATATATCACAGAGTTTAGAAAACTGAGAACTGGAAACGTTTCTGAACAGGAAGAGTGTTTCTGGTTTTCCACCCAATGTGGCATATCCCAAGGTAAAATATTTAAATCTTAAAAAAATATTTTTTTCTATTTAAATCAAATGGAATTCACTCGGGTGCTTTGTTCTCCAAATATAAGTCAAATACTTGTTATTTGCACCGGTTGTGCCCTTCCTCCACTACCCTGCTGATACAGCTACGGCTGATGTAGCGGCTTTGCTCGCTGTGTATTCTCAAAGAGCCAGTAAACACTGTCTCTCAGAGGCCCCGTTAGCCCCAAGAGCAGAACCTGGAGATGTCAAGGTCTTTGGAAAAAGGACAAGCCAGCGCACTACCTTGAATCCCTCACGGATCTGCCACAGGCCTCGCTTTGAGAGAGAAAGTGAGAGATTAGGGATAACAGAAATGATGGTTATGAAGGAATAATCCCTCTGGACGTTTGCCTTCCTGAAGCTTAAACCCCCTTTTCCTCCCCCCTCCAGCCTCTGATCACCGAGGACCGGCTCAGCATCGGTTTCTGTAAATAAATGTTGTAGGGTGGAAGGAGCAAATCCTTCATTACCTTTTAAGAGTATCTCATTTGGTGACCTTGAGGTAGCTACACAACCTCGTTTTGCAATTGCGCTGAGCCAGAAACAGGGGTGAAACGAGAACCACACTCAAAGCTACAATTCGTCTTGTCTTTCCCTGGTAGACTGATTGCAAATAAATTAGTTTGTCTGGGACCAATCTATTTTTGGTTACCAATTTGTAATCTGAATTACACAAATATTATTGTTTAAGGAAAACGTGAAATGACCAGTGTAGGCTGCTGAAGTGTGATGTTAATGGATATTAATGCCGCTTTGGTCCAAGCCGATATTATAAAATGAGCTATGTGTCTCGGGCTTTTGAGAAATGATCAACAGGAAGCATTGAAGGGCAAACTCAAGAGCTTTGGAACCTGACTCTGTGTTTGCTAAAGGAGCGGTGGATATAAACTTCACCAGACATGTCTAGAGCTTCCAGGTCTGAAGCTCATGAGAAAGAAGGGCCTCGCCTGGAATTACCCACCCTTCAGCTGCAATTGCTTCCCAGGATGAGCTCAAAGTGGTCTGAAACTTAAACATCTCTATGTAACCAGAGCACAATGGTGTGTGAATGTGATCTCTGCTGAAATAAAACATCTGATTATTTTGAAAAGAAGAGGTTCAATCCAATCACACGTAATGACTGTCACTCGAAGTTTCATTGACTCCAGCATTCTCAAGCACTAAGAATAGGCAAATATGAACCATTATCTCCTTTTTTTCTGCCATCTTAATTTTGGGTATTTTGTGCTACAGTGAATCACAGTATTTTTAGACTCTGAAAAATAACATAACTCTTCAGCAATAATATGACTATTTGTATATGGAAAAAAATGGACAGGTGCAGCCAAAGCATCAGCTGCAGGTAGAAAAACTTGCAGCATCAATACCTTGAGAAACAGTTTAAGTATTTTGCTAGGCCTGGCTGGTTCTAACTTTTCATATGGAGTATGGTTCAAGGTAACCATTGCCATGAGTACCATAGCTCATCCAAACATTACTGAAATAATCCTTTTGCATGAGCTAACATTAAGGGAAAACTCCACACTGTATCAGGCAGCAGGATACAACTGATGAAAGATACAGCCAGAAGCAGTGGTACTTCTGCCTTTCCCCACTACAAGCATCTTTACTGTCAGTATTACCTTACTCTACTTTTGTACATATTCATTATAGCCACTTCCCTAAAGTCACCAAATTTTAAATACCATGTGTTTTTCACTTCAAAACCCAGAATAAATCTCAATTTATTCTAGAACACAGAGTTTTTAGTCTCCAATCTTTGTCCTAAGTGAATAAATCAATTTCTATTTAAGTAACAGTGTCTTTCTCTCGCTGTTTGAAACTGCAAGAATAGTTACACCTCTTAAACGTTCACCTCATTGGGTACTTTATAGACTTTGGTGATGACTGGGTCACTAATTTACTCTGTCAAATCAAATTAATCTCGTCTCAAAATTCACTCCCTTATGTTCAATGGATCAGAGATGAACTGCAAGTAATTCAATGGAAGGCTGTGTTCAGATTAAACTCTGTGTTACAGAAAAACAGTTGAAGAAATTAATAGAATTAGTTTGGCTATGGGGAAAGATTTCCATTTAGATTTCTACTTTCAGAGAAGGGCCTGTAGCTTTTCTGCTTTAGTGCACAAATGTCCCATATTTAGAAATCTTCAGTCATGCAGTTTAATTATAAAATGTAACTGACACATCATAATATATATGTCCAAAACAACTCCAGTCTTTATTGTACAGAAATCAATACACTCTTTTGAAATTACAAAATTACCAGAGCCAAAGCTAAATCGTTTCTACAAATCCTCTTCTACAAACACTCCAATATGCCACTATGGATGCAACACAGCTATTTTTATTCCAAAGAGCTTACTGTTCTCAGATTGTTTTCTCTTTAGATCAGTAAATGTAACAGAATAAACAGAGAAGGTAAAGGAGAGCAGCTGAGATGGATCCCAAATCATCCCTTGATGCAAACAAGATCTTTGCGTTATTTAACATGCTGTCCCTACCCCCAAGCTTAAGACTCTTAAAAATTCAAGCAAGAACTCAAAAGAGGCACAGACTTCCAAGTTAAGGGTTATTTAATTAAAAAGTTTTCTTTTCTTTTTTTTTTTTTTTGAGGGATGAGACATGAAACAAATATCCACAACCTCATCTACAATGGTAATCCTATACTAATATTGTATAACAGAGCTTGCAGGATACAAATAAATGGTAGAGCAACGTGGGGCAGAGCAGTCCTGAAGTTCCTTTTTATTAGTAACATTTAATGGCCTTTACCCTTTTGCAATGAATTAGACGTGCTCATGTCTGACACTTTTAAAATTAACAAGACACAAATCATCTGTAGAAGACTTTTACTACTGTGACAACTGATTTCAGCTGTCTTCACTTGCAAGGAAGAAAATTAGTCTTTTGTGAGCAGCCCTGAAAGCACTGAGCAGGAACCATCCTTTTACATGAGAGCTGGGAATTTAGCGGGAGCACTCAACCCTGCGCAGAATCAGACCTTTAATTTTTATTCTGCAAGAGGAACTTGGAAGAATTTGCTTTAGGAGAATTTATAGAGATGTACTTTATATGCACAGTCCATAATACAGATGAATAGCGCTAGATGTTTACGGTATATTTAAGTACACTCATGGGAACCATCACAACTCAATTCTGTAATATCAATTTTGTTATATATTTGCTGTGGGGAAGATGTTAATAGGCTGTTAAAACAGTCACTAGGAAAAAAAAAAATTGTATCAACTTCATAAATCCTAAAGCATCTGATTTCAGTTTTATGTTTATTCCTTTCACTAAGATATCCAAAAGAAGAGTTAGATTCCCAGTAAATGTTTTATAGGTTACACTGTTTTATAGTCTTAAAATGATGGCACTTGGAAGTTAATTTTGTTTCATGGGGGAAAAAAAAAAGTGCAGCATTATACCTATATCACGTCCTCAGCTTAACTACACATTCTGTACCCATTGCTCTTTAAAGAATCATAACTTAAAGCCAGGATTTTCATTTGCCTCCCTCTTCTGAGTTTCCTCGAGCAAAGCACTTTGTCATTACGAACCACATTATGATACGGGGGAGATTAAACCACGGGGTGGCTTACCCTACTCGGGTCAGCAGAATCATTGCCCTTTACCCTCAGTAATGTCTTTCTCTGACACTCCAGATACAGCATGAATACAGAAAACAAAAACATGGAAACCAGGCACCAAGAACCTGTTCAATAGTCTCACCTTTGAAGAATTTGAATGCCCATCTGTACCCATGCGAGGAAAATGCAGCTTTAAGCAGGAGCACACAAGACAACCACGCACACGCAGCAGGTTTGCGGTGGCATGTGCTGAATCCAGGGACGATGAGAAGGTCTACCTAATCCACAATTTCAGGAGCCACCTCAGGAAACCCGAGATTTGTCTCCTTGTCCATTTACAGCTGCTGAGCTGCTTTTAGCTTACAGGTTTGGCTCAGGATGAATGAAACCATCGGTGAAATACTATAAAAGTACATTGCAGGCTTAAATTGTGCTTATGCCACCTTATAAGTTACACAGAAGGCTCCTGGCCATGGTCTTAGGTTTGTTTTCAAAATTCTTTCAGGTCTTTTTTTTGCAGTAATCTTTAGATAACGCAGCCTGACTCCCCATACATTGCGCCCTGTAAGTCACAGCCTTAGCGTAATGGAAGGAACCCTTGAGGCCAAATCATCCACTCCTTACTTGTCTAAGACCCCCCCCCCCCAAAAAAAAACACCAAAGTTTGTGGCATTCCCCTCTTTCTCTGCAGACTCCTTTAAGATGCCGGAAGAATTTAGTTTCTTAGTTGTGAAGATTTAGAGCAGATCACACAATGCCAATCCAGGTGAGCTCTGCAAAGCCTTCAGAGTCAGAGACTGCCAAGAGCCCTTGCACCCCTTTGCTCCGTACGGGAGACATGCATACTACAGTAAAAAGAAGAAAACAAAGCAATTCCGCAGCCAAGTGCCAATAAAACTCACTGAATCAGAGCTCACTACATCTGGAAAAGGTAATGAATAAGAGAGATAAGTGCTGCTAAAAAGAGAAGGAAGTTTGCAACAAAACACACTCCTCGTAGCCACGTGGGACAGTCTCTCCTGGGGTACCAGCTCCCTGCTTGTGGAGAGAAATCATCATTTTCCAGTGAAACACCTTCTAAACATAAAGCTCTTAAACAATTTCCTTCCCTGTTCCCAGAGCATCTCAAAACACATTCAATGAACCCGCTTGCTTTCCGAGTTAATTGAAGGAATTGGTCTGCAAGGAGGCAAGCATGGCTGAAGAGCATCACTGTCCTGTCTTTGCTCCCTTCTCCTGCAGAGCTCTGCAGAGCTGCGTTTCCTCCATCTCCTCTGCACAGAGGCTCTTGCTTTTCCATCTCATCACAGATTAAGCAGCAGCTTCAGTTCTTTGGCCAAAAGGATGCCGAGGGCACTGCTGCACTACTACATATTTTTAGTTCATTCCACCTTGCACAGAAGCTATGGCCACAGGTGTCAGGGGACAACAAACAGGAGTTATGATTCAGGCTCACTCCCATTGTTAGACCAAATTTAGTTGTTTGGGTTGTTTGGGTTTTTTTTTCAGGCTTGTGCCTGGCTGCTGGTTCTCTGCCCTGTGTCCATGCACACTGGGCTGGGACATGACTTCCCAGCCACAGGTACTGAGAGGTCTCACTTCCCCGTCTCTGTCCCATGTCTTTGTCCTGGGACAGACACTTTGCTGCATCCTAATGCCATCTCCCAAAGCATGAACTGGCCTCCACCTGGACATTTTTACACCTTCCTCCCTCACCATGATGGGGATGCTGTAGCTGAGCCATTGCTGCACAGACCTCAAGGCATCCCTTCCCACTTGTGTCTTGCAAGTTCTCTCTCCCTTCCATGACTACGAGTCAGGAGAAATTAGCAGTACTTTGGACAAGCCTTCTCTCCTGAACACCAAAACACTCCGCTACCACTCTAGAGAGAGATTTAGATATTTTGGGGCAAGTTCATTCCTTGAATGCACATAATCTGTTCCTACTTCAGTTTAATCAGGGGTAATCCAGAGTTACTTCCAACACAAACAAAACCTCTCCATATTCAGACCGTGTCTGTCTGCCCATCATAGGAAAACACCCAATATAGTTGAAATCAATGTTTATTTCTAAGGAAAGCAACAACAGCTCCACAACCATCAAGGACTTCATGCAGTATTCATTATTAAGAAAGCATTCAGGTCAGTAGTGACAGAAGAACATGCAACATTCTTTGAAGCTACAATCTTCAGTCCCCCAAGCCAATATAAAAAAATCTCATTTAGCAGTGTTTGGATGTGACGAATTGGGGGAACTTGTCTAAATATGATTTATGAATTCCATTGTGCTTTTATGAAGTACCTGTACTCTTATATCTTGTGACTCTCTGTACTGTCTTATGACTACCTTTTATTGTATTTTGCCTTATGGTTCTTACGCTAAGGACACAAGAGAATAGTTTTGGTACATCTGCTCTTAAATAATTGAGAGTTAAGGATTACAAGTTGCTGAATAGACCTAATCTGGGGAGAACAAATGACTTATGGCACTCTAGATAAGCCAGTTTTCTCCAATTTCCTTGCAGAGACCTGGGATTTGAAAGGTTGTGCTTTACCCAGAAGCAAAACAAACAGATGAGGCATCAGCAACAGTCTTAAAAAATACATAGTCCGACTCATTCACTGAAGGGACTAAGAGAGTCCAGTCAGCAAAGAGCATTTCTCCTTTCTAAGCTGCGGTCACAAATTTAGCACAATCCTGGTCCTTAATGATATGGACTAGCTCCAGCTGAACTGTGCCCCTGAGCACGGGGACCACCAGGGAGTGGAGCAATAGGATGAGGGAATGGTTTTAAACTGAAAGAGGGGAGATTTAGATGAGATCTCAGGAAGAAATTCTTTCCTATGAGGGTGGAGAGACCCTGGAACAG
This sequence comes from Gallinago undulata, assembly GCA_026546715.1. Taxonomy (NCBI): domain Eukaryota; kingdom Metazoa; phylum Chordata; class Aves; order Charadriiformes; family Scolopacidae; genus Gallinago; species Gallinago undulata. Next base: position 12,927,344 of record JAOTQQ010000003.1, read on the forward strand.
ATTGCCCAGAGACACTGTGGTTGCCCCAGAGGGGTTCAAGGGCAGGCTGGATGAGGCTTTGAGGCCATTCTTCACGGGGGCATCTCAGCCATTGGCAGGGGAAGGAGGAATTCACTCCTGAAATTACAGTCTTTGAGAATCTAGCTCAGTTTGCACACCCTGAGCCTAACATAAGACATGCCTCAAAGTCCTCCAAAACATTTGTTTTTTAAAATAATCTTTGCCACAGATTCAGATCTGCAACTTAAGTTTCTTTAGCAAAGTTGTAAGTGAATGGGTTTTTTTTAGAACAAAGTCAAAGCAGCAAAAAGCCCTCACAATAATCAGAAACTAATTTTGAACATCTGCAATCAAGAACACATGTTTGCTTATCTTTCATTTCCTAACTTGTCAAAGATACAGTCAAAGAGGCAAGAAAAATCCAGCCATTACAACTGAGAAGGGTAATGGTCTTTAAAAATTGCTCAAGTGTGTTACTGCTGGACTCGTTATATTATAGGACTTCCATGGTTAAATAAACAAATAATGTTTTATCGCTGACAATTTATACAGAATTTTATGTTCCTAACAAGATCTCTGAGCCTTATAGTCAGCTCATGAAAGAGGATGAGCTGACACTACAAAGGAAGAGCAGCACCAGAAAACAGAGCATAAATGATAAAACAGAGTTTGAAGCCAGAGGTGGATGGTTTTGGCACAAGCATCTCTTTCATGAGGGAACGTTCCTGTTTGTAAACTTAGCCAGAAGCCTTTTAATTTCAGCAAAATGGAATCATCTCTAACATCTTTATTTCCTTCTCTGTAATAAAATCATTTTGCCTCAAAAAAAAAAAAAAACCTCTGCTTACAGTTTAACTAGCTTTTTGAAAACAGGTGGATTTTACCTTACAAAACAAGAAATCCTGAGTTTTAAGAAACATCCACATCAAGGTTTTGCAGACTACTTTGCAGATGCAAGAGAGGTCCAAAGATGTGACCCAAAGACCAATATACTCAGTGGAGGAACACCCACTGACTTCAACCCCATCCAGAGCTGACAGGGAGGGGTTGGTTTTTGAGGGTTTTCTGACTACCGTGACCTACTATTTTGCTTTAATTTTGCTTGGTCAGAGAACAAACCAGTTTCTCTTGGAATGGATATGCCTGTCCACACAGGAAAATGTTGCCACTGCAGAGACAACGGATTTATCACTGCCACATTGGAGAGCACTGTACCCACAGGCTTTTTTAGAGTGTCTGCCTTAGTAGGAGAAAGGAGTGAACAAATATTTTCCAGTAAAAACAGGAAGAACATACACACTTTTAAGTGTTGTAGTAGGAGTGCAATTTTTCCTCCTACTACAAGGAGAACTTACTGATTTTCTATACACTTTCTACCCTGTTCTGCCTTAACATAGAAGATGCCTCAAGAAAAATCAGTAGAATGTAAACAAACAGGGCTGGGCTGCTATTAGTCCAGTTGATAACCCGAGCTAAGTAAGAAATTTTAAATATATAATTCTGGTAGGTTTTCTTAGATCTGCTGCAGCATCACATTCCCATGGGAGGGCTGTAGGCAAGACAGAATTACATCTATAATTGTGTTTTGTATAAAAGTTAAAACAAGAAAGGTCCCCCCCAAAATAAAGCCTATTTTCTTACTACAGCATGCTAAAAACTAAACCAGCTAACAGCTCAAGGACTCTACATTTCAGTGAGGAAGCCAGATACTAGCACTGGGATTCTTTAACACTGAAAGCATTAAAGTTATTCAGATAACTCCAAAAGTAGAAGCTGTGGAGTGGCTTAAGACCACCACAATTTTAAAAATACAAGTTCTGTCAAGACAAGAATCTAAAAAGACTCCTGCAAATACCTCTTAGATAATGTTAAGAATTCCACACAAAGAATTAATTTAGGATGTTTATTTTTAACAGCTCTTTGTGTGTAGCAAAATTCAGAAAATGAAGTGGTAGAAAACTGAATAAGAATAGCAAATAACCAAGATTGGAAAAGGACATAAAGACAGCTTTAATAGTCAGGGAACATTTAAAAATAGGAAGTCAAGATAGACATTTTCTGTACAAAAATCAGCTCCATACAGAATGACATCAGCTCCCACTAGAAAGGCTGAGATTTTCTGAAGCTATTTATAGCCTGTAAAATGATCGCAATTTTGAGACAATTTGTGAAAAAGATCTGACAACGTTATTTTATGACATTGTTTTGGTTGAGTCAAATAATTACTGCAGATATAACAACATCTACTGTACACTGAACATTTCAGTTTCTGTGCTATTACTGAGTAACTGAGCCTGGATTTAGAGAGCAAGTGGGATTTGTCAAAATTAGAAAATCAGTTATTCCTAAGAGAAATTGGAATATGTGAAAGCAAGTTAATGAACAAACTAGTTAATAATTTGATAATTCTGTTTCCGTAAGTCAGTATCATTGGGATATGATTGCCTAACGTTAGATGAACATGTAAGTGTTATTCCTTCAGGATTCATAATAGAGAAGCTGTGTACTAGTTTGAGTTGTAGGTATCTGTTATTTACCAATAAGGGATGGTTCTACTACTAAGGTCCAACACTATTTGGCCCAGAAAGTAAGTTTTTTCCTTTTCGCTATGATCCCATGATAGAAGTTAGTAAATAACCTGGCCTTTCACAACAGAACTTGAGCAGAGACACCAAGGTCACTGGCAAAGATATCTCCTTTTCTTCACAATTTGAAAAATTATTAAAGGAAGCGTGGGAAGAAGTATTCTGGCCTTTGTAATGTTAATGGAGTTTTGATACTAATTTCATAGCACACTGGATAGCTATGCCTCCAGCTCTAAGGTACACTGAGATTTTTGCCTGTCAGCAAAAGGGGATGCAAACAGTGTCTCTCACAGTGCTGCACTGCAAATGAGTGGAAATCCAGCCACCCAGCCGAGCCCTTCTTTGGTCTGAAAATTCAGACTATCCTTTAGACTGTCCTAATGAAAGCAGGTACGTCCACGCACAAAACATCTCCCATTTATCATGTCCCTTACAGGATCCTGCTGTGATTTTTGTGGCTGTAACTCATGCCCAACAATCTGGTTCCATTCTGAAACCACTGAGCTGGCCATCAATTTCCCACTGGTACTTGGGTCGAAAGCTAAATCTAAAAATGAGACTACTAATATATTACAAGTGTGTACTAAATCTGTTAAGAAGGGGCTGACAGATCACATTAAAACATGCGCCCTTAAGCTCTAGGTGGCACGGCAAGTGACTTGTGATACATGATACCATTATTGACCTTTGAATTGTACAATTTATAAGAAAGCAAAACCCAGGGTTCTTTGCCTCGCACACAAGCTAAGCAAAAAGGGGGAGAGCTTCATGCTTCTGCCTGCAACACCTGCTAAAAAATGAATATTGTGCATGAATTCCCTGAAACTAATTTAAAAGCAAATACTATCATCCTTTTGTTGCTTTCAATTTTTATCTGTATGTATTCCATACGTATGAGTCAATCTGCAGCTACACGACTCTGGTGCTATAACAGTTCTCGCATATAAATCACTTCAGCGCTCTACTGAAGCTCCAAGAAGTGCAGGATACACATCAGTGCCAAAAACATCCTGCTGCAGGATCTTTCTCATGGAATGGTCAATACTGGTTTGAAGATAATCACCCAAAAGAAAATACTGTCTGCGACATACGAATTTAGTTTACTACAAGGAATATTTACTGCTAAAGCAAAAGAAAGAAGAGTCAAGAATGAACTCCTGGAAAGCAGTTATGCTGCAGGTAAGTTCAAGTCCCTTAAAGCTGCTTTTAGCATGGGGAAACCTGCACAGAAAAAGCAAACAATAAGCAATTTTTATGGATCTTCTCATTCTTTCCATGTAGAATGCTCTAAGGACTGTGTTTTAATTCATGTTTCTCCACTAGTTGAGGGAAACCATCTGCTTTCAACAACAGACGAGCCATTCAGAGATTGTTCTTGGCACTGTTAAGACAGTGATCTGCATGCCATGGTGGGGAACCTGGTGTCCTAACCACCTTCTCCATAGGCTCAATTGACCATCACCAGGCCTGCTCATTATTTGCTTCTTACTGGAGAAGAACAGCAACAAGAGGAGCCAAGCCACCAAGGCTATGCAGATGGCAAATTCATGGTGGCCCAGATCCAGAAGTCAAACGCGCAGTAGTACCAATAGCAGGGGATGCAACATGGACCAGTTTCATAGACATTACAAGTGGCATCAGTAGAACCAGCAGCATTAGCTCACAACTGTCTTTCGGATTAATCATTTTACAGAATGTAATTGTGATCTCGTTATGACTCCAAGCAAAGAGAGAGGCATTTACAGAGAAATGTATTATAACAAAGAGTTCAGTTCGGGCTTATTTTTAACCTCTGAACACCAAACAGCAGGCAATTATCTCTGATCACATTTCAGACCTATGCCCAAAGACAGAATCCAAACAATTAGTGATGCTAGACTTGATTCTCTCTCAGTTCATATTGATGTAAACTGGAAACAGCACCATTAAATTTCATCAGTGAAAGACTAATAAAAGTATTATGATTTAGATCATATGTGTGTATGATTTAGATTATATTTTGAAAGGTGTGTACACTTATCTGCTGGGTCACATTTTCAGCAGCAGTAAACTGGCACATATTCACTGAAATCAGGGAAGACACAATAATTTTGACCAGCTGAGCTGATGGCCAAGCATTGATTTGAGAACAGAATCTGAGAAGTTAATCACACTTCATTCTAGGGGGAAGCTCTGCTTCTGTCAGATTCCTCTCCCTGTAATGTTTTTTACAGACCATTCTGAATTTTTTTGCTACGTTTCCTGTTTTTACAAACACAGTTTGCAAGCCACTTGCAGATTTTTTCTGACTGTGAAGCCAAAAAAAGAAAAGGATTGCAGAGAGAATTCTCTCAGATTGGTCTTCACTGGATTTAAAAGCCTTCAGGAAACATTTGAGGTAATCCAGAAAGATTGAAGAGTACAGATGTACCTCCCAGGATGCAAGGACTAATGCATGTAATAACTGTATTTCTTTAAAATGACTTTCTCAGGCAGAGTTAAAGGCATAGATGTAACTAAGGGACTGGACTCAGGCCAAGTTGTAATGGCTCTGCTGTTTCTTTTTTTTTTCCTCCCCTCTCCTTCCCCCACCCCCCCTCCAGTAAAAAGAGCAGAACAAGCATTTTACTAAGAGATTTAAGGTTTGCTTTCACTCCCACTCTTACTTAGACCTCCTGCCCCAAACATTCTTGGATCACACAAATCAAAACCTAAACTGACTAAACCACAGCAAAAACAGAAAGCCCACTGCTCAGGCTATTTTTACTTTCTTTTTCTGCTAGGAAGAAAGGCAAGATAGATAAGACAACGTATTCAATATTTTAGTATTAATATATCAAAGTAGGAAGAGTAAAAAATCGTAGGTTATACAGAGTGCAATTTAGCAGTGGCCACTCTGTAACCAAGGTGACTGAGATTTGTCTTACATAGAAGTTATTTTCTTAACATTCTAATCAAGAGACCATGGAACAGATCCTGAAAAGAGTGCTTTTATTATTTCTTTTTCTTGCTGCTCTTCATGTAAACACAGATTCTCCTGCTTATATATGAACCTTACCTAAAGGGACCAAAATGATACTGTACGCCAGATCCATCCTCCTGTCCATGAAGGACAGGTCTCTGCTGTGCTTATCTACACTCACGACAAGGTGGTTAAAGACTTAATCCATGCTGCCCTACAGCCTCTCCTCAGTTCACACTGATGTCCAGTTATTAAACATATAAGGAGCAATCTTTCTCCTTAGATGGCTAACGTGAACACTTAAGTACTCACATAGAGCTAGAAGAAAGTCTTGGGGTTCTGTTCCAGTTGTTTGAAATTGTCCAAGTGGTAACAGCAACTACTTCTGCCCCTCTCCCAGTAAATGCTGCCTGGAGACTACCCTTGCGCAGAGCATCCTATAGAAATTCTATAGAAAGGTGAACATGCCTCAGCCAGCAGACAGGACACGGTAGAAATGAAGGTATGTGGCTTTCATGCCTCAGTATTTTATAAATTTCTAGTTGTTAGGCTGTTTCCAGCCAACAACCTGTTATACCAGCTTTCGGGACACTAACTTACAGATACATTTCTAAAAAGCTTCAAATGCCTGGCACACAAGTGACTCAATGCTACTTTCATTGCTGTTCCTATTCCAGTCTCTACTAAGACATTACAGCAACAGCCCTTGAGCTTTGGCTGAGAGGACAGACCTTTATTTCTCCTACCCTTTTTAGCTGTGCTATTCCACCTTATTTTCCAGTGCCTCCCCCTGGGCTAAGCCCTGCCTTTTAAAATCCACGCAGCAGAAAGCAACTTTTGGCTTCTCTCCATCATCTTACAAAGTAATTTTCAAGGTTAACCACAGGAAAGGCAGATGAATTCTGCGGAAACAATCATCTGCAGAGACCTTTCTTCGGGTGCTCTTCCCCATCCTGTCCATTTGCTCAGCATGCTCTGTGGCAGCGGATGGCCACAACACACTATTGACCAGAAAACCGGACAAAGAATTCAGATTTATGCAGTGCAATAATAACTAGGTTCACAACAAGGCTCACACGGAGAAAATAGAGAAGAAAACTCAACTACATCCCTGCCAAAATCTCTGGAAAACAAAAACAACCCTGTAATACAATCCTGTTCGTAAAAATGCTTCGGGGTGCCTATGTTCCAGAGCTGGGAGCATAATAAATTAACTTAAATAGTGGATGCCTAGGACAAAACCCTGTGGGATACCTGAGCCAACCCAACAGGTGGAGAAATTGAAAACAAATTGATAGCCTTGGGACAGGAAATATTAGAACCAAGCAATTATAATGCCAGACTGTCTAGCCTGAAAGGCAAGGAAAGCCAACAATGATTTGCATTGATACAGCACCAGGAGCAGCGTGTGTCAGGCGGCGTCCCAGAGCTTTTCACAGCAATGGAACATCACAGCACACAACAGCTGAAGGTAAAGAGGGGGGGGGGAAATCCCACAAAAATCCAGACCAAAACAACAAAAGCAGGAGTATATTTTTAAACCAAAAGAGAGTGGTTTCTGTCCTTTGGGAGGAAAGAGGCATGAAACTGATTTGAATATATGCCTCCATAGTATCTGTGCCCTGAGGAGCTCAGGGAAAGTGAGTTTCGTTTCCCATAGTTTGCACAGCACCCCTGGAAATCAAAACTTGCACAACGGTTTTGTTCTCCAACACGAAGAGATAAAGCAAAAGGGGGAGATCCCTTGTTACACGTGCTGTTCCTCTTCCCTATTTTCATTTTGTTACTTCTACACTCTTCCAACCTGCATGCTACCTGGATGCTGCTCTTTAGGTTCACTGCAGCAAAAGGGGATGGTAGACCTTCATTTTAATTTTTGTTCTATATTATCTGATTCAAACAGGCCCTTGGGCACCTCTCCCTCTCCCTAGAAGTTACATCTGAGGTATAGATTCTAGAGGATCAACTTTTGACAGCCTAAAATGGTGACGGTTGGTTGAATACACCTTTCCTAGGAGCTGCTACAAAGTTCTCTCTCTAGTGTTAGACTCTCTGCTTACATATGCATTATTAGCATTAAGGTTCAGAAAAATGGCACACTCCATAACTGGCTGCTCAAGGACCAGAAAAA
>JAOTQQ010000003.1:12935071-12954156 GCA_026546715.1 Gallinago undulata
TTCAAGGCCAGGCTGGATGGGGCTTGGAGCAACCTGCTCTGGTGGGAGGTGTCCCTGCCCAGGGCAGGGGGTTGGAAACGGATGATATTTTAAAGGTCCCTTCCAACCCAAACCATTCCATAATTCTATGATACATGCTGTTCTCTCTGCTAAGGAGCCAGGAGCTTGGCCTAGGAGCCATGCATCTAAAGCTTCCCCAGGAAAATCTTCCTCATAGATGTATTCAGAAGGCTTAATATTTTGAAAGCAGCTATCCAATAGGAAGTGCCAGAGAAGCACTCTTTATAATTACAATTTTACCACTTGAAAAGCTTGGCTATGTCATAGCAGTGGCTCAATTAAGTTGAAAAGCAGGACTGCTCCTGATGGTGCAATGGTTGTGAATAATATCATAAAACATTTGCTAGTCTCCTGGAAACATGCTGATTATGGGCACAAAGTACACTCTATTTTATTTCTGAGCACTGAGGCTCAACACATTTACTTACATTTGGAATCAGGACAGCTACTGTCTTTTTTAATACAACTTTATGTCATTTATGCTTCACATCAAAATAGCTCTGCTACAGGCAGCACAGGAGCAGATGCTTTTGGGAACGTGTTTACTTCCCAGAACAAAGTCGCAGGTAAAACTGCCGCGTCTCTCCCTGGCTGCTGCAGAATTCAAGGCACTTCCCTCTGTGGGACAACGGAGAGCTCAATCACAGGGAGACAGGAAGCTCTTGGAGTACTGCTAATTAGATCGCACGAATTAAAAAGCCCTTAGATTCAAATGATCCTACAAGAAGTAACTTGACTACAGACAAGCCCCGATTTAAGAGATTACTTCCACGAGCCTTTCCTGGCATTTTACTCAACAACTTCATGCAGGAGCGCATGCAAAGACCAGGTAAGCGTTTCTGGATAACAATCTAAATGCAAGAGCAACCACCTCATCTGCTGAGACAGGTGAATCAGGGCAAGGCAACCATTTAAAAGTCATTCCCCATGATACACAGCTCTTTTACATAGGCTGTGGAAGGATTAGGTTCACCCTTTCCTACTCTCAAAGCACAAGCCAAAGACAACAGAAAGAATGTTCATGTAGTTGCTTGTCCACGTTAGTAACAAATTACTTCCCTGTCTTTTGAGCAATAGACAAAAAACAGTGGTCAACAGTTTTTCCTCAAATTCAAAATTTACTATTTGGTATTTTTTTTCCTAGATTTTTACTGGATCTTTCTACAGGACGGAGTAGATACATATCCATGAAGAAGTTAAAATGTTTCCATCATAAAGGAGGATTATTCTCTCATCATAAAAGGTGCACAAATAAGCAAATACTGTGGACTTTCAGAGTAGGCCTTTAAGAAAATCTTGGCTCCTGCTGATTTCTTTAAGTGCCCCCATTTTAACTGCATTATTTGCCATACTATGGAGCTGCGATGCTTAGCTATTACCTCAGTAGGCTTGTCTGTACTTATACTCAAGAATATAGTAAAAATTATGCTTAGCATAAAATAAGCACAGTTACATGAGCTATACACTTCGATGCCAATATTATTCTTTAGGCTGAATGCTCAGTGCCTCTGAATCTGGGCATCACACAAGGATACCTGAAGGTCACATGGATGATGCTAAACATTCCCTAACTCCAAATGAGAACAGCAAGTGTGCCATTCAGTAATCCCCCTAAGACAATATTATTATCTTTTTGACAGAGATATGCTTCATTTTGTTTCCAAGTGCTAGCACAGTGCCACACAACACTCTACACAGCAACACCACCAGTTCTGACAGTTCAGGACAGTCTCCGAAAACAGTTTCTTGCAGGCAGGACCCTGCATGAGATTTGCTGTTACAGCTTAGTTTGGCATCAGCATTATCCTTGACAAGGCATATCAGATAAAAATATGCAAGTAGCCATTGGGTCTATAGGTTGCTGTAAGAGAGAGAACTGAACATGCTCATTTTGGCCATTCAGCTGGACACGGGACCCTGGGGGAGCATAAGTACACATTAAGCTGTTGTAAGGAGATATAAATCTCCTTTGACTGGATAGCCACTAGCCATTAAGTGGCTACATAATAAATGTTAATCATTTTGGACCTGATTCAGGATTAAAAGAGTCAGACTTACTTTCATGTTGTAAGTTGTGAAAGGCTGAGGATGCCCTGAAATTGATTGACTTTGTGCAAGAGCCAAATGGATGCTGCATTTGATGTAGGACACGTGCAGCCCAGAGCAGCACTTAGATCACTGTAGAAGCTGAGCTTCAAATGATACCTAGATCTTCCCTAAAACACACTCCTCTGTTTCCCCTATTTCAGCATCACAGGTGATATTTCAGCTCCCTTTACAGATCTATTTTTTTAGTTAATTCAACACTGTAAAAATAAAATCTTTAAGGCACATTTTGAGCTTTTTCAGGGACAACAGCGTAGGAGGAATATGATGTAGTGTGTGCGATGTGGAGGGACAAGCTCTTCCTCTTTCCACCTCCCCATCCCCACCTGTGGATGTTCTTCAGTCCATTCCTGTGAAGAACAGCTCTCCTATCCTCTCAAAGACAGACACATTGAAAGAGTTAGGGAACAGGAGACAGCGTCTGAGTGTCCATGCATCACTTCTTAGCTCTCATTTCCCAGCACAGGACACATCATCATGTAAAAGGATCTTTGTGGCATTGTCTACACTGTTCTTGTCCAAGCCTAGCAGTTGGCAGTACAGAACAGATGTGCTGGTACTGCCTGGGGAAGCCAGGCTTTGCCTCACCTGATGTGCATTTCGCTCCTAACAGATCTGTATTTTAGGACATATGCTATATGCTTTGATGCCTTTTAGAGCTGTCACGCTCCACACACATCAATCTCACCTCCCAAGGTGAAAAGCAAAAGCTATTCTTCCAAACCCAGAAGTTCTTTTTGGATGGGAAACAATACAGTACAAATACTTGAGTCCCCACCACTGAGTGACTGACCAGCCCCTCCAGAGCTACTCACTTTTCCAGCACTGCCACTATACCAGTCCTTCTCTTTAAACATTAAATTCCATTCATACTGCCTCCCTTTTTTGCCATAATTATTCCAAATTTTTATGAAGCACTAAGTGGCTAAGTACAAAAAGAAATTATCCTCTTGGGCTGTTATGCTTATAAAAATATGCAATTAAGGTGACATTTTTAGTCACTTCACTGTTCACCTTGCTTATAAAATGTATTTTGAATTATCTATCAGACCAGTCTTTGGGTAGGACCTTCTTCATATTTCTACAACTACAATCAGCTAAACTTGGTTAATTCCTAAAAACTAGCTTTCTACGTATGATTAGTAATTCTACAGTTCTCAATAACTTAGTTTCTTCATTTCAATTATTTTAGAGTCTTTATGCACAGTCTACCCAAGAGGAAGTGCGATGTTAATGGGAACAATGTATTTATAACCACTTTGCTTTAGCTTGGAAATGACAAATACTCCTTGTTTCTAACATTCCCTCAAGCCTTCTGTAGAGTGTGATTTCTTATTTTCTATTTTAAAGCCTTAATCTCTGTTCTTTTACAGCTAACAATGAATCTCTATATATTATACACAGACATGCACACACGTAACACTGCCAGTCCAAAGCTGGAGGCAAAAAAATTAAATTTTATTGATAAATGGCACTAACTAGATTTGACATTTGACTAAAATTGTTAAAACAATCTGAATGTTTGGTATCATTAAGTCTAATAAAGATGAAATATCCAATATTACAAATTATATCATGCAGCTCAAGACTTATCTTCTGCATAATGATCCTAAAACAGACTGCCTTTATAAACTTTTACCATGTGTCTCAGAACAGGGGCTTGTGTCTGGACCAACAACTACTGCAAACACATTTGAGGGCTAAAAATTAACTCAAGGTGCATAAACACATATTTTATACTAATGCTGGAATCGTGCACCTTTGAAAAAATTGATAGATTGGAATCGTTCAAGAATCCAGAGTCTTTTATTATGATACTATGTCTCACAAAACCACTGAAAGATAGGAATCCATCAGAAAACATATTTCTATTACATGGGATCACATAGTTAACGAAATATCTGATATGAATGAAAATATGTGATAATGAAAAGGTCAACCAATTTACCTAAACTAGGAATTTCGTGCAAAGGGCAGCAGGAAAATTAAGCATTGTTACATGCCAGACAATGGATAATAGTTTAAGAAAAAATAAAAATCTAGGTGTACACTGTAAAGCTACGAGGAAGAGACCAGAGTAAAAAGACTGGTGCCTACAGCGATACAGTTGGAGAGATCAGCTGTTTAGTTATACAGAGAGAAAGAGAGAGAAAGAGTAGAAAAGAATAAAGGTGAAAAATTAAAACGAGACTGTAAAAGACTTGAATAAAACACTGAACTTTATCGCCACCACCTTTGAAGAGAGATGGTGGCCAGGACAAGATGATGGAGGTGACAGAATGAACAACTTCAGTGAGTTTGGAATAGGTTTAGTTTCCAAAGCAAGATTTTCAACTACAAACACAAGGATGACCAGTGAAGGCTGGATTACCAAAACTTCTTAAAAAAATCCCCTCTGACATCTTTTCCAGTTCTTTGCCCCAGTACACATTTTGGGATGTTTGGACATTAACATTTATTCCAAACTTCCAATTCCTGCTAAAATTCAAGAGGAGGGTGCAGTTTTTCTTTTTGTTTATTTTATTAGGAAAAAAAATTCCCACAATATTCTTCCCAGCTGACTTAGGTAATATCTAGAGAAAGTAAATAGAAATAGAATGGCAGAGAAAGCATCCCCTTGACTCTAGTGTACTATTCCTAGAGATGTCTATAAGTTATCCAGGGAGGTGGCTGGAGGAGTAATGAAAGGCTTTGCTTTTAAGATAGATAGATCTTGAGATAGATATTGGGCAAAGATTCCTGAAGTCTTAACTATTTCAAGACTAACTTCCCTAGGAAGAAAATTTTGTACATCAATTCCTCTGAATTAGATATGTTGGCCAGAGAAAGCCAAAACCTTTCCAGAGCTGAATTCCTCCAGAAAACCTGAGGCAGAAATTATAAAAAAAAACCTGAACAGAGCAAAATAATACAGTGCTAGTACAGTCCACACCTTTAAAGACAAATTACCCAATGCAGGACAACGTTAGAACCAGAAAGTCTGGAGATGCTAAGTGGGTGGTGAGGAGATACCTCCCTTGGTATAGGCAAGGGCCTCCCGAGTAGCAAAGCAGGCTTTTTACAGGCAAAGCTTAACTCTTTTTTTCTATCTACATAAGTACTTCATTAGTTCTGGTTTCCTTTGCCTCAACCCTTTTATAAAATTTCATATCACAGACTAAATTTGCATGGAAACAAGGTCTTTGTTCTATTGAAATCTATCAGTTGCAGGTGCTTATCCCTTGCAAGAGTCATAAGCTTCTCTTTGTCATCACCACCATTTTGCCACAACCAAATGCAATGTCACAAATAAGATTATGACTTAACACCAAAAACAAACATCTGGATTCAATGAACCCCTACAGAACAAAGACCCTGTTTTCATGCAAATCAGTTCAGTAATAAAAATTAAGGGAAAACATAAATCCTCTGGAAATACACTGATGTATGAGCAGAATTCCCTCTAGATAAAGGGAATTGCAGTCATATGTTTCCATGCCATATCAACCGGTAGATTTAAAAAAAAGAACAGATCTACTTTCATAAAAGGGTGAAATCCTGGTAACTATACATATTATAAAGTATCCATTTTAAATAAATTTGAGCGTTTTATTTGGTGACTGCTGCCAAAAGCCATCTTATGACAGCCATTGCTGCTGAATTTGAAAAATTTGCATGTAAAATTAAATTAAATAGAAAACATTTAGGATATTTGGGGGGCGTTGGTTTGTCAAAAAAAAAAAAACACAACAAAAAAACACCCCCCCAACACACACACATTACCATGAAAGAGAAACATTCTGATGAAAATCTGAAATGTGAATCTTTAGGAATTCTTTTGCACTTTTCACTAAACAGACATCCCTAAAAAAATATGGTTTATTTTATTTTTAGAAGTGTTAATAAATGTTTCCTTGATATTTTCAGGGGTGATTATTATGAAAGGTAATAGAAAGAGATCTGCCTGAAGTTTTCTACAGTGTATTTAAAACTTTTCAGAAAAATCTTAATTACTTCCTTCTGCATGTGTGTACTATTTATTGAACACTATTGTAAAACCACTGACCACAGTTATGAAATTATAGTAAAATGGTGGATAAAGGACTCTCCTCTCAAGATTACTCATTTCACGTGAGATGTTTCAGACATACTTGCCAGCAGAAAGCATATCAAAATGTTGTAAACACACAATACTAATATTCATAATCTTAATCAACCCAATGGACCATGCTAACATATAGGTTACATACATACATATATAGCTCACAAATGCACATGTCTCTTCATGGATGTACTAGATTTACAATCTGTGCACACTCCTCCAAAGCTGCCACTAGATCAGAGACAAACACAGTACACAGGCAGGGAAAACCTGAGGCTGGTGTTTTTTTGGTTTTGAACTAAACTACTTGGTATCAAGCAAACCTGAATTTTCCATTTATTATCAGTATTACATTTACTGGAACGCCCCCAACGTTTTCTGCGATGCAGCTCTAGCTCAGGTGCGTTCACACAAGCAGTGGTGATGGAAAGAGATCAATCTCTGCTTGAGACTAAAGTGCTCTCAAGGTGCTCCTGACTTACCCCAAGTATCAAAGGCTAAAATCATCTCCTCTGCTCAAGGGCCTGCTACCAGTCTCAACGTGCACGAAGGCAAACATGGCGGTAGAACAATACGAATATGCACATCACACAGAAAGTTGTCCAATTTATCTACAGTAAAGAGGCTGACTGTAAAACAATAATCCGTGTAGCAAGTTTACAAGCTTGTATTCACCATTTACCAGCCTGCAAGTACATATAAAGGACTCAAGTCCTTTATAATCAGTGCGCCCCTGGAATTTGCTCACAACAACATTCTCTTTTCTCACTTTGACAATTCTCATTAATGACTGCCTGCCCCACATGCTACGACGTAGAAATGCCGATGTGATCTGCATGCTCACACACATAAGGAAAGCTCATTGCAGTCTGCAAAATTTAAACTAGGCACAAACGTTCATGGAAAGAGAAGGGAAGGGGGGAGAGAGGGGGAGGAAGAGCATTTCAAAAAGCACTAAGGAGCCAGGCAAACAAAAGTGTGATACATGAACCAATCTCTACAAAGAGCATTAGGATGCACTCCCTATGATGGTCTGTCCACAGAAGCAGAAACTGAAGGACACTCTTAAACCTTGCCTTTTTCAAGCAAAATTTTTGAAAATGAAAATGGAAATTCTGAAGTATGCTTTCTTACTATCCAATATTACTATTTTTACTAATACTTAACATATTATTATGGAATAATGTATCATCAGCTATTCTGATAAAGTACCTACAGACCATATCTGACCTCGGAGACTAGGCCAGGAAAACTGGGTACACAGCACACAACACCAGGGCACCATTCAGCTCCAGCTTTACACTCACTGAGAATTTGGCCAAAATTGAAAGTTTTAAGTGAGCCAAGTCTCAGTTTTGGTTATTTCTTAATCTACTCACATAACAGAACACTGATAAGTGAAACCATAAATTTAGAACAGCTGTTTTTAAAGATGAGGATACTGTTCAATCTAACATGGAGCTTAGGGACACATTGATTTGACTTTTTTTTTTTTGAAAGAAAAAACCAAACCATTACAAAACAAAACCCATAAATCCACACTGGAACACCCTTTTCCGTCAATTTTTGCATATAGAATTAGGATACTAGGACTAACATGAATTTATTTTCTTGTCATCCTCTTCATTTCTGCAACTCCCACTTCGAAGCAGAACTAAAACCTTCCTCCGAGGCCAGACACGCGACAGACACAGCTGAAAGCACTAGATCCCTCTCGGTGATACGTTACCGCTGGCTCCGCACCAGATTTCTCTGAAAAGAGTCTCTCAAACATTATCTCCCGAGTGCCTAAAGGCTCTTCACTAATACTTGCTTTTGCTTCACAAAATGCCACTCTGCTGCACAGTTAATACTATTCCAATCACCCTCTAAAGTATATTGATTAAACTTCAGGGCACCTGTTCAGAGTGTGACTTCCTCAGACTCACTGTGGCCAACTTTGATTTTTATTTTTTTTTTTTTTCCTTACTGACCACTATAGACACTTGCATTCATTTCACAGTGGTGCTATAGCTTGTACATGCAATTGCTCTTATTTTTAAATATTGGCAATTCTTGAGATAAGAATAGAACATCAGTTCCTAAATACTGAAATAAAAATTGCGGGATGAGCACTTTTGCAGATGTGGCTCTGAAGTACCTCATCAGCAGGACCATGAAAATTAAGCTAGTTACAAGAATAAATGAGAGCTGGCCTGATTTAGAGGCCACCAGAACTTATTCAAGTCAGGAGACTTGTGCTATGATGAATCCTCATTTATACAGCTCCTCTTTGAACATATACTTGGGCTGAATTTAGAAAACAATTTAGGCAGTCAAGCAAAATAGCATGCTGCTACCAAACATATAATAAGCAGTAAAGCATGCATTTTCATCCAAAAGTGATTGAGCAAAGAGTGATCAAAACATACCAGAAAGCCAGGGATTTTTTTTGGTTCTTAAGGCACGTGCCTTTCTTTCATCTGAAAGTCTGATTAGACTCAAGAATGATTACTGCAAAAGAACAGAGATTAGAATACTGTCCCTGAATGTTCCCATTTTATTATTAATAAGTAGTATTTTCCTAAAACAATCATCTGGTACTTTTTTTTAGAAGCGCTTATGCTCTATTTGTCACTGAGAACAACTAATTCAAACTCAGGCAGAGCTCAGTTAATATTCAGATACTAATGCTGTACATTGATGAAACATCTTTTTTAATGAATAAAAGTAATTAAGTGTTACTCTGACCTGCTCCCCATGATTATTTTTTTTTTAAATGACTAATGTATTTATGAACCATTTAGTTTTCTTTTTAAATGAAAATGTAATCTACCTTTTCCATTTCAGTGGTATGGAAGGAAGTACGCAGATCTGACAATTCTTGATTTGACAGAAAAATACTGTGTTTTCTCAAGACCAACATACCCACAAACATAGATTATATTTGGGAAACCCCTAATCAAAACTGTTATGAGTAACAACACATCTGTTCTTATTTACAGACATGAGAAGATGCAAGCAACAGCTCCCAATCAAAAAAGAACTAGCATTAAATTTAATTTACTCTTTGCAGGCTGTAAAAGTAACTTAAGGCCACCCCCTCCCCATACACACAAACTCTCTCCGACCTCACCTGTACTTTCTTTCAGAAAACCTTTAACTCTGTTTGGAGAGAAATTTATTCTGTCCTTGGCCAAAATCTTCTTGTTAACATTTTCAGCTCAATGACTGCAGATATTGTTTATGCTTTTGAATTCAGGTGGCTTTACATTTTAAAGTGTTTTCACATACATCATTAATTCAGGGGGTTCAAGCCACAGGGCTAAAGGCTCCTCCAGTTATAGCTTTACACAACTTGAAAGTGTACATATAGGAACAAAACACAAAAGCTATGTTTAGAATTTAAAAACAAATGAGAAAAGTTGAGTGAGTCAAAGCTAAAGATTATGTTTTTCAATCAGCCATCAGGCAAAGTGGCACAATTTGCAGGCAACTCAGTATTACTATTTTTATAACCACAATACAGTGAAGTAGATAATATTGTTTGGTTCTCTGCAGTTACCTTTAACATCCCAGGCTTTACTTTCTATAATTCCCAGCTCACTTCACAGCCAGTGAAGTCCTGTGTGATATGCAGCTGCTGTCTCAATGAATTTTAGCTACTTTCAGGGTATTCCTGACTCAGAATTTGGACAAGCCATTGGTAGCATTTGTTAGAAGCTTTATGGTATTTCTAATGATTACCAATGATCAATGGTGGTTCTTATTCAAGGCACAGCTCTTCCAGTCCCATCCAAGTAATGGCGAACAAGCCACTGCTGCCCATTCCTCACCTGATTCAACATAATCCTACACAGATGGCATGAGTGAGGCCAAATTTGAAAACATACTTTAAGGTTTCTCTTGTTTTCTCAACAGCACAATATGATTAACTTCCAGTGACATGAGTCCCTGGGTAAGGCAGTTAAGAATGTTCTGGAGATGCATACATTAAACAAACAAAATAAACAGCAGTTGTTAATGGTTGTAGAGTATGTATTATTGGCATATACGTTCCTATTCCTATTAGACATCTTTGGAAAGGCACCACATATGCCTCTGCCTCATCAACTGAGCAGGAGTTTAGCTTTGAGTAACCCACAGAGCATTAGCTTCGACCCACAAAATGCTGCATGGTTCCAAATCAAGTGCAAGCAAAGACCTTTACAATCCCAGTGGAAAGAGACGCTGAGAATTTTCAGAGATTGGAGCCTGCAAAGAAGCTGAGCAACTCTGCTTATAGTCATTAGATAAATGTGGTCTCCCCAGAGACAGCCCTGCCTAGCAGTACATTAGGTCACATCTTCACATGAGACTGACAAGCGAATCACTCAAATTTATTTCAAGGTATGTAAATATTTGTGAGACTGGCAGGTATAGGAACTTTATTTACCATAAACAGGAGGAGGAATTAAACAGCATGCCTGGAATGGTACCACAGCTTGCTGAGCAGGAGTTAATATGCTAAGCATTTGGTGCAGTAGGTAAAAATTGATAAGGCACCTCTGTAACATTATTCTACTCATCTCCTTCTGGCATCTAATCTACAGAACCCAAGGGTTTTACCATGGTGCTATCCTTCTTGGTTTGCACGGTGCCCAGCCCAAGGTCACGGCATTCCCTGCAAACACCTTGCTTTGTTTTTCCCCAAGTGTGAAAACGTACAGGCAGGAAAACATCAAGACTTTTTGACAGCACATAACTTTCTACCGCCTCTCCAAGGAACACCCCTTCAGAACAAAACCCTAACACAGCTCACCGTGTCACCGGAGCTGTTGTAAAATGCTCTTGGGCATTGTGAAGATTCTTGCTCGACACCTTTGTATAATTTGTGGGAACATGCTCAAAATCTCCACTGCATACTAATGACATATTATGCAGAAGAGCAGGGTTGCATTAAGTAAAACAGTTTTAGATGACTAAGAGGAAGAATAAGGAGCAGAAATACAAGTGAAGATCCTTCCACCTGCCTATGCCCACAAAAATGTTAGCGAATGGTGATGCTACTTTCTGCTCCAACATAGACTCCATTTAACTCTGCAGGGACAGTTCTAATTTCAAAGGTTGGCTCCTCCTTAGGGCAGGGAGGATGAGGGGCAGTCACTGTACTGTAGCAGATAGAATACAAGAACTAGGACTTAAAGACCAAATTTGCCCAATTTCTGCGACCTCTTATATTTTACCTTATATTCTACCTGTATTTCTTGGTGTAATAAGACAAACAAACTTCATTGTATTGGAAGAGAATTAACATTTTTGTACTTCTTTTTCCTGAGATGTTAAGCTGTAAGTACTGCTGCTGGCCTCTAATAAAAAGCTAAAATGTTGTAACCACCACTCACTCCACCGCAAGACAGAGGCATTAACTATCTGGCTTAGCCTATCTTCTAGAACAAAGAGTGATCATGTATAGCTTTACGAAGATGAGCCAGACATTGCATCAAAGGTTTCTTCTTTTGTCCTGCTACCTAGCTGAAATGCTGTAGGTAGCAAACACTGTAAGCTTTTAGAAGAGAAGAACTAGGAAATAGCATTTATTATTACAAGAAGTACCATTTGCATTCAGACAGCTCTAAATACTGTCCACAAACACATGAGAATAGAATCCACTGGCTGAAAGAGCTTACAATGTAAAAGACAAGTTTTATTTACTTTTTAGAAACCTTTTGGTTCTTTTAAGCAGCAAAATATGATTTCATAATTATTACCTTATGCCGTCCTGACATTTACATTACCATACAGTGCTGAAAACTAGAAAATACCAACTGTTCTGCAGAGGATTTTGTTCTCTGCAGGGTAAAAAAAAAATAATAATAAAATCTATTAAATTGCATTCAGACCATTAAAAAAAAAAAGTACACTCTTGCATTGCAAGACTGGAAGAGTTTTGAGTCCTGAATTCTATGTGGAATAGCATTTGATGGGTCAATGAAGGTAGTTTGGGAAGGCTTAAACAGGTTTTATGAAGTCTCCTATTTGAAGGATAAATTGCTTGTACTTAAAAACTGAGGGGAGAAGGGACTGTAAAAAAGTAACAAAATTTAAGATATGGATACAGGAGAGCAGAGATATAAGTGACAAGATCTGAGCACTTCCTGAAAACAAATGTATGTCCGTATAATGACCAAAAAGATTGTGTTGTCCTATATTTGCATTGTTTACTTAAATGTATAGAATGTGCCCATGAAACTGGAAGAAGGTAAGGTGAGACTCACAGTCTGGGACTAAATCCAAACCTCTTTATGCCCTAAGGAAAATGTCAACTTCAGGGGTCACCGAGCACTATTTCTATATGGAGATTTGATCAATCCTCTCCCTCCTCCCCCAAAACTTCACACCTTTTACAGCATCCATTGCTCACAATAGTGACATTTAGTGGGGACTGTGAAGGGCTTAGAGCAGCACTAATTTTTCCAATTCTCACCGGACTGATGAATGGCTCCTATAAAAGGTTAAATCATCACTTATTCTGCCCCTCAGAACTGCATTGCTTTCTAATCTAAACTGTGCTGTAAGCACCGAAAACACAAGGGAGAATGGTGTGAATAACAACAGCTTTTACCTAATAGCAAAGGCAAGGGGACCCCAAAGGCAAGGACCCCAAAGGCAAGGGGACTCGACTCTGCCTTTAGCTTCATGGTCTCTGGTTGACTGTCATCCACATGGAGACTGAGGATGGAAAATGGATAGAACAAGTCAGACGCATGCTGCATGCCAGGTTTGCCCCCGACCTTCATTCATGATGCTGGACATTGGCTAGGACCAGTTGATTAGTTTCTTAGCTGATGATGTGGGCCCCAATACCCAGTTGCCTCCACAGGGTAACCCCTGGGGACTCCACAGCATGACTCTGTATTGCCAGAAGACATGAGGACTCTTTCTCTGCACTACAAAACCGGCGAGCAGCTGAGATAGGAGGAGGACCTGGTGAAGCAACCTCTACCACCACAGCTTGGTCAGGTCCATGGCAGCACCACTTTTTTGAAGAGGGTGTGGATGAGTTTCAGCAGCCCAATGTGCACCCTGGATGCTACTCCTTAAGGGGCATTTCTGGATGAGAAATGCTGTTTCTGTATTTTATGTTCTACTCCTAGTAAGAAGGGAGATCTGGGCTGGGAGGCTTGTTCCCTATTGACTTGATAGGCCAAAAAGTCTAAAGAAGACCTTGCCTTGATGCTTGTCACTGGTGCAAGATTGTACCTACATATCATCAAAACATAATGCAGTCAGGTATTGCATGGCAGTTATCCCTAAATTAGAAAATAATTTAAAGCTGCAATCTCTACCATTCAACCATGCTATGGGGAGTACAGCACAGCCTAATTATAGATAAAAATCATAAATTAAGATGTCTCCTCTCTATTGACTGAAGACGGAGCAAGAGTTTCCTTCAAAGACTATTCAGAACAGAAACCTAATTTGTGTTCTCAGAATCACCCGTGAAGGAGCCCTGTCCCCCCCCTCCCATTGCTGTCTGCTCTCAATAGTGAAAAATTACATGTGTAGCATCTACCCCCAGTGTCTGTATCCATGTCATCCACACCAAGCATCAGGGTGACACCAGATTTGCTTGTCTTCTTTGCCTACTGAATGATAATTAGTCAGATGGTCAGGACAATGAGCTCTGAAGTTCCATGTTTTTCATCGGGTCTCAGCCTAGAGACCCTGAGAGAAGTGACTTAGTTTGCAATTTAAAAGCAATACAAAACTTTGTGAAAACAAGGAAAAATGACATTTTCCTGAAAATTAAATCCCTAAGTTAACAGAGAGAATACCAGTTAACAGGTAAAGATGATTTATGTAATTAAAATACTCATGTACTATTAATAATCCTAATTTGCATGAGTATTAGGTCATTTTTATGTAATTAGCTGAAGCAGAAATTTTTTTGTCAATTAAACTAATTGTTTTTCACACTAGGTGTAGATTGAATATTGATCTTTTTTATTCAGCTCACTTACATAAGCAAATTAGATCTAATTGCATCCTTACCACATCATTACTCAGTTATTGTAAATTATAGAAAATATATTCTCTTGTCGAGTAATGCTTTCTTTGTGGCACTGATGTTGAAAAGAGGCTAGTTACTTTAACAACTTCAAACTATTTTTTCCATCTGTCAACTTAGCAGATATTTGTATCATACATAAAGTATCTCATTATTAGTTAACATACCAGTAGAGATCTAGGTGGATACAGGAAATGCCTAAAAGAAGAGCTATTTCTTTTGAAAAATACTTAGAAGTGTGATCACTCAAGCAATGGCAGCTCACACGGAAATGACATGATGTTTTAAACTCAATAATGTTATAGAATGAGTTTGGGTTTTAGACTTAAGAAAGGTTCAAAAAGGCAAAGATTTTTCACAGTTTAAGTTTGGGGGTTTGTGGTTTTTGGGTTTGTGTTTTGTTTTTTTTTTTTTAAAAAAAGAAGAGAAAAGAACACTTAAATTGTTAAATTGGGGCAGGGGAGAGAAAGTTACTCGTCGTGTTTTACTTGCAGCAAATTGTAATCTCAGCAGCTTTAATGGATGTTTCACTTCACACTTGCTATTTTTATTCTGATGGAATAGAAAAATTAAATCATCTAGATTTACTTATAAATTTCTCCTCTGCGTGGTCTATCTGTTACACATTAGCTCTTGAAGGAAGGGTGGAAATAAAATTCCAACAGCTCCTCTTAGAAACATAAACACTCTGGGGACAGGGGAAGGTGGACTGTCTCCAACAGAGAGGCTTAGTTTCACCCTCAGAGCACCAGTAAAGTGCTGTAGAGATGTACATTTTAATATTAGTCAACTCACTTTTTTTTTTCTAATCATGCTGTTACTTCATTCCAAGCCTTGTATTTATACTGGTTTATACTGCATTACTTCAAGTAAAACAAAAAAAGACGGTTTTTCTTCCATCAGCTTTTATCTCTATGTGCAGATTTACAGATGATTATTTTGTTGTGAGGTTTTTTTTTTCCAGATTCCAAAAATGTGGAACTGCTTCTAGTAGTAGCTATTGCAGAGAGCCACCCCATCTTTCTCCCCTTTAAACACTTTTTCTTTGTATTTTTAAAGGAGATCTTTGCAACAGAGACCAGAGACCAACTGTTTCTCCCTCATCTCTCCTCCACACACTGCTCACACGTACACCCTGCCATAGTCCTTCTGACTATATGTTAAATCCTGATTTGGACTGGTGCTGGTGGGATTTAAGCAGCTTATGCACTACCCCTCTCTCATCTTTCAGTGTCCAAGTTTCTCAGCAGCTTGTATCCAAAGGCACATGGAAAGAATCCCAAATTGCCTCCATGGTACAGGAAGGTTTTGTGCAGTCACACATATCTCCAGCCTAAAGCTTGTACCACTTAAACAATTACAAACCATTTCTCTTTCACTGTAGTGAAACGCTCATGGTAGCTTGTAGGTAGAAACTGCATGATCATGTAGTTATGATCATGTTCCTTCCAGTTCCCCATGCATGTAGTTCCCTCAAATACAGCATGGAAGGAAGTGTCCTGCCTACAGTACGAACTGTTCTTTCCAAGTACAGCTGCTGGAATGGTGCTAGGCATCAACTGGCTCCCAGTATAATCGCACTCTTGTTCAAAAGCACTTTATCCTTCCAAGATGAGATATGGACCACGGAGCGTCTGGACAGATTTGCTATTTCAAATGCATTACTTTCCTTTCCCAGCTTCCCCATTCAGATTTAGCAAGAAAAAGAAAATGCAATTTTCATTAGAGTCTTTGATGTTTAAAAACAACTACTCCCTGGTCACCAGGTACTCAGGAAGCCAGAGGCCTCACTACATTGCTTCCAAAATTCACTCTCCAAATATCTTCTTACACAGAAGAGTAACGCAACTACTGCCTATGGAGACATATTGCTTGCCTCAGACTATCCACAATTTGATTGACTTATCACCTGTGAAGTTCTCAGTTATAAAACTGCTGTAAGAATAACAGGTTTTGGCCTGAAAGAGCTTTGAAAGGCCAATGTCATAACTGTAAAATAGTAAGAGACCAACACTGGAAGAGGAAGACATTGAAACTGGGATAATTCACCTTTTTTTATGTCACTTATATTTGTGTATCAGCTGATATAAGCAGAATATATTAGGTATTCTGCAACTAATTACTCTATTTTGGGGGTGCAAAGGAGGAAGCATCTGTTGAATTCAGATGGAGGATTTTTTTTTCACCTGACTGGGAATCCCCCACTGAACAAAGCTGATGAAGTTACACCGTATCACCAGCCCATTCAGATTTCCACACTGAGGATAAAATGTGTAACACCACCATCCCCTCCAGGTTGCTCATACCTTTCTCAGATTTGGTAATAAGAAAGGTTTGTTTCTCATAGCACCGATTCAGAGTAGTTGCAATCCACAGAGGAGTGTAGGAAGGTTCATTAATGGAAGTATTCACTATCATAAGCATTTAAGGAAGGAATATCCACACTAAGGATGGTTACCCCACAGTATGTTGTGTCTGCTTCAGAGAGGCATGAAAAAAAAAAAAATCTAGCTTGGGCAGTGCTAGCAGCAAGCTCCTTACCATGGTTTGCCCTCTGCTAGTATCTCAGCTGCTCTGTTGAAGCTTCAATAGCCCCAGTCAACCCCCAGCACTTAGTAAACTGTGGTGTAACTTTGTCTATGCTATCATATGTTAGAGAAGTCTTCAAGACACAAACATGTTATTCGAGGAAAATTTTGAATGTTTTGCAAAGGAAATCATACCTGTGTTCCTTCTATAGCTCAGGGCAAAGAAATGCTCCTAAAGTCACTGAAAACAGTGTGTCTTAATGCACTACAAATTGCTTTCCTTAAAAAAAAAAAAAAAAATCAGAAATGAACAGTACTTGGGCTTGATTGATTGTTTGTCCTTTTCACTTGTTAAAATTCTCTGGTGTTAAAACTGGGCCATATGGAACAGAGCTGTTGGTGTCAGAGCCCAGATGCCAGCTGCCTACATTCTTACAGCAACTGCATCTGGATTTCTCATCACTCTGGTTTCAGAGTTAAAAGCAAAAACGCTGATTTCCAAAGAGAAAACACTTTTCCCCCCCCCATAATTCAAGCGACTACAGTCTATCAAAGTTGAGGCAAAGGCACAGGATTCCACACAATTCTCTCCCTCCTGAGCTGCCTTCACTAATCAGATGGCCAGTACTTGCCCATTGCAACTGTGGGGTGAGATGTATTCATTTTGGCACCACCAGAGATGGCTTAGGTGAACGCATTTTATTGCTCAGTGAGGTAGAGCTAACAGCACTTGCAAAATCAGTGATAGAAGCTCAGCTGGCAAGCAGTAACTTGTTAAACCACTATAAAACAGTCGTGTTCAATCTTGTACCAAGAGCCTACACAACAAGCAGAGTGGGAAGAAAAAACCCTTAAGAACAAACAGTCTACCATCAGCTAAATATAACCCCCTCAGCAAGCTTATAGTTGGGGAAAACAGACTTCACATGAGCACAATGCATCTGGTCAAGTGATAAAGCCACTGTCTTTTTTTCACATGTTCCCTAAGGAGTGTAAGTATTTGAATACAGGCCCTTGATACAGAGCTGCAGAGTCTTACTAAATGCGCAAAGAAAGTCTTCTATATCCACAACTGAAGCCTCTAAATACTCATTCAGCTACGTAAGCTGAAAAGGTTAATTGTGTAGAAACGTAATGCTTCTCTTGAACACTGAGAACCATCCTCAAAACTAGCTTGGATAAGTCTGATAAAACATGCTGTCAACAAGCTGCAAATATTTAAATAGTTATGAAACATCTTAAATTTGTCTATACTTAGGATACCAATTGTGCAATGCTTTTTTCCTTCTATTTAATCAGTAGTATAGACCCTTATATGTAGGACATTTTTCAGATTGAGGGAAATGTCTTCTTAAGGCACACAGTAACTACATCGTGTAAATACACTCATTACTTTAAAAGAACACCCACCTACCAGACAGCTTTGGGTTTGCAATAAATTTATTCAATTTTGTTCACTGAGGACTACACTGACTGGGTTACATACAATTAATCTGCAACATAAGACCCTTTATCTTCAACAGCAGAATTAGAAGGAATCCTTTGTTAATGATATACAAACGTGCTGTTAGTGACAACCCGGCTCAAAGGCCAAGTTTTGGAAACTCCTAAATATTTCACCAACAAGATCTACTTGGAGCCATGAAGTATTGAGGTACTTCAAGATTTACTTCTTGACCTAGCCTTAATATGTTCAACTGTTCGGATGTGCTTAATTTATACTCTGGACTGGAGCTTGCTGGCTATTTGCCTACTTCAAATATTATTTGCTGAAACTCAAATCTTATAGGTGTATAAAACAATGGCAACCATTTCACTATAGTAAGCTTAGACAACTAAAGAGGTTTTACTTCCCAGTAAATTAATTTCAATTTCTTTATCATTATTTTGCTCCATAACATGATAAATTTGCATATTTGAGAGCCCACAATGAAAACATGTCTTAAGTCCACATTCTGATACTTGGGAGGGATTGAATGTAGGGTGAGATATTGTTACTCTAGACTTAAGCTATAGCTTCAAATACCTTTCTATACATACCCAGAGAAGGAGGGAAGCTTCCTTTGAAATCCATGGCCATTTGCCTTTTCTTTACAGAAAGAGCAAACCTCTGGTACCATTTATTGCCAGCTAGCTTTGTTTCAAGCACGCTGGAATTTTGTGCATAGAGAGGAAGGAGAACTCTCTGGGTAGTAAAAGCAATATCCAAAAAACAGGTATAATGTACATTTGGGACCACCTATGAACCAGCTAAGATTAGTTATAGAGAATCAATGTTCAA
>JAOTQQ010000003.1:12954256-12981651 GCA_026546715.1 Gallinago undulata
TCCAAAAAACAGGTATAATGTACATTTGGGACCACCTATGAACCAGCTAAGATTAGTTATAGAGAATCAATGTTCAAGAATATCTATAAAATCCTCTGGGATCTTTCTGCACCGCTATAAATAAAAATGTAAAAACACTACCTAGCATACCATGGGTATTATTCAAATATTGGCGTAAATCAGAATTGAAGTACTCTTATCTTTTTATTTCTCATAAATTTTAATGCTGGATATTATCTTATAGAAGCTCGTACAGCAAGAGAAAGGCCCAGCCCCTACTCCTCCAAGCATCTCTAATATTTACCTCCACTAAAGTTAACATGTTACTCATTTAAGATATTTCTTTCTGAAGTATTTTTTTGTGCCAACTGTTAGCAAAGTCCTGCAACACAGCAGATAGTCAAATATGCAAAGAATAACTTTCTCCCTTCTTGAATTGTTTTATTTGCTCACACAAAGCCTTCTCTGGTACTAAGAGGAATCCCACTGCAGTCAATTAAAACAAGGCTGCTTACGGACAGAAAAACCAGCCCTTTATGAATCAACCTGCAATTTTCTTTTTGTCCTGTGAACAAAAGCAGAAATGTGAGGGAATGGAGAATACTAGAAAACAGCATGAAGATTCTTGTTCATAGAACACGGTGAAGGTTTCAGCAGGATAATATTTCTGGAAGTGTCACATTTTGATGATCAGCAGGTAAAAATATTAAAGGAATTTTCACATAGTCCTTGCTTTTATTCGAATATAAACAGTACCTCATTTCTCAAAGTTTGGTTAATATCTGAAAACACCTAGCATTTTACAGTGGATAAATATTCAAGTTGATATTCCCCTCAAGGAATCAACATAAATGGTAGAACCACAGTCGTTCTTGACTTTCTGAATTAGAATAGAATATTTACATGCTTTTCTTTTGCTGGGTAATTCTGTAAAGTTTATTTTCACTCAGATATTTGCACAAAATCTTTAACATTACAGTTAAAAATACAAAATGCCAACACCATCCCCAATTCTCACTAGTGCTAGCCACTGTTAGCGGAGCCAACTAAAAATGCCTGGAGTCCAAGAACTTAGATTTGGGTCAACTTCAAGCTTTGATAAATTTTGAAAGGCCCTGGATAGTTGAATTCTCATCTACAAAAAAAACCTTGCATATTATAGCAGAGTGTTTAGAAAAGAAGCAACTCCTGGCTGACTTTATAAAATAATTTCATTCTGTATAATATTTCTACTTTACTGTACTCAAACCTCTAAGGATATCATTGGGCATAATTTCATTACAAAACCTACATCATGCACTACTAACAGTCTCCATACATATAACAGAAGGATTATACGCAATCAAAAACAATCTATTTGCTACACTTGAGAAGAGCTAGTAGTGTTAACTTCTAGGGTGTGATATTAAGGTGTTCAAACATGCACATTCCACCAAGTGTCACAGATTAAAAAGCACTCCACTCCATATACGGCCTTTTCAAAGTAAAGACTCTTAGCATCTCACCTAATGCTTTTCAAAGCCTATTAAAAGCACACTGCTCACCCTGAATGATGCTTAGCATTTTTGGAAAGCCTCACCAAGTACCTTCAGCTGCCACTGGAATCACCAGGAGTTGCAGGTACTCAGCATTTTATACTAGACAAACAGCCACCATGATCAAACACCTCCTGAAGTAATGTTTATCTCTACTGCTGTGACTTACCCGTGGTCTGCATCTGGTGTTCTAACCTTCCTGGTGCAAGAAATCCCAGTCCAGGGAACACCCTGACTCTGAGAATGAATCAACTGGCCCTTTTTTAAGTAGTTCCTTAATTTAGGTTCATTCTTTTTCCTAAAGGAAGCAAAGTTCCTCTGTTCTTTTTGCTTTCTATGCTGTTTCTCTAATGTGTGTGTGTGTGTGTTATTACAATACCTTCCTGGTATCATTATATTTCCTGGCAAGGAAAAGCTTGGCATCAACTTTAATACAAAGGTTTAGAAGCTCCTTTGGTTTATGGACAAATTCTCACTCCAGGTGAAGGGGGAAAAAAAAACCACCACACTTAGCGGTGTTTTGTCAGAAGACATATCTTCTATTACTCCCCTCTTTTCCCCTTGCTATTACACTTAGGCTTGAATATAGATTAAGAATTAAGAGTGAAATGAACCCAGTAAAACATGCACCTGCAGATAGCAAGCTCAGACAAAGAGAAAGCTTCACTAGATTTTTCTCCATGTCTTGCTGCCTTTTTCAATTTTAAAAAGTAAAATCTCCTGGAATGGTTTTTACAGTTTTTATGACTTTTGTAAGGCTTCTTTAATGATCCTTCTGGGTGATAAAAAGTATAGTTCCCTCAGTTAATTCATATTTTCTTCCTGTGGCACTAGCCTGAGCAGCTTTATAATCCAGATGATACACCTTTTCTGTGGACTGTAATTAGGCTCCTAAAAGTTTCTTAAGCCCTTAATTTCATGCTCATCCTTTATAAAAGATTATTTGCAAGAGAGATGCCTTGTTTCTTGAAGGTGAAAAAACTGAAAGGGACTACCCACTGTGTTTGGGTTATTAAATTAGCAAAAGAAGTGCTTATGTTTGAATACTCAATTGTGAGGCAAGACTCCCACAGCCATTATCTTGGGCTGGAGGTGTATGACTCAGCCTCACATTTCACACGGGGCTTGCAATCAGACACTGTGCTGCACACAGTTATCGAAATGCTACAGTCTCAGAGATGACAAAGCTGGTTTAGGGTATTATTTTAAGGAAAAAAAAAATAAAAAAAAAAATCAAGAGCACAGCAGCACAGGTCTACCCCAGAAGCTGGAAGGGAAGGAACTCAAAGACTAGCTGCTCCCCTAATGCTGAAAGACTCTCGGTTACAGGAAGTTGTACATCAGACAAAGGATGTAAAACTGCTCAAATTTAAGTTAGAGAGGAAGCAGGTCAAGGGAACTTAAAGGCATCTTATGTCACTGGCCATCATTCCAGAGCAATGCTCTGACAAGGACCAGGGCTGTGGTCAAGTTTAGATGCAGAGTTTTCCTTGGCCTCACATCAGATCATGGAAGGCAACATTCATGCTCGTCATATTTTTGCTTAAGCCTGAGCAAATCTTTTACTTCCTTAGGTGGGAGTTGAGATAGAATTGAAATCCTTTGGGTGGGCCTAAGAGAGCTCCAGGAACACTGCTTGCCACTAGATGCTGCATGAGTTTCTTAGAATAACAAACACAGCGTCATTTCAATGTGTTACCTGGACTTTTATCTTTGTCTTACAATGCAGTCGCTGTACCTTCACCATCTTTCTCATTAGAGCCCCTTTCTTCTCTCTTCACTCCTGACTTTCTTTACACTGTTTGCACTTCTTTATTCTTGTTCTGTATCCATGTATCAAAACTATTCTGTTGAAGAGCAAACGTCTGAGAGTGAAGGTTTTTTGGGTATCGAATGTGCTTTTTGATGCTCAAAGTGCAGCACAAAGAATTAAGATTAAAAGAACTGAGTGATACAGTGGAGATTAGAGAGAGCAGAGAATGCCAAAGACACACAAAGAGTGCTGGAAAGCTAAAATCACTTCAAACATTAATATCCTTCTTTGTGTCATATTCTACGAAAAGTGCTCTGTATCTTAAGCTTGAATCTTTTATTCTTTTTTATTTCAAGCAGTTCTCTGATATGATGAACATCCAAACTTTTTAAAAATTAATTTTTTTATATAGATATGGATAAAAAATATATATATTTCAGAAATATAATACCCTGTGAGGACTTCTGTTAAGCCAATAGTTAGTGCCTGAAAAACAGAGTCATGAAAGGTCTACTACAGAGGACTATGTGGGGGGAAGAAGGGGGGGGGGAGAAAGACAGATACCATCTTAGAAATGGGATGAGACTACAAAGCAAAACACTTTGCCTCTTTCCTTCATATTTTCTTTTCTCTACTATTTGAAAAAGAAGATTTAACACACTGCAACCACTAGTGGATGCTGTGACACAGAGAGGGATATGCGATGAGATTGTCTCATTAAGTAAGGCTGAAGGAAAGGTCTGGGGCTTGTGGGCTTTTTTTGGTTGTTGTTTGTTTTTTTAATTTCTACAAGGAGGTTGAAGATTTTCGTAAGCTTCCTGGTAAACTTTGTTTAGATCTTGTCCGGCTGTTCCTAGTTGTGATCTATCCATTAAGTACACTGCAACCAGGCAGAACCTGATGAAGAACACTTTCACTTCAAAAAGCCAAGTAAAGGGAAAGGAAAGAAAACTTAATTGAGATTATACAGAGTTTTGCAAAGAAACACCTAGAAAGTTAAGAACTTCAAGCTAAGACAGTTAACTGCCATGTCTACATTCCCTAGAGTTTTAAACTTATTTCTCTCTTTGTTGCAGAAAGAACACAAAATGGGCTGCTGGAGCAGGCAAGTCTTTCCCAGAGAAAATGGGCACTCTCTGCAGTGGTTCCAGTTCAGTACACAATATTAATGTCCTCACAAGTTTCCAAGAAAAACATTACTTTCCCATAGGATGAAGGATGAATACTAAAAACTCCTGGCAGTGACATGTAAATATGAAAGGAAAGTATTTTCTTGCTTACCTCAAATTTATCTTCTCTGCTTCTGAAAACATTGTGAAGACATTCCCATTATTTGTCTGCCACAGAGCGCAGTGAGGGAAATGTAATGTTCGAGGCAGAACACAGGCTCCAATTGATGCATCACTTTAGCTTTTTCCCGTCAATTTTTGCCTGCACTTTTTAACAATTGCACTTGTGCGACTATATGGAAGAACTTCAGGTCCTTAATGCCCCACAAAAGGTTTGGTTCATGCCACTTTGCTATGGCCCATTTTCCTGCATCTGCCCCGTACTGTGTTCTTACACAGATATAGAACTAAAAAGATGGGCTCCCCACCAGGCCAATTTTGTCACATCACAGCAGCCACCACAGTCCAGATGTTCAACTGGATGTTTTCAGTACGGCTGGCTCCTACGGCTTTTCTCAGAGCTCTGGCCCACAGCCTTATCTGAAGGGTTTCCAGAGCAGTAAAGACAAGACAAACCGCTGGTACTTCTAACTGGGTGTAAAGTCCCATTTTCTCACACAGGGCAGTAGCACAATCCAAATTCAACTCCTTCAGACCAAATAATACAAGTAAGGCATGAGGAAGAATACTTACTACGGAAGGAAGGAAAGAATAAACTAGAGACTGAGCAATCGTATGATTTCTATCATGGCAGATGGTACCAAATTCACTCTGGCCAGAGTCACTAAATCAAAACAGGCAACTTCCTCCAAGTCGAGTGGTTGAATCACTGGGTCAGACGAAATGACAGGTTTGCAAGAGAAAAGATCAGAGGTGGACATTACAAGTGAAGCCCTAAAGTATTTCCAGACCAACATGACAGGGGCTATAAAATAAGCAGGAGAGCACAGTAATTTTCTTTGGGTTGGCTCCTACTGCATACTGTTATTCAAAGGAAAAAAAAATAGAAAAAAAGAGGGAAGAAAAAAGACAAGCTTTACAGGTGAACAGAGCGTCTGAGAGTTTAAAAACGATAATTAGAAAGAAAGATAACTACAAAGCCTGCTTAAACTTCTGCTAAGAAAATGCACCCCTCCACCCCAACACTTTGCAGTGGGCCAATTCCCTTCAAGGAAGCATTGTCGTTAGTCCCACATGGTTCTCATAATACATGTAACCTCGCCACTGCTAAGAGCTGCTCCCAGATTTCCTTTGCTTAGATACGAAGAGACGGTTGCTCTCACCAGGCAAGTATCAAGGTGGCAGTTTCCCTAGCAACAATAGCTGAAGAACTTTTTTCCCCCCTTAATCATGCAAATTCTCAGCAATTCAGGACAAGTATAGGAGAAAGAATTTGGTCTGAGCTTTATCAGTAGAAAAATGTAGTTTCTACAATCACATGAATTCAGTAGTTTGTTACCCTTACAGTGTTAAGGGTATTGGTATTAACTAAGAGCCCAGTCCTGAATCTCGACTCCTTGTGTTTTCTTTTTAAATAGCCTACAAAGAACTTCACTCTGGTCAACACTTTGCCTGAAGTTAGAGGACAATAATAGCCTGGACTACTTCAAATTCTCAACCATACCTATGGTTCCCTTATTTTTCCTTAGCTCTAAATCTAAATAATCTGCTTTGGCAATGGAGTGTTATAGTGCTTAAATGGGGCAAACCCTGCTCTGATGCTTTTGTGTTTTATTAAAAAATAAAACCCAGAGGTACAAAATGTCTGTCCTACATCCAAAATTTAGAAGTTTCAAGGCAGATGTAAGAGCCTTGAAATTGTAGTTTGTAATTAGAACTAGCAGAGACTCTTTCATCCCATTAAATACCACCTCCATCCTATTTTTCCAATATCATGTGATTATGTACTTAATTAAGGCAATTACAGCATATTTATGAACAGTCCCCTGTCTCTCTGAGCATGGCTGCTGAATGGGGGTGGAGAGGAAATCT
The DNA here is from genome assembly GCA_026546715.1 of Gallinago undulata. Taxonomy (NCBI): domain Eukaryota; kingdom Metazoa; phylum Chordata; class Aves; order Charadriiformes; family Scolopacidae; genus Gallinago; species Gallinago undulata. The sequence goes on from JAOTQQ010000003.1 coordinate 12,960,706, forward strand.
TATTTCTAAATCTTCCAAAGGTTTTTTTCCTTTCCCTGTATTTCAAAATATTTTAATTAAATCCCTGGGCACAAGTGGATATGATTTAGAAGGCAATTCAGGTCTTTAGGCCTACACAGATGTCACTTAAAATCATCTTTGAAGGATGATTTCAAAAACAACTAAAGCACCATTAACAACAGTAAATTGGAGGTGCATGAGTAGCAACCACTATTATTTTGACAGCATTCAAATTAAACAGCAGCTACAAGGAATGTCTGCCCATTAACTCCGAGCTGATCAGCATTCAGCAGGAAAACTCATTAGAATATCAGTCAAGTTTTTTGAACTTTTTTCAATGAAAAACCTCAATACAATGAAGAATTTGCAAGATGCAGATAAAAACATGAATTTTCATAAAGCACTAAACATGTAGGAAATGAAACTGATTCACAAGGTTAAAGATGCCTACTGAGCTCTTTTCACATGTGGCTATGCTCTATTGAATTATTTGCAAGAAGTATTTGATGGTTCTTTCAAAAATGAACGGTATAGCAACCAGAATCTTGAAGTTAAGATGAAATCAAATATAAAACAAGACAAAATTCAGCTGCCATCAGGTTTCTTTGCAAACTGAAGCTTGATTTGTGGCTTAAGGAGGACAGCATTTTACACAGAGCTTTGAGCAGACCCAGTTTGGGGCTAACAGAGAGCAGCTTCCTCTAGGAAACAGCAAGGCTGCTCAGTCCTTGTGTGCAAACCCCACACTGGGGCAGCTTCTGACAACCTCAGAGATGACTTATCCACCATTACCCATCATGACAGACACCATCCAGCTGAATGCTCTGGGTGAACTGCTGCAGGCTCAGCTCCATTGGCAACCCTTTTACTCACCAGAGGCTTAAAACAAGCTCCCCATTTCAGAGCAACAGAGACCTGTCTTCTTGGATCATCATTTTACGATAATGAAATAACTACAACAGCTCCCTTTCTTACGTGGAGCAGAAGAAGGCAGAGAGCAAGCAGCTGCTAAATAAAAACAAATCCTCATAGTATCAGGATTTGCAGCACCCCTTCTGGACCACAGAAATGTGCATCCCACAGAGCCACACACACAGCACCTTCAAGCTGCTGTGATCCAAAGCGAGTACTCTTTAGCAAACATTCATTATTATTTTTTTCCCACAGTAGATGCTTCCCGTAGTCTTTTATGCTTGGGTCAGCTGAGTCAGGTAGTATCAGCCAGTCATAAAAGCCAGAGAGAAAAAACAACTTACTCCAGTTTGCTTAAACATGCATAGGGTACAAGGCAGGGCAAAATCTACATAATTATGTCATTTTGTGTCTAAGAAAACTAGGAGTATATAGTGAAAAATTAGGAATTACATGCAAAAAAGCAATTCCAAGGAAGGCATGTATTCAGAGGTAAAGGCTTCGTTGCTTATACATTTCTAACTCTTATCTCCCTCACCTTTCCAGTTATTGCCATCAGGGTCATCAATCCCAAAAGAAAATAACCTGGATGCTGCTTCCTGCAGCTACATTTTTCTCTCATCATCTTATAAAGGAGAATGTTACAGCTTTTAATCTCAGGGGAATCAGAATTGTTACCCAACCACTTCGGGAGTAGCACATGAAAAGCAGGCAGGGACACAAAACATCATACAATCTCCAATTTAACAACAAGCAGGTCTACTTGTCCAAAGTTGAAAGTTTGCTTAAAACAACTTCCAAAAAGTCAAATAAAAACCCAGACAAACTACTCACCCACCAGCACTCCTCTTACCAGCATGACAACCAAAACTACCTCCCTTTCAGGAACACTTCAAGCTGCAAATGAAAGCAATCAAGTACTTAAAAAAACAGACCCTTACCATCCCCCCTTTCCTAACCTTTAATAGGGTTGAACTTTCTTTGTGCCCTTAATTGACAGCTGTGCTAACTCCGTGGGGTAAAGCAGGGGTTTCTTCTCAGGGAGTTGCTTAATCCTCCCTTTCCCCACAGAAATCTCAACCTGCTATTGCAAATGGTTTTAAAACACATCTTCCTGCAATTACACTGTTAGGTGCCTTCCTACTACCATCATTATCTTCTGAGGCCGAAGGAAAAATGAAGGTTCAAGAACCCTACCTCTCTCAAGTTTCCACATCCCTTAAAGAAGTTTGGTCTGCAAGAGAGCAAACTGTGGAAGGCTTTGGGGTTTTTTCCCTCCTTGAAGCTAAAATACAACTAGCTCCTTTTTCATTTGTTAATGAAGTCTGGGGCCACTGCTCAGGCGTGTACCTTGGTCTGCAGGTGAGAGCTGGGAAGACAGAAGATAATAGAGAGGGTTGAGCTGCAGGGTACTGGTAGAAGAACTGGTTCCACGTGCAGGGCTCCTCAGGCAGAGCCGGGTTATTGGATGGCTGGTTACAGCAGAAAAGGGTTTTTATTTTATCCTGGTGTGCATGCAACTCCTCCTGTCCCTGCATTCATATCTGGGAGCTCACTGGTGAAGTTTTGGGTTTGCTCTGAAGAGAGAAGAGGGCCAGGGATGCTGGGGCAAGGAGTGATTTCTCCCTGAAGACCCATGGAGTGAACTCAAACACACACCTGTGCAAACAGGAGTCAGCTGCCAGCGGCCATGGCGGTCTACACAACCAGCACTGGCTCCTGCTGCCTGCCTTGCCGTGGCACAGCAACAAGCCACAAACAAGCCACACGTCCTCAGAAGAAGGGGAATAGTGAGGGCTCCTTCAGCCACACAGCCATGAGGCCTGCGGGGCCTGGGCTGGGCCCAGCGGCTGCCGCCATCCTCTCAGCACACCCCCAGTAACCTCAGTTCTCTGAAACCCTACAGAAAATGCCTAAAGCGTAGTTCACAAACCCTTTTCAGCACCTGAAGTGGGGCTGGAAGGGGCCAGGCCAGGGCAGGCCAGGGGAGGGGATATTTTGTGTGAACCTCTCTTTATTAATGTGAGGAGCCTGGTTTTAATTAGGGGGTAATGAGAGGGGGAGGCTTGACCCTCCCCTGCCCCTGCTGTGGCCTGAGGGTTTCACAGTGTGAGCCAGGTGTTTCTGAGCAGGCAAATTTAAAAGAAAGCAGCTGCTTCCATATACACAACCGCCAAGTTTACATCTCCCGTTCACAAACTCCTCAGTATTTTCAAAACTTTATTTGCCTAGAGAAGATTCAAATACCTTCTTCCCAGAGCACATCCTAATAAAGAATTTAACAGGTGCTGTTAGTAGTAACCTCACTGTTGAAACTGTTCCATTTTGTGGAAGAGAAGAGAAATGTCAGAAGACTGGGCAAGGAAAACGGCTGTCACTCGCAGTCAGGATGCTTAACCTCTTGGCGGATTATTCCTAAACGTGTGTCTATAGTCAGTCGGCCCTGAAAATGAACATTCCTGGGCATGGTTTCTCAGGTAATCGGAGGAGATAAACCTTTCCCGTTTCCTTGTCCTCCCTTTAGCCAGAGCAGAGCGTGTGGCTGCTTTTATCTGTCAGCTCCCCCAGCAAAGGGCCCGCCAAAGGTGAAGCCTGTGGAGGACACCAGAACCAGCCCTTTCCCTTCCTCTAACAACCCACATTTCTTCTTTCAGCATCCCCTTCATCATCTTCTTAGGCTTTTATGCTCTAACTATTGGGGTAGAAGGAAAAAAACCCCAGCAAACTCAGGTTTTTTGGGGCCCATCTAAGCCTGTATTCAAGCGTCTGCCTGTTTGCTAAGCGGGCTGTGCTGTCTTACTGAATATCTGAATGATTTTTGGCCTGCAGCTAGGTTAAGCTTCTAGGGAGACAGCTCAGACAGACAAGGAAACTTTTCTGGAAGGGAAAAAGGAAAAGAAATCCCAGCGGGAAGACTCCAGGATGGAGCGTTGAGGCAGGGTCAGGGCTTACAGCTCTCCCTGGGGCAAAAGTCTGCCGGTGGGGGCTTCCCGAGAAGGACAGATCCAGTATCACCCTCGGCCAAAACATGGGCCTGATGTATGTGACACAACTAATACAACCTAAAAAACATTCAGGACCCTAAAAGGAAAAAAAAAAAGAAAAATCACTAAAATAACTTCCCCCCCCCAATTCTTTGCAAAATCTAACAAGAAACAGTAAGAACATTCTCTGCACACAAAGTTGAGGAGCTATGCTGCCTCTCACTGAATTTTACCTAGCAAATTTCCTAAATACTTTAAAACAGAGCACAGAAACAAGATTACCTGTAACTCAGCTGGCAGTTTGTAGAATATCGAGTTTTCCAAGAGCCCAGGCTATTAATCTGGTGGGTATTTAGCAATTTATCTCTTTCTTATCTCCAAAACACTATACAAACCTCTACGTAACATGTAACATCTCTAATCACTGAACGTTTCAAGGGTGAAATCCAGGCAGAGATAATAGTTGCCAACTACCACATCACATCACAATTCAAGGTGAAAATAGCTTCCTCTGGCATATTAGAGAGTGAACAAATTAAAAAAATGGGTATGGGACAAGTGATAAGGGTTAATAACTCACAACTACTGTGGCTTGGGCCAGTCCAGAGCTCAACTAAATATTTAATTGCTACAAGTACTTAGAAGTCAGTCTTCATTCTTAACTCACATTTAAAAGGAGATTTCTTGGCTGCACCAAACTGAGGGAACACTTTTTTTGAGGCTTGCTTGACCCAAATTGTTTAGCTGGGGCCACACTCTGGGGCAACACAAGCAACACTGACAATGACCGATCAATACTAAATGCAAGTACCACATAACATCTCCTTGATGTGAGATTTTTTTCAAACTCAAAATAGCAGAGAAATATTTTTTTCAGAATTTCTCAAATTATATGTCTCTATGTCTTAAGGTAAACAAATCCTGTGGTTATAAAGCATTGGCAGCTTTGAAGTGCACCCTGATTTCCACTGGAATGAGAAGGTCTTTGCAAACGTTCTTAGAATATGGGAATAGAAAGAGATGGAAAAGGAATAGAGAGGCCTACATCAGGAAAGCCTGTGTTATGGTGGTTGTTTTTATTCCCCTCCCTCTCAGCCTTGATGCCCAAAGGATTCTGAAAGCCTGATGTTTTTCTTATCTAAGATGTGGAATACTCAAGGTCAAATCTCTTCCACCTGTAACAGAGGCAGTGTTTGAACCTGGTTCTTCTGTAACCTCTTGTTCCTGAATATTTTGGGAGGACTCTTCCTCTTTGGCCAGAGGTTCTACTCCAGGATGATTAATGCCCTGAAAAATAGCTGCAGGAAAGGTGTATTCTTTCTTCAGAAAGGGCGTTCACACCAAGAGAATCTGTCTTTCTCTTTACTTCTCAGTGCCTCTAACAAGGTGAATAAGGGATAACAAAAGTTTAAGTATCTGGAGATCAGCCTCTGATGTTCTCATTTTATTTTCACAATATTATACGTTTTTAAAAAAATCAAAGAAAGGCAAATAAAAGACTAGAAAACTTCAGTTCTTCATATTCTGTGCTTTTACAGAAGCACCAAAGAAGACTTGTCATTTTCAAAAAAATACAAATTAACGTTCAAATATTTCATTTCCTTTGTTGGGACAGATGAAATGACGTTTTGTCAGTTACATATGCAAATAAGCGCAATGAATAGTTTAAATTCTTGATCATCTTGAGAGTAAGTGCTACTGACATTGAACTTCCAATACTGTGTTATTAAAAAAAACACACTTTGGGGTAGCATTATTCCTTCATATACAAGTTGTGCCTTTGTTCCCAGCAGACAAGCTAATATCATATAGGGGAAAAAAAGGGTCAAATAAAGGCTTTAAATTTTTCACTCAGACCACAGATGTTAAGATGGAAAGAACAGAGCTCACTTAGAAACCTGTGTATTAAATTCACATGTCTAAAGGCAAACATGCCTTTAACTTCATACTGAGCAGAATGTGCTTTTGCTGCTTTGGCATTTATTGCACGTTTGACAGCAAAGAAACTACTGAATCCCAATTAGGGATGGATAGATTTCCCAGGGTCCAGACATTTTGAAGATTTTTTTCAAACGCAATGCTTATTCAAACTTTATTAAGGATTTTAGATAGGACTTTTCCTCTAAAATGGATAACAGAATGACTGAAGGTCTAAAAACCTCTTGGTACCAAGAATACCAAAGGTTAGAGTCAACTCTTATATTTCCCTGAACATTTCTGTTGTCCCCTAATCATAAACCTGTCATTCAACACAGAGATATTAGAGTGTGGAAAAACTGAAGCTAAAGGTCAGATTTGGCAGATGAAAGATCTGCTGGAAAGGTGCATTTGTGGAATTGGACTCCTTCTCATGTGTCATGATGTACATTAGGAGTAAACCCCTTGAAACCAAGGGAGTAAGAGCAGCCTCCTACTGATGTTGGTAGGATTTGGTTCCTCTGTCTTTGTGTGGGGAGACAGCACCAGCCTGAGCGATGCAAAGTCTGAAACAACACACTAATCTGTTATTCAACAAAACATAAACACCGATTCCTGCCTATAAGCTTTAATCTTGCTCCAAGAACCACTTTACAGGGCTTTCATGGTTCAGCTACACGCTTATAGTGTTAACTACGACACATGTATTGCACCAGTGGCACAGCTGAAGCAATACATTTAACACCTTCCATGTAGACGTGTGATGCCGTGATGGGTAACATTTCTAGAATGTGATACTGTGTAGTCTTCGGATTTTATTCCCTGCTGCATATGCTTCTTCTCAAATCAAGCAAAGAAAAAGCACTTGGATCAAGCCAGTGAGATCTCTGATTCACATAAACTTGCTTGTATGGGCATTCGGCCAAAAAAAACGTATTTGTAATAATGTGACGTAAACAACTGACTCAGTAGAAACTGAAACTTTGATGTTTTTCTCAGAATTATAAAAGTCTATTGCAGAAATAAAGCAACGGCAGATACTGGGTAAAGACCGGTGGGTTTGGATTCATTTAACCTAACTTCATCCATTTACAAGTTTAAATCTCAAATTACTCCTGAATGCTTTCTCCCTAGTCAGTGTGAAAAGTCTTCTGTCCTGGATGAGGATGGGAATAAACCCTCCAGAGTGATCTGTTCTACCCTAAGATAGAGATGATCTGCTTGGTTAAAATGCTTGACTGTGTTGAAGAGGGCAGGGCTTCCCACCTACAGAATTCAGTGTGTTACAACCTTTTACAATTACTTATATTGGGACAGGGTTCTTCTTTCACCTTCATTGGCAAAAATCTTGATTAAACCCTTTTAAATCCTTGACATAACAGCAACTTCTAGAATTAAGTATGGTTTTATAGTTAATAGAATTTTTTTTCAAAAGGAAAATACCTTAAATGACACCAAATCCAACAAAAGAAAGCTGAAAACTGTAGATGTTGAATATTTCACTGGTTTACCTGGAAAAAAATGTCAAGTGCTAAAGATAAATTTAAGAAGTATGTTTCAAATATATAGAAATATTGATTAGAGCTGAAAATCAGAATTTCTATCAGCAGGAAATTATGAAATACTACTGGTTTTTCATGTTCCAGTACAGACTGCTGAAGCACCAGCATATTTCCACATATGCCACATTTTTTATTAAGAAATTAATTAACAGTTTTAGTTAAGAATTCCTGTTTGGCTATGTGAAATAGCTGGAATGATGAAAAATTATACCAATAAATACCAATAATTTTAAAACTCAAGAAAGCTTTCTTTGAATCTGCACAGAGGAAAGTCTAGATGACCTCTGTAATCAGGGCGCTCTTTTCCAGTGCTTTATAGTGATTGCTTTTCTACATGCTCCTATGTACCCCTTTCCATCACAGTGAGATCTACAAAATTCCAAGAAAATTGGACAAAACCAAAACGTTTAAATTACAACTTCGGCACAGAGAGAGAGCAAATAGATTTTTAAAGGCATTTAGGCAATTATAACAGTTGATTTGTTGACCACTGAGATTTGGTGAGTCTACACCTAACTCTGTAACATATGGATGCCAATGATTGCATGCAGGTCTAAACCTGCCAAATTCAGCCACAGCGTTACATCATCTGGTGTATTTCTAGAAGTATTTTTCGCCATAATATTCCTGTTTCACCGAATTCTCCAGGCGTAACATTCTTTTCCTGGTACTCTGTGAAGTGTGGCTTCAACAAATGGGAAAAAGAACTGTTGTAGCTGTTATCGGCCTCACCCTGCCGTCTCACTTCCTATGCTTTTAAACTCACGGCCTGACCTGACTGCTAATATGTTTTTACACTATACATAGTTTATACTTTTCTCAATGAAACATGACCTACTTACTTCCACTTGTGTGTCCCAGCTTATCCATTCACCGGCTGCGCGTTAGGGCTGTTGTGACAGGCAGCACACATCAGGTCACATCTGGTGTGGGAGAGAATCCTGGAGGAAAGTCTCCACCTGCATTTACCAGAGGTAAAACTTAAACTGCTCATGAAAACATAAACAGAGTTTGATCACAGCATTTCCTTTGGGCCCAATTCCACCACCCGTATCCGCAGAGAAGACTATTCCTCTGCAAGAAGCTGTGAAATCAAACTAGGTCTTTTAATATTGATATTACAAGCTTGAGTGTAACCATTTCTTTGAGGTAATGCAAGAGGTTAAAAGACAGAAACTTTCTGCTTCCATAAGCAGGTACCTTACGGGATGGGAAGAAAATCTTTGCTTGATGCTACTGCCATTAGTTCAGATGGATGGAGACCAGAGGGAGGAGCGATGAAGAAAAGTTATGGGATCTCCAGTGTTGCCAGCTCCTTTAATGCAGGATTCAGGTCCCTGAAATCATGAGGTATATTCCAAAGTAGCATACACTTATTTTGTTGTTTCAATTCTGTATCGTTCAGGTTCACTTGCTTTACTACACACAGAAGTTTTTGTTCATAGGCTAAGAACATAAAAAAAAAAGTGTTTTTAAATGATCAAAAATGGTTCTATTTCCAGCATATGCTGCAGAAGCTATCTAATCACACGGAAAGAGTGAGGAAAAGAAACTGGCAGTGTGAAACAGCGAGTGAGAATTAGCAGGGTCATTTTCTTCCATTAATATCTTTTATTATGCCAGTAGAGTGATTCTGTTGCATACTCCACTTTCATTAGTGCTGGGTAATCTACGATGCAATACCACAGTGCTGGTTTTCTTTCAATTAAATGCAAAACCACTGACTCTCTGCGAAAGGAACTGGAGCTGTACCAGTGGCAAACTGGCAGCATAAGCTCTGTCTGGGCTGGCCAGGACAGCACAGGAGACTGGGATCCCAGCTAGAAAGGAGTCAAAAGCCTGCAAGGTCTCAATAGAGTTTAGAGGAACTTCAATAAAAATGTATCTCTATAAAACATTTGAACTTTGCCCCACAAATTCCTCCCTAAAAATGTTTTTTTCAAGACAGTTTTTAGCTCACTACCATTTGCAAGTCCTGAGCACTGATGTCTACTCTCTGGTAGAGAACATCTACTGTAAAGAGTCTTGTCTGCACAATTACTTGGGCTGATAAACAAAAGTAGGAGGCAATTAACTGTGTTTTCAGGAGATCTTACTGACAAAATGAAAGTCCAGGGTTTGGAAGCTTCTGAAATTCAAAAATCTTCAGAACGTACCCTGAGACTAGATCTAAATTTAGCAACATTGCTTTGAGGAAATTATGTAAAGTTACCAGTATTTCTCTTTCACAAGTACATTTGTTTTGCTAATGTAAATGAATCCCTCATGCCCAGTTTCTTGGAAAACTACCTGCTTCCCGAAATAGCTGTTTTCTTTCTATTCTATAGTGAATAAATAATATGCATCACCAAAGAAAATTGCCTTTTCAATTGAGTAAGAATACTGAATCATCAAAATGAGGCACCGTAATGATGAACTTCATTAAAACAAAGACTGTTGACATGCAAGGTCAGACAAAAGTTTCCATATTAAAAGTCAGCTGCCTTTAGAGCATATGAGAAGGTACTTTTTATACGTGGTCAGACAGTGTGACTTACACATTACATCTCCTGGTAGAACTTCTGGTTTGCCATGAAATCTAATAGTTTCTCAGTGAGAAGAAATATATAGAGATAACGTGGTAATAATGTGTATTTCTCCACCTCTGTAACCTGCACTGATGTAGTGCAGATGTGACGTGGTAGCTATGCTTATTATACTCTCCTTGACATCCTATTTCTAATGAGATAATGAATTTTTTCCAAATACATTTTATCAACATTACTGGTCAAAGTATATCGCCATCGTTGCTCAATATATTACAAGTTCCTGATAGGAAACCTGTTATTCTTCATGAAGATGAGTTTTCAAAGGGGCAACTGTATCTCAACCCTAAATATGGAGCTGGAAAGTCATAGAAGAGTCAATATTACCATCATTTCAGTGCTGAATCTCTATTCAGGTAATGTGGTTATTCCATTTTCTTCCCAGTGCTTTTCTTTACCTCACTTTAATTTTGATTTCAGTCTATATTTCTATATTCATACATATGTGTATATTTTCACACATGCTTGTAAAAAGCAACTAATTTATTCAATAAAAACTCATATAGAGGAGTGGACTTATGTCAAAAATAATCAAACTGTGGTCTGGAATTTAAAACTGAACTGAAATTAAAAACTAATGCATCAATCGAGTTCTCCGTTTTGAGTTAATGTTCAGAGGCATGTTGTTAAAATACTATTGTGGTAAGAAAATAATGTGGGTTCTAGGAAGAAGATTTGTTTCTTATTAGCTGGACTCGAAATTAATAAAAATGAGTACTATTTTTTTTTGTCCTTTTCACCACTATTCAATTTGAATGGAATTTACCAAATCCAGGTAGAATATACTCTGTCTTCTGTTCATGTTTATACACAAATAAGACAGAAGATTTTCTACATAAAGGAGTGCAGTGACTGACTACAGCGCAGCTGGGGCAACAACAGACTCTCTCTAAAGGCAATCTGTGATTTTTTAAGTTAGTGAATTCTGGAAATTACATTTCAAATAAATCTCAAGAATCTCTCTGAACCAAGCAGCATGAAAGATGTTATGGGAAGTAATTTTGAAAAATGTATCTCTTCATTTGATTATTAGTTTTAAAGAACATGCGAATTCATCATACAAGAATCTCATTATACAAGTACCTTAAATATAAAAATATAAAAATATATAATAATATAATACATAATATATATAAATCTCAGTACTGAAAATTTGTATCAAATACAGGAAAATCTAAAGGTGAATAAAGACCTAACAAAAACAATGTAAGTAGCGCTTCTTGAAAATATTTTTGCTTTACTCCAAATCACTCATATCAGAATAGAGGAGGTGACTTCTGAGAAATCTTGATGTAAAAAGCCATGCTGCTCTGGACATTTCCCTAAATGAAATGAAGGGAATAAAGATCAAGTGATACAATTAACTCTCTTATGAATGCAGTTAACTCCTTTGATTTAGTAAATGGTAGAATCCCCTTTGAGTTCCTGATGGATCAATAGTTGAGAACATGCCCAGACACCAGTATGACTCGGAAAGATTATCCACCAAACAAGACTATGCCCTGTGTACTAGTGAATTGGTAAAAGGGGGTCAACACACAGTACTGTGCTTGATGTTTATAAATATTTAAAACAACAGAAAAACAGAGTGTAGTCCTGAATCTTCAATATCAAGTCATTTAAGAACCACTAAGTAACTGGCAGTGATTATTGTTTTCAAAGCTTTGCTATTAAAGAAAAAGGGGTTTGTACTTGGCCAATGTCATTATGGAGATTTTTAAAATAGGGTGGAAAACCGCAAGTACGAGGGAGAAAAAAATACCCTTTACCCTTTCAGGAACCAAAGTCTGCCACCACCATGAAGCTATTTACTGTCCTTCAAGATCTCGGTGTGTTACAGTCTACAAAAGCTTGATGAAACAAAACTTTTAATCCCATTTTTGTGCCATTTGTGATTAGAGATTTTAAGGATGATTGACACAGGTGGCCCAGCCTGCCTAGTCTCTTCAGACCTCACCTGAAAATCTTTTGCCCACATGATCATGTTACTGTCCCTGGGCTGAGAAGGAGTTAATTCACTGAGTTTACATGAGTATATGGAACTGTGCAACATCTACCCAGCTTGGAATGAAGTGCTGAGGTTTGCTCCTAATTATCCCATACATATATGTCTGAATTTCTGCATCATCATCTATAGATGTATATATGTATATATTACTGTATAGATAGTAGTATGCTTAGTTTTATTTACATTGGATCTTTTTTTCTGGAGATTTACACATAAGTGTGCATAAATGTTTCCTTTTTTAGGAATAAAAATGACATAAATGAGTAGATTATATTGTCTTTATGTTATAAAATAGCTTTCAGCAGTGCATATCCAAAGCTTGCAACAGTCATATGGTCTGTGGTATTTACTTTATCCGTTTGCCTTCAATTAAGATGATATTAAGAATTACTTACTATTTGAATAAAACTGGGTAAAACCTGGTCCTGAAAGTCCATTTCAGATAAGCCCCACCAGGACATAAATCAGAAGTCAACAGCTACACACTGTACGTTTTCAGATCACTCTGATTTTCAGTCAGAACACTGAGATACCTGTCTCAAGTGTCATATTTTTAACCTCTCCCCACTCCTACCTCACGTATTGACACCATTCATCTCACTTCTTACTAATTAAATCAAATTAGATGAAAGCTTGATATTTGATATACTTGTGGATTAGCAAGAAAATAAGGCTCCAGCTATGACAAGAATTTGCAACACAATTTTAAAGCCCCAGGTAAGCCTACTTGAGTCACTCATATTAGTCATATGCTTAAAATTAGGTACAGATCCTTGGCTCTGCAGAGTTATGACTGTGGTTTTATCACAGGTTCCCTCACAATACCCAATAAAATAGAAGCAGAACATGTCGATAAAAATATAGACATAAATATACATTTTTTTTTAGAAATATATATAATTTTGCCTCTTGTCCTTTGTTGTTATGATAAGTGAAAGGAATGTTTTAATAATTTACCGTATGATTAGTGAATTTGGCTTTTTTCTTACTTGAAATATTGCATCAATTTATAGTCACTGATATTTTCTCTTCTTTTACTGAGAAGTTTACATAGCTGTGCTGAGAAATAAATACTGTGTGTTGTTAATCCATCTAGCAGCAGATGTCTGATAGAGACTAGCTCTGTAAATCAAAACATGAACAAAAGCAACTTTGTGCACTGCCAAAGACAGAATGAGACATAGATTTCATTTTTCTTTTACAAACCAAAGACTTTGGGTCAAATCCCAAACTTGCTTAAATCCACAAAGTCTGCAGGAAGTTCCTGGCAACGTTACATCTAAGGCAACAATTGCATTCTTTGTAAAATCCCCTTTCAGCATTTTCCAGTTCTTGAGAATTACTTGTGAATAACGAAGCAAACCTCAGTCACTTTCTCATTTTCCTTCCTACTGAAACATTAATGCTTAATTTTTGATATCCGAGGATGTTTTCTCCTCAGCCTTCACACGTTCCACGTTAAAGTATTCATTTACTGAATCTTTCACATACAGCACCACCCAATAGATCCCTGTTGTAATTTTTCATCGACCGTGAAATGTTCCTCTTTGGTATTTCCATTGGTACCTCTGCATGAGCCACAGCAGATGATATTTTTTTTATCTTCCTTGCCAATACCTCATAATTTCTCACAAGTACAGAACAGCCAGATGCAACCCCATGCACAGCAAAATATAGCAGGAGTCTTCTCCTCATTCCATCAATCCTGCGTGCCCAGGAACCACCTTGGAGCTAAGAAGCTCTTTGTCACACCTGGATTCATACATGAGAAACACCAATTTGGTTGCTTTTCTCCCGTTCTATCATCACTACCTCACTCTTAGCATCACAGAGTTAGAAGGGACCTTGAAGATCATCGCGTTCCAAGGCCCCTGCTTTGAACTCCTGGCAGAGAACTCCAAATCACGAGTTCCTCCAGACACCATGTCCTTCACAGCTCAGACGAGAGCTTCTTAAAACCCAGCAGTGGGCGCATAGAAGTGACAGCAGACCAAGAACTTGCTCCCTTTCCCCTCTGCCTCCAAACCTTCACACCTATTTCAAACATACCTAGGGCAGTGCAATATACACTCAAAACAGCCTCCTGGCAGCTCCCGAGAGCCCAGAACCTGCCAGCTTGTCCCATTTGCTTATAGTTCCAGTTATAAGGGAAACACTTACCCTTCACCACCATTTATTTCCTAATAAAGTGAAACTGGAGAGTTTTATCATCTACTTTCCTTCCTCCAGTCGATCTTTATTTCAGATTGTGTTTACTAGCTCTTTATTTCCATTTATTATTAATATCTTCTTTCATTTGCCATCACAAAGGTAGACAAGTATATATGGCATGTTAATCAAAACAAACAAAAAGGAAAGTAGTACCCAAGCTCATCTCTGTTTACTCATTAAAAATAGAGAGTGAGCACTGACTGCGACTGAGATTTGCCTGTTGCTGTAAGAGTGGGGGCCAAAAAAAAAAAAAAAAAGAGACACCAGCAGGATTTGCTGCCTGTGCAAAAGGTATCACCCGTGATACAGATTCACCTCTGTGAATCACAGAGGCTATACACAACTGCACCCGAACAGATTTTATATCACAAGCTCTGATTGTTTGATTTCTGAGCTTTCCTTTTCTTCAAGGATTTCCACAGAAAGCAAAACAAAACTCTAAAATTTGCCAAAGGCCGTTTTCTTTTATTATTCATAAGTGGTAGATATTACTAACGATGGCTACATAAACTGGAAAAAGTTTTCTCGGTCCCATCTGCGCAGTAACATTTTATGAGAGATGTATTACACACATTTATCCAGGATTGAGAAAACTGCAACATAACTTTAAAATTCACTTATCAGTGGGGGGAAAGAAGCCGTAATAAGGAGCATTTTGGAAAGGAGGGAAAAGGGGGAGGTTGGGAGGAAATGTGTATAAACATCCCCGTCCAGGGGATACTCGTTATACACACGCTCCATCTCAATTCAAGTCATCCAGCACGACTCCATCGCATACATCCACAAGGGCCAGGAAATACAGATTCTGCTCTCCTTGGTTTATATCCAGAACAAATCTATTTCACAAAGCTAAATGTTGCTGCTGGTTTGGGAATATTTGTTAAATGGCTGTAATGTGTTATTTACTACTTGTGACTGTGAGAAAATTGAGGCTTTTCATAATGTCACATTTCTACAGCAAAAACAAACAAAAAAAATGCATTTACGAAAATAAATTGTTCAGGTCGTCCTTGACATTCTGTATTTTTCATAGGATAAAAAAGATGCATTAATGTGCTTTTAATGTCATCTAGAAGGGTATGAATGACACATTATTCATTTGGGAGTGGCTACAGGAGGAAGAATACATACCAACAACCAGATAACAACACTAATAAAACACGACCCATCACTATTGCACACAGATATTTTTTTTTCCAGAAGTGTCAGAAAACCTGTGTTTCTTTAGTTTATAACAAAATGTTGGACTTTACCTTCAGCTAATCTGTGCTGTCTCTGCAGAATCCAGTTCAATCTTTATTAATGCAAAGAATCTCTCTGCAGCTTCGCTATTTGTTGGGCTCTAAATTTCACCAGAAAAACACGGTAAACAAAAACCAGAGCTGAAATCCCCACAGTCATGAGAGTGCTACACAACCTAGTATTATTTCACAAGATATTGTCAGATGCTAAGCTTTCCCTTCATACCAGAACGAACATTTAACACTGCTTTAACACATCACCTTTCAAATTAGTAATACTTTTAGGCCTGATCTATACTTAATGCTTTACTGCCATTATTCTGCCAATAGAGGTGTCAATACGCCAGTGCCAGCTGATGCCTTATCATACCTATCATGGAATCACGGAGTGATATGGGGTTGGAAGGGACCTCTGGAGATCATCTCCTCCAACCCCCTACCAGAGCAGGTCCACCCAGAGCAGGTTGCACAGGAACATGTCCAAGCAGGGTTTGAATGTCTCCAGAGATGGAGACTCCCCCACCTCTCTGGGCAGCCTCTGCCAGGGCTCTGCCACCCTCAAAGTGACAAAGTTCCTCCTCACGTTTAGGTGGAACTTCTTATGTTCCAGTTTGTGCCATTTCCTCTTGTCCTGTCACTGGGCACCACCGAAAAAAGCCTGGCCCCATCCTCCTGACACCCACCCTTTAAGTACTTATAGGTGTTGATCAGATCCCCCCTCAGTCTTGTCCCCAAGTCCCTCAGCCTTTCCTCGTAAGAGAGATGCTCCAGGCCCCTCATCATTTGTAAATAATTTTATCATTTTATAATGCCTCCTCATATATTTTGTTTCAATTCACCCAACCAGCACAGGCTGCAGCAGGTTAAGTGCTTCTCTCACAAACTGGTTTCATCTCCACACAAAAAATGGTGTCTTTAGTGAGTGATACCACTATACTTCTGCAGCTTAACCCAGCCAACTCTTAGTACAGTTTTATGCAAATGTCAAAAAAATCAAAAATCATACTTAGTCCCACAGCTGTCATGCCACATTGGAAAACAGCAATCTTTTCTCTATTTTTTTTTATGAAACCTTTAAAAATACTGAATATTTTATCTAATTTATCTGCTAATTCATGCTTCATCCAGATATTTTAAGCAGCTGAGATGGATCCAGAGATGTCTCATCAAATGTAATGACATTTTCCTCATTTGGTGCATTTAGGACAGTTTCTCCTCCCTCCAACTGAGGGAACGATGGCAGGAGGGCTGCGAGACAGTTCTTCCCATCTGTAGTTTGCTGCCATCTTTTGCACCAGTTCCCTGGCTCGCCCTGACCAGTTAAGCCCAAGCCACCAGCATGTCGGTTAGGGAAAAGGTGTGCAAGACCACAGTGACATCTAAAACCTCAGTCTGGACTGGTGGACGAGAAGCTCAACATGAGCCAGCAATGGGCACCAGTAGCTCAGAAAGCCCCTCGGCATCCTGGGCTGCATCCCCAGCAGCGTGGCCAGCAGGGAGAGGGAAGGGAATTCTACCCTTCTGCTCCGCTCTGGGGAGACACCACCTGGGGCACCATGTCCAGCTCTGGATTCAGCACAGGAAGGACATGGACCTGGTGGAGAGGGGCCAGAGGAGACCACAAAGATGCTTTGAGGGCCGGAACACCTCTCCTGTGAGGACAGGTTGTTCAGCCTGGAGAAGAGAAAGCTCCAGGGAGATCTTAAGAGCTCCTTCCAGTCCCTAAAGGACTGGCAAGGTGGGGAGGGACTCCTGATCAGGGACAGGAGCCATAGGATGAGAGGGAATGGTTTTAAACTGAAAGAGGGAAGATTGAGATGAGATCTCAGGAAGAAATTCTTTGCTGTGAGCGTGGTGAGACCCTGGTCCAGGTTGCCCAGAGAAGCTGTGGCTGCCCCATCCCTGGAGGGGTTCAAGGCCAGGCTGGATGGGGCTTTGAGCAACCTGCTCTGGTGGAAGGTGTCCCTGCCCAGGGCAGGAGGTTGGAACTGGATGATATTTTAAGGTCCCTTCCAACCCAAACCATTCTATGATTCTCTGGATGTTTTGAGGCATGTGGAGTACCTGGGTACAAAATGTAAAATTATTTACTGTGTTTAGTTAAGCAACCAGAAGGTTTTTAATAGCCTTAGCTGACACCTAACGCTGACATGCTACAGGATCAGAGGCAGGAATATAAGGTTCTGCAGAGGCAGACAGGCAAGAGTCTTTTCCCATTTTGAGAAAAAAATTGATTTAGAACAGCAGCAGGGTTGGCCTATCGTGCTAGTTGTTATGGAGAGCTACAGCTAAGCAACCTTTTAATAGAAGTTCCTGGTATTTTTTGATAGAGATCTCCTAGGTTGGTTTGCTCTTACAAAATTCCACGTGATGGTTTCACGCAAGTTCACCAAAGCAGGAGAGTAAAGTCAGAAACTGAGAGAATAAAGCAGGTCAAGTGTTCACGCCTTTGAGTGAAAAACACTACTTTAATGAGAGAGAACTTTACCAAAGCTCCAGTTTTCTCTCTCTGATGCTGAAAAACAACAGCAGCCTGGCAGCCTGAAAAGGCTTTGAGAGCCAAGGGGAGAAAGCTGAAGGGTCACTTCAAGTTTTCTCTGCAGGGAGTGCCAAGGGAATGACTGAATCACGTTAACTGGCTGAGCTGCAGTGAAAGATAGCTTTTTTGATGAAGAATGCTTTCTGTTGGTTCCCCCATGGCTGACTTGCCCTGCAGAAATAACTTGTGTATCCCCCGTTCCCTGCTGAAAGTGAGACAAAAACTCGGCTTTATGTCACCGATATTCACAACCGAACCTTTTTTCACAAGTTGGTGTACGTTTTAAGGGATATTGCAACATAAAGAGCAACTTTTGAGGATTTTTTTCCCCCAAAAAGGCTAGTAAACATGTGGACCACAAGTAATCTTTATGAACGATTAATTTCTTATATTTTGGAGTAATCTACAAGTGAGCTAATCTTGAAGTCCTCTTACGGCAGGAATCTGTTTGCAAAATGAAAATCCTGGTCTCCAGCTTGACCAGTTTGCCATGGCTTAGAGCCAGCACTGTCCTGCATCTCTAACAGCCTGACATTTAAGAGGATACGGAATTAAAGCAAAAACTTTCCCTTATAGCTGTGGGCCTACACCTGGTCTCACATAACATAGAGTAGGTTAAATCACGGTCAAAGACAGATGGCTTGGGATTGACCAAACCCAAACATTTTAGAAATGTATGAGCTTGGCCATGATGGCTAAGAACAAACCCTGAATCCTTGCCAAGACAACCCAGAATATCCCGAGAAAGAAATGGCAAAAAGAATCTGGTCTTCCACCCCATGAATTTGAAGAGGTTGCACAGTGGTTACAAGGAACCAAGAGTAGAGTTCCACCAAAGTAGAGCACTAGAACAGAATGAGCCTTGAGTATTTGCTAATTTGTTTTCCGAGTTGAAGATAACAGTATTAAAAATAAAAGTTTGCTTAGTAAATGTAATAGTAAATTCAAGAAACAAAAGAGCAGAACAAGACACATAATCCAGGCTTCCTATGTAACAGAAAAGAACTAAAATACAAGTGTAGTGCTCTCAGGCCAATAACTTCTCACATTTAACGATGTCTTAAATCTAATGGTGTAAAAAACAGTTCTGTCTATCTAGCCCTCTCTCCCGTTTATGCACTAAAGATTTCTTCTGAAAGTTAATATTTCTGCTTAAACTTACTTTTGGTTACGTGAAGCAGCTGAAATGCTCCAGTGCTGGACTCCAGGCAGAAGAAAGTGAAGGGAAATGAAGAGCTGAAGTGTGGGAAAACAGAGCAAACACCTGGGTTTGCACCTCATCTTTTTTCATCTTGCTTTTTTTGGTTCCTAAAAAACCTGAAAATTTACATTACACACACAGAGGACAGACAGAGTGCTATTAAAGGGATAACACAAAGGCGGCTTCAGTCCAGGAAAGAGAGATTTGGGGCTGTCAGCCCAGCTGTGCTGGACATCCAGTGGTACCATCTCTAGTGACGTGCTCTTCTTCTTTCCCTCCAAGTCTTCAAGAACACATGTAAAGGAACTGCAAAACTCACCTCGGGCTGTGAAGTGAAGGCCCACAGCACTTCACTGATTTTTCAATGAAGCTAGCAGAAAAGAAGAGGATGAGGCAGAGGATTTAGGGAGGAGGAAGGTTGTTTCCATGAGGAAGGAGGACAGAGTAACTCTGTGATGACAAGTAAATCACCAAAACGAAGTTCTGAAAGATGGGCTCCCATCACACATTCTATATTGTGTGTGTTCCCAGCTTCTTCTCCGAGGTCGTAATTCAGAAGAACAGAGCAACTCAAGGAGAGTAAAATTATTCCCACAGCCCTGGGAAATGCTAAGTACTCTGGAAAAAAGCGTGCTGTAAGACCTTCTACACTGCAATTTGGATTAGAGTCTATTTTTGCCCCTGATGTCAAAATACTGAGCCTCAGTTTCTGAGTTGCAGAGGGGAGTAATTCGGCATCCCCCCGCCCCACGCCCAGCAACGTGAGGATTTGCAGAACCCCAAATTGCTGCAAAACACTCAGAAAGACGATGAAGAACAAATAATTTTGCATCTGGAGTTGAATTACAACCTACACAAGGTCTGGAGCAGCAGATTAGAGCGAGTAGCTGTTAATTTTATGGGCTCTGTCCCTCGTGTTCACCGAACGAAGCAGAATCCCAGTGTGAAATACGGTGTATGCACAAGGCTGGATGTAGATACCACTGACGGTAACGCTGACAGCAAAGAGTTCTGAAACTTCCCAGGCTCCGAGAGCTTCTCTGAAAGATTAAACTATTTTAACGTAAGTAATATATAATATACCCCAAGGAATTAATCATCATTAGCACACTGGAGACTTCACATTTTTGTTTTGGTAGGGATCATAGAATCATCTAGGTTGGAGGGGACCTTCAAGATCATCTACTGCAACCATCAACCCAACTCTGACAAAAAAAAACCCATCACTAAACCATGTCTCTAAGCACTATGTCAACCCATCTTTTAAATACCTCCAGGGATGGGGCCTCAACCCCTTCCCTGGGCAGCCCATTCCAATGTGCAATAACCCTTTCAGTGTCAAAATTTTTCCTAATATCCAGCCTGAACCTCCCCTGGGGCAACTTGAGGACGTTTCCTCTTGTCCTATCACCTGGGACTTGGGAGAAGAGACCAACCCCCGTGGCTACACCCTCCTTTCAGGGAGTCCTAGAGAGCGAGAAGGTCTCCCCTCAGACATTGGTTTAAATCAAACCTAACCAGTTGTATTTTCTTTGGCTATTTTTTTAGGGCAGAGACGTGGCTCCATTACAACTTGGCGATTTCTAGGTGGGAACAGCTCAGGGGTTTCGTAGGAAACGCCGAGCAAGGTTGGAAAATGAACTAAATGATTGACGCTAAGAAGAAAAACTCATTTCTCCCCATCCCAAACTTACTGCGAGTTTTAGCATTGCTGATGGGATTTTCTTAGCTGAATTTGGCAGGTTTCGGCCCCCGCAGCCCCCCCACCTTCGAGCATCAGCTCCGG
>JAOTQQ010000003.1:12981751-13031273 GCA_026546715.1 Gallinago undulata
TGCAGCGTTCGGCCGGAGCTGATGCTCGAAGGTGGGGGGGCTGCGGGGGCGAGCGTTGGCCACGGGCAAGGAGCCACTAGAGGGGGCCGTAGCCATGGGAAGCGACAGCTTCTTCCATATGATGCTCAAACCCCGATTAATCATAGAATTATAGAATCATAGAATCGTCTAGGTTGGAAGGGACCTTCAAGATCGTCTAGTCCAACCATCAACCTAACCCTGACAAAAAGCACTAAGCCATAGTCCTAAGGGCCACGTCAACCCATCTTTTGAACACCTCAACCCCTTCCCTGGGCAGCCCATCCCAATGCCCCATAACCCTCCCGGTGAATAGCCATCCTTCTTCCATCCTTTGGGTCAACCTGGGATTATTTTCCCCTTCGCTGGCTGAGGCTGGAGGAACCTCCTGCACCTTTTCCCCCTTTCCCCACCAGGCAGCAAAGAGCCCCCAAAGCCAGTGTTAATAATCCCCTTAGCAGCTTTCCGTGCTTATTACCTGTAATTAAATGTTGCTATTTGCAGTGCACAGCACAGGAGACAATAAAAAGAGTCAGAAACTGCTTAAATCCTGTCTTAAACCTACAGCCTTTGACAAGAGGGGAAAGCGTTTGGCTTTTTCCCCCTCCTCAAACATCTCAGACTCATGAAGATAAGACTCTTAAACGGATTTAACAGAGCATAACATAAAAAAAATACTCCAAAAAGCACTGAGCTCCTGGCCAGACAGCTATTGAAGATGATTTTGTTTCTTGCTTCCTTTGACTTCACAAGGGACATCAAGATGGATCCAGACACCGCAGGCAGACACCGCATCTATCAGAAAGTTCTCAATATTCATGAGCATTTGCTTACACGGTTCCAGTTTGCGGATTGCTTATTAGCTTTGCTGACATAAACACAGTGGTGGGGGGGGAGTTGTTTTTGTTGGGTTTTTGTTGGTTGTTTTTTGGTGGTTTTTTTTTTTTAAGTGAATAGCCTGGGTGGAAAAACAACGATATAATTAAAACAAAACAGGACATGTATGTGTTGTAAACAAAAGGACTGGTGATCTTCTTCATACAAATCTTCACTGAGCTGCCATCTGTTCATTATAACAAGCTTATATTTCTTGAGTATTCACCGTCATTTTAATTTCTGTGTAACGCTGAATAAAATGAAGGGAAATTAATTTCTGCACGTTTGTGAAATTGCTTCCTCATGGAACAAATATTCTTCTAACCCCATTCTGCCTATCTCAGCCCCCACAAGGCTGTAGCCTGAGACTTCCAGTGCATCAACCATCTCCTAACCAGAGCTGTCCCCACCCTTTAAACTCACCATAGTACTACCCAGCATCAGCACCAGGCAGAATTCTAACTTAAAGCTGCTTCATCATCTTCTGTGCCAAATATCAAGATGGCTTGCCCCTAAACACAGCTCCAGGCCAACGAGAGAGGCTTTAGAGAGGCTTTCACTGATCTACAATCCCAAACCACAGTGTCGTCAGCCCTAACCATAGCAGAAAGTTGTCTTCTGCCCCTGAAGCACTAGTCTCCAGCTCTTACTCCTCTGCAAACACGTGATGACTGATGACAACCTCATTATAAACCTAAGAGTATTTATTTTTGCCTAACTGCTGCTCAGGTACCCATCCCTCCAAATCCAAACCATATAAAGGAACCAGGTTAAATCAAGCCTGCAGGAAAAAAATCAGTCTTGGTTGGGCAGCCAAACTCTCTCTAGCCCTTCATTGATTCTACATCTCAGTGTCATCCTAATCCAGCCTCGTAGTCACCATCCCTGACCAACCACAGGACTGTAGCCCAAGACCATCTTGTCCATACCTCTGACCCAGGACTGCTGCTTCCAAAGGAATACAGAGTTTCAGTCCAGTTTCAGACATCTCCACTCTTAACACTGGCCAAAGTTGATCACTCAGAAACCTCATCCAGCCCTAATCTTGGTTCTCATCTGCATCACCAACTTCACCCTCTAACTCCAGTCAAAACAACCAGCAACCTTTTTTTTTTATCATCCAGTTTACTTTTGCATTACCAAAGCTTTTGTGCCATAGCCAAATGCTTTGATTTTTATGATTTAATTTAATGTTTTAATTCTGGCATTACTCTGGGACAATATTCTGTAATTTTTGTATTTCTCTGACCTCAGCTACTTTCAAGCATATAAAATGTGGTACAATATTAATTTTTTTTGGCTGAGGATCTCTGACTAGAGCAGGTGGGAGGTCATGGTCTGAATCTTTTTTTCCTGTGGTTAACTATTGATACAACTGGATGCTTTTTAAATCAGAAGGGGCTGTTAATAGAGACAGGCACAGCATCGTGTTTGTAGTTTGCAGCCCCGTGCCTATATCCCCCCCATTCTCTCTAGGTCAGATTAAAGGCTGGTGCTGGAGAGGTATTTAACAGCCACGAGATCCCTGGTATCCTGTAGAAAAACCTTTTAAGACAAGGTTGAGATACAATTTAAAAAAACATATAAATCAACTTTTATCAATACGAGCAGTGCACAACAGGCCAGGCTGCAAATTGGAAATTTACTAGTAAAAGCATAATTAAAATGAAAATTCCTCGAAGAGCAGGTTAAAGCTACCTTTGGCAGTAACTGTTCCTAATTAAACTCAACAAGTCCATTGCGTTTTGCGATGATATAAGAAAAATATAAGAGTCCTAAAAGAACATCATACAGGAACCTGTGTTAGGCTGAGTACCACATCAGAGAAAAAGCAAAGAATAAGGGCAAGGGAACGGCTGCGCAGCAAAGAGGAGGGCTGTAGGTGTGGTTTAGGTGTGGGTCATTTTTTTGACTCCTGTAGAAACAAGAACAATTACAGAGAAAGATTCCCCTGGGCAGTGTGTCACCACGGCAGGGCTGTCTTTGCTCTCAGCAACCCAGAAGAAAGGATTTATTTGATGCTTTGAAGCCAAGCATTGAGAAAACCTGCTGCCCAAGGTCTTCTTTCTTCCACAAGCATGGAATAACCTTTTGGGTATCTTCAACTGAATGAATCTTGCTCGAAGAAACAATTAAATTATGCAGCTGCTGTCCCTTTGGAGGCTTATTTTATATTTTGAGTCCCTTGTGCAGACACGCGGTGAATATCTTACCACGGATGTTTTTGCCAGGCTGATAAGAAGAGTTTAGAGGGAGCCAACCTCCTGTGACCCAGCCTCAGAGGCTCCGTGTTTTCACACTATTTTCAAAGAGCTTTGGAGCAGAACATCTCACGGAAATCTTTAGCTTCTCAGTCTACTTCCAGTTCCTCTCTGAGGAACTCACTGGAAGGATAGAAATTCTCCTTGGTGACCCAGAAGAATGAAATACCAAAAGACACTGAGGAATAATAACTTGGCTTTCTGTGAACTAAAACTTCTTTGGAAGTTTTGGGAAGCGATGGTAAACCTGGCAGAGACGGATTTTCTCTTTGGAGAATGAGAAGGTCAGAAGTTTCCCAGGGAAACTGGGGCTTCTGGCTGTTGGCATTTGACCGGGAGGCTGGTGGGGAACCTGGTGGCCTCCTGGCCACTTGCTTTCTGCAAAAGGGTCTCCCATTTCAGTTCCCGAGGCCGATGCATTAAATAACAGAGCTCACACCCTGTTGTTACTGCAGATTTTGGGGCAGGGGGTAACTGTCTGACCAGAACAGGGCTCCTGACCCACCATGCCCATCAGCCCACCTCTCCAGCAGGACTCCAGCCGTGCCCCCGAGGCAGACGCGCATGGAAACAGTTTCCTCAGCAGCATGAAACTTGCTTTAAAAACTTGGTTTTACGTGCACAACCATCTTGGGAGATGTTCTTGTTAATTTTTTTTAAACAAGCCAGACTCCTTCACAAACAAAATGACCATTTTATATATCTATACATACATACATATATATATATCTATAAAAAGCTGAGAAGGGGCAGGAAAACACAGATGGCAAAATGCAAAAGGGGAGTGACTCTTGTAGGAACACTGTGCCCTGCCTCTGCCAGCATCTGCTGTTGGAGAAGCTGAACACATCACCCACTTTGGTACAGAGGTGGTCACGGGCACACTCTGCCCCATCAGTTAAAAGGGGAACGGGCATTTAGAAGGGTCACCCTCTCCAGTGGCACGTCCAAAGACAATCCCTTGGTGCCCACCTATCACAAAAAGCACGGCGTTAAGTTTGGCACAGAGGCATGTATCACTCCATATATCTCCTGCCCAGCAACTACGATTCCAAAAGTTCCACCCATCAGTGTGAGAGTGGGGCAGGTAATGGTAAGTGCTTGGGGCTCTGCCTCGGCCGAGGGCACGTCCTGATTTCACAGGAAAGCACCAATTTCAAACCATCTATAGAGCTGCACCCACTGAAAATAGCGGAGTCAAACGGCGGTGTTATCTGTGCTCTCGGGGGCATCTCCTGCTTGAAATGAGCCAAAAGAGCACTAGCATGGTACCCACGAAGACAAAAAAATACATTCATCAACAGTAAAAATCATTCTGCAAGTGCTGTTTGTCACTTCACACTGAATTTTACTACAGTTGGGGATTTAATTAGAATTTTTCTCTTACTGTACTATCTGGTTTTCCCACCGTTTGTTTTTTTTTTTTTTTTTTTAAACTTGATGGATCATTTTGTTGTTTCACTGATGTTCTCTTTATACTCTGGACTTCAAAACAGCTTCATGCCCTCGGGTTGATAAATACTTTTAGACTGGATTACAGGTAATGATGGATGCCTACGGTGCAGGCGGAGGAGGTGGGGACAGCCACCTCTCACTGCGCCCGTTCTCCTCCACCACCACCAAGCAGACTTCTTGGAGGCAGCTGCCTGACTGGCACTCTCACCCACCTGATCCTTGAGCGGCGAAATGTTATTAATTAATGACTTGTTTGCTGAGAGTGACTTATACCATATATTTTGCACACCACAGAGATCTGGCAAGAGCGGAATAACTATCATTTCAGAAGAGACCCGAGTGCCATCTGTTTTTCCTGGCACCCGTGTTTCTTGGGAGGTTAGAAAGGTTGAGGACCAAATATTTTCTCGTCCGCTTTTCCCTAAATCATTGTCAAAGAAAAAATGATAAGTTTTGAAACACTCTGCCTCCTTCTTTCTCTCTTAGAGTACACACACAGAGGTTACATGTACTTTTCCACAACATGATCTTATACATTTTTTCTGTTGTCTGACAAAATCCATATGTTCCAGGCTCAGACCATCTGTCACTCAGCACTTCCGCACAGAAGTTTTTGATGTATTTCTCTCATGATTGATTTCTTTCTATAATTTCACGGGAGGGGGGAGGGAGTTGACAGAAGGAATTTTCATACCTTGCCACCCCAAGGTGATCCCCCTGCACAGGTCTCCGCGGTGACAGAAGACCAGATGAATAAAAAGCTTTCAGTTCCCAAGAGCAGGGTTTCGGGTTTGGTCGGTTGGTGGTTTTTTTTCCCAATAAAGCAAAATACCCCTGGAAAACAGTAGAGTAGTTAAAGAGTTATTTGCTACAATTCAGGATCAGTAGTTCCTTGCAAAAGCCAAGTCCCAGAGAATTAAGCAGCCCCAGTTATAGTTATAAACTTTGTTTTCCCAGGGCTCCAAAAGGACTGGGTACACGTGGACAGGCTCAGAAATACTGCAAACGTTGGAGACCTTTAACGACAGAGCTGTGGGACACACCTTGTCATAAGCCTTAAGTACCAAGCAGTAACTCTGGTGGTTTTTCTTACTCCTTGAACATGGATTTATAAATTATTTTCTCCTTGCTGGCTGGCTGGCTCACAGTAGAAATGGAAGATCAGAGGGCGTTTCAAACGGGAAGTAAATCTCACAGGTTTATTTTGGTTTCTAGGCAGTATTATGGCATTTTGCAAATAACCATTTCATATTACATGTGTTGGTAAAAGCACAAAAGCGTTCCAGCAGTGTAAATGAGCTGACTGTGTTAAAATCAATGATTTATTGGTTGCTACTCTCTCTTCCTGCTGCTTAGGACATCCAGTCCTCTGCCAAAGTCATCTTCTGCAACAGAAGACCCCACCTGCATTCTAAGGTCAGAAGTGAAGTTACAGGGCTTGCATTCCCACCCTGCCTTGTAAAACATGACAAGGACAAAAATCAAATCCAATAATCATATTTTCTAGGAGAAAATTGGACAAAAATTTATCAACAAAGTGCCGCACAAAGAAAGACAATGAAGAAGGATTTGAAGTCCAAGTGCTTCTCTCTGGAGCAGGTCAGGATGTTTGCCTCTTTTTCCACTGTACAGAGAAGAATCACAGAAACATAGAATTGTCTGGGTTGGAAGGGACCTTTAAGATCATCTAGTCCAACCATCAACCTAATTCTGACAAAAAAACCCATCCCTAAACCATGTCACTAAGCACCATGTCAACCCATCTTTTAAATACCTCCAGGGATGGTGCCTCAACCACTTCCCTGGGCAGCCCATTCCAGTGCTTAAAAAGAGTGTGTGATACAGGTCTTGTGGGTGACGTGAATCACAGGAGGGACAGGGTGCCTATAAGCCATGTGCTTACTGGGAAGGGAGGCACAGGAAAGCACAACCAGGATTTCCAAAGACGACTGTCATTTCATAGCCAAACCACATTTTTCAGCTTTATTTTGAAATAGTCACTCATGAAAGGGAGTGACTTTGTCATTTTTTTGTCATTTTCCAAATATTTTACCACCACCATGACAATGTGCCTGCAATTTTCGTTTAATCTAATCTGATTCAAGATAGAAATCTGATCTGGAAGAAAAAAAAAAAAAAGTCCTTTGCTTATGGTTTTATCATAAGAAACACACTTGTATAAACACCCAAAGGTATCCATTCCCTTCTGCAAGCTATCCGTAAAGGTAAAACCCTGCTACACATGCTACAAAAAAATATACTGAAACCATTTTTGTGAGTTGTTCTAAATATTATGACAAAACTGAAAATTTTGCTGGTAGAAAAGGTCTTGACTGACGATGACAGAGCCTAACCCCTGAAGCTAAAGCCTTTAGCAGCATTTTCAGAAGAGGAAATTAAAATCCTATCTCCAAATCCAAACCTTTCCAAAGTCAGAACTTAATATATATCTTCAGGTCCATTACTCAGCGCTACCGTGAGAATGCAAGACCTGGAAATCCATCTGAAACTCACTGAAACAGAAGCCAGGAATAGGGACAAAGTGGATCCGACGTTTCCATGCAAGCCCACCTCTAGTTTCCATAGGTACCAATTTTGCAAACCCCTGTAAAGGAGAGCGTGATTGCACCTCTCCAGAGCAATTGCTGGTGAGAGCAATTGACTGAACCCCTCCGTCTCCACCTCGTCATCTTTTGCTCTGATTTTCTGCAACTGCTTCTGTGAAAGGGTGTTGCAGTGTCAGGTACCTCCAAAAAGCCTGGGCTGTGAGCTGTGCTTGCCAATTCTGTCTGACAGCTCCTGTTCACGGGGCTTCAAACAAACAATGCTCCCTCTCTGTAACTCCTGACAGCCTGCTCTACTGTCTCCTACAAACAGTTAGTCTTTTTTTTTTTTTCTTCCCCCCCCCCCCGCCCTTGACTGCAAAAATAAAAAATATACCATAAACAAATAATTCCCTTATGTATTCTGCTTCCCATTATTCCACAGCATCACTCACATTAACAGATAAGATAATCCACTTCCATAGTGCTGTGTTTGTTTTCCTGAGCTCTGGCTCCTCAGCGTGTCCGACTAAAAGGGATTTGGGGAATCTCTGGGAATCGCTGAATAAGTAGTTTAGCTAAGGTAAGAGCAACATTTTGTTCCATGTTGTTTCTCCTTTTTAGGATGTTTAAGCAGCAGGGGGGGGTTGTTTTCATTTTTTTTGGCAAGTGTTTCTTGAACGTTCGTTCCACTACAACCGTAATTCCACTACAAATACAGATTTGGGGGAACCTGGCACCTGGCGCCAGGTCAAGCAGCAGGGAAGAGATTGATTTACTAGAAGTTTGAAAATCATAATGACTTTGTACTTTCCTCTCACCGAGGCTTGTTTTCCTGCCTAATCCATTTCCAGTTGCTTCCAGCGTTTGACATGAGCGACTTGTAGGGTTTGTTGAGCGCAACAGGAACATCGGGTCATAACCAGCATCCTGGATGGCTGCAATTTCTCTTTCATCATTAATTCAGCAATTTATTTATTTTTTCCCTTTCCAATTTTATTATTAATAAATGTGCTCAGCTTTTATTTCAAGAAGAATTACAATCGTGGTGCCTTAGATGGCTTGGTGCGATCCGCCCCCAGGACTACGGATGGTGCAACAGCCAGGTAGGACACAAACTGTACCTCTCTCGAGGCATGGGAAAGAGAAAGTCTGTGAGAAACAAAAATGGGGACAATCTTAGGAAAGGAGGAGTGAAGTAAAGCTCTTTTCATCTTTTGTTCTTTTTTTCAAATATGAGAGTCTCAAAAAGGGACTGTTCCAAACCCTTTCAGAAATCGCTCCGCTCTTGCCTTCAGACCCACTTTAATAGTTTCTGAAGAGTCTTTTACTGATGTCAATGACAGTTGTATTTTTCAACTTAAAAAAAACCTAAAAAAATAGTCCTTAACTTACCCTGGTATTATATCAAAGGTTCTGAACAGTTGGATCCCAGATCTCACGGATGTTGCTTTGTAAGAAGACAGGGAAACTTTCCTTAGGCTTAGTTTCTGATAATGCCAGGGATGATCTGTGTTTCATTGGGCAAACCACTTAGAACAAATTTCATGAGTTATTAGGCATGTTAAGAAGCTGATGAGTGCTTAATGGGATTTTTGAAGGAATCCAAGTGAGACAAAAATATATACTACCATGATCTAATTTCCTTTTTTTTTTTTCCTACATGGAGAAAAAAAAAAGGGGGGGGCAGAAAATGTGTAGCCCTACCACACTTAGTACTGATAACTGAGATTTGTTGCTTGCATTGCTCTTAAACTCTCCTTATTTATCAGTTGAGGCTCATTATCTCAGTATTTTTTTTTTTGTAGGGAACCTGCATGGGATTTTCCATGCAATAACAATAATCAAATTATGGCTTTTTACAAAATTGATTGAATTATAATGTATTTGTTCCTTACTCACGTTAGCCTCAATCTCTGTAGAAGTAAGAGAAATTCTTGACTTTGAAAGATGATCTCCAAAAACGAATTAATTCTGTCCTTAAATCTTTCATTTTGACCTTCTAGCTCCGATTTCTGGCAATAAAGAATGTGTAATATGAACACAGCAAAAGCTTTCCCAGCCAAAAGAGAAATAACACATGACTAATCAAGAAACACTAAAGATGGTGTTGCTAACCCTTCAAAATTACAGTCCATTAATTTCAGTTATACGGTAGAACTACATATTTCCACATTAATAATAAATGAAATCCTCATAATTAACATTATTTCAGTACAAGAGAACTTATAGTATATCATGCATGATTATATGTCTGATTAGTTCTGTGTGACATTAACAGTCCAGTGGATAATTTATGATTTTTCCTACCAAAAAGCAAAACAAAACTGGTAGATGCCATGAAATGTTGAAAGTAAACTCCCAATCTGCATTTGAAACAATCTAAATAATTTACTGAGAATAATGAAAGGAGGAATGAAGGTTCTGACTGCTTCTGTTCTAGCAGTTGAATTTCCTTTGGTTTGTCTCCACATTCTTAACCTAAAGCTGGCTGGATCTCTTTCTGAACCTGATTCATTACTCCTAAATTCCTCCAGTTCCATGTCACTCTGTTCGTTTTAATGCAGGAGAATGGCAAATCTGTAATCTTATTTTTCTTTAAAAAGGTTTCTCTATTGCTATCATCCACAAGATATCCAAGTTCTTCAGTAGCCCCAGAGATGCTAAAATAAAATTTTAACAAGTGCTTCACGTAGGTAAGACCCATGGTCTCCCTCTGACCCCAGTTAGTCCCTACTCCCAGCTGTCTCCTCTTGTGGATAGATCTTCTCTCAGTTGCTAGCCCTGGCTCATTTTCTTTTATGTTCATCTCCATTAAAATGAAAAAAAAAAAAAACAGTTATAAATATCACCTCCACTTCAGATGTGGGCTTCAGCTTCGCAGCTCTTATTGGAGTTAATAGGATTTATGCTGTTTTAGCCTCCCTGCACTGGAGGGTCAAACAGCAGCATTTACCCAGGCATTTAAATTCATTAATTAATAAAGAGAGAGCTATTTCTTTTGGAAAGGTAAACCAGAGCTTTTCAGTTCCTGATGGCCACGTCTCAGTACCTGCAGGAATCCCTCAGTGGTGGAGAAGGTGGCAGGAGGAGAACCAAGGACAAGCTGGATCGTCTTGTTGACCTGCACTGGTTGCTCTCCATCAACCTCCACCCGGACCTCACAAAGGGTAACACCAGCATTTATCTTAAAAGTTTATAAACTGCATCCCTCAAAAATGTCTGTGTAAAGGACTACATGAGCTCCCCTTGCATTTGTATTCTCTTATTAGATACAGGACCCAAGAAATGACATCACAGAATCATAGAATCGTCTGGGTTGGAAGGGACCTTCAAGATCATCAAGTGCAACCATCAACCTAACTCTGACAAAAAAAACATCACTAAATCATGTCCCCCAGCACCATGTCAACACGTCTTTTGAAGACCTCCAGGGATGGGGCCTCAACCACTGCCCTGGGCAGCATATTCTGCTGCTTTGTTTCAATCTGCCATCGGACTTATCAGCCCGACCACAAGAAAGGACAGAGACAATACTTCCACTCAAAGTTTGTCCAAAAGACTACACTGATACCCTTATTGTTTGATGAGAGCTGGCCAAAGAGAAAGCAAATTTGTGTTTAAAATCCCCCACACCACTCCTCTGCTCACAAGAGACTTCAGTACGGTGACCTGTGCTGGTGAAGCCAGGTCTTTAAGACACAAAGGACTGAGATTTATCTTTTGTGATTTGCCAGTTGGTGGTAAAATGATTTTAGAGGGGAGAATCGCCACGGTGGGAGACTGAATGGGAAAACAAAGGGCAGTGGCATGTTTTGCTCTCAGTTCTTCCCTGTAACATTCTTGGCAATTACACAGGACAGTACCAAATCTCAGGAAGGTAACGGACATGTCGTGTCCCTGTTGATTTTAATGGTGTCCAACGTTATTATAATTTTAAAATGAAATGAAATTAATCAGTGCTGCAGTGCCTCCCATGTCATTTAACGGCGAGCTACTGGTTAACCAGTTCACTTTGCAGTGGTAAAATTGGATTTGGGGATAAGGGCTTCCTAAGGCAGGACCGAGCTTTACTATTCACGAAACTCAACATCTTTAGTCATTATGGAATAACAGTGAAAAAAAAGACTAAGCTGAAGCACAAAGAGATTGAGTGAATTGTCAGATATTTGCATTTTCATTGCATTGCTCAAGCCAGGAGGAAATATGACTTTTCTGAACCACAGGGAGTGTTCTAAGACCTTAAACAGAAGGAAAACCTCTTGCCACAGGCTCCAGTGTGAGAGTGCAACAGAGACATGCACACCGCCGTAAAATTCAAACCAGCTCAAGCTGATGGTGCTGCTGGAAGAGGCACCATCTGTCCCCTCCATTCCCAGACACTCTTAGATTCCTCCTCTTAGAACCTCCCCCCTCTTTCCAGCGTGAATCCCATAGTTCACCGTCTCAGGGAACAGACCCAAGTTCAAGTTGACTTGGAACTATTTACTTCTGATTTAATTAACAAGGTGCCTACCAGCTTTGTGAAACTCCATAGTCATTGCTGCAGCTCCAGAAGTTGAATTCATGGGTTAGATGTGGGCTATAGAGTCCCACAGATACTGTCTCAGCAGAGTTAAGGTCCTGGGGTGAATTATTAGAGCCAGGACATTATGTACTGTGATATTTAAACCAGCTCTTATTAAATTCCTAGAGGAGGGTGAAATACTTTCTCCTACAGGCATTTGTTGAGCGCTTTTTCACATGAACCCTTGCCACAGCTTAAGCATTTCTTCTGTTTCTAGCAGCCCATAAGCAACAAAATAGTCAGGAGTGCCTTTAGATCCCTCCTACACCCCCAAATAAAAAGACCTAATAGCAAATTTGGCAATTTTTTTTGTCAAAATTGGCCAATTTTGCTTAAAAGCCAGAGCAAAAAGGAGAAGACCACATCTTGTAAGACTCGGAATAAAAAGCAGCAGCCCAGTGAAACACATCTGGAGCCTGCTCATGAGCATCAAGAGAGACTCCACAGACATAGAGCAAGACGATGGTCCCCGTGTCTAAGTCATTCTCCTTTGTTTATCTACATTTTTACAACTTTTTAATGTTTGGAAATAACAATTATTGCTTAACTACATGCTTAAAGAAACTCTTAAATCCCAGGTAGACATAATCATCAAAATGTGAAATGAGTGACTTCGGAACCTTCAACAAAATTATTTTATATGATATTATATTCTATCAAATTCTGCTCTTGATCCCTTTGAATGACATTTTTTAGTGTGTTCACGACACGCAGAGTCCTACTCGGGCCACAGCAGGAGGGGGAATCGGAAGAAATATTTGAAACTGCCCAAAGACGGCATCCAGTTTTCCTTATTATTTTTAATCCATAGCATTTTTGCACATTCCTTCTGTACGTTGTGGACTGAAGGAGATTAAACACCTTTGAGGTGTTTTTTGTAACGTTCTATGAATTTAACAGTGACATATTTGAGAGCTTCTAATTCCCTTCTTTATAACCAGTGCTATGCAAGGAAAAGGAGCCACACTTCAGGATAAAAATCTTTGGATACGACTGGGACGATGCTTCTGTGTTAAAACCTTCCTCCCCTGCAGGTGCAGGCATTTCTGCTCAGATTTCTCTCTGTTCCCATTAAGCTTCAGCCCAAACCCTAACCAGGCTACGCAGTGGATATTAAATGAGATCATTCAGCTTTACAGCTTATACCTAATTAGACTACTGGATGCTCAGAGAACATCAACATCGTGTTCTCTCTCTCTCTCAAAGAGAGGTCCAGAGAAGCTGGAGACCTACAAACTCCAAAGCTTTAGCCAGGTACTATAAAAGCTGTATGGAAAAACTATCCAGCTCGTGGCTTTGCTCATCGTTGTCCTGAAGCTCGAGGTCAGTCCTTGTGAAGAAAACCCATCAGAAATTGTTGTTAAGGACACCCTGAAGCGTTCTCCCCCCAGAGGAAGGAGACAGAAGCACAAGCAGAGTTTTCCCATAAAACGACGTATTTGGAACGTGGAGAATAATGGAGTAGAGTAAAACCTTAAAAATCAGCATATGTGCAGAGTCTGTGCTTCATGTAACATTCAATTAATAATCATTACATAATGGTTCTACCAGACCAGCAAAGCATCTGCAAGGTTTGAAACTGCAAACTCAGGAGAAAAAGGTTTTAACCTAAAAGTACACATTTCTCCATTTCCAAGTCAGCAGGAAGAACAAGAACTAATTTATGTTTACAATCACTCAGTTTGATTAAAAAGTCATACTTCAACAACTCTAAAGATGCATTTTCTGAACATCCTCCTTTCCATTCAATTAATTCCAAATGATATTTGCCCAGAAAATGTAGAGCATGTTTAACAGCAATAGAGATAATGCTAAAGCAAGCAATCCCTGGTTAAAACTTGGACTCACTTCTGTCAGCATTCTTGCAAGAACATTACACCTTGGTTTCCTCATTAATATCGTTCTGCATTAGCCTAATGCACAACTAAGTAATGTGTCAGGCAGCAGAAACGAGCACGCAAACATAAAGCATTTTACATACGGTAGATTTCAAATGACCTTCTCCATTTTGCTCGCCATAAAACCAGTGATTTTCAGGGCTGCGAGGGAGCCTTTGCTACGTTCTTACACAGTGAGCATCGTTCGGAAAAATGACTGCTCCCAGAGTCTGAATTCATTAGGGACGGGGAGCAGGGCTGAGATTTAAGACCCTGGTTCTATTTTGACTTGTGGCAGTGATTTATTTCTGGGGTAAGTAACGCTAAATTGGACATAATTTGAAATGTTGCTGCTAATGCTAAGAGAACAGGTACAGATTTATTTATTTTTTTTTATCAGTTTCCAAGGCTGAAAAATACAGCAAATTATACTTACACTTTATTATCTTAAAAAATAAAGAGACAAAAAAAATTGTGAAGTTCTATATGAAGTTACCAAGACTCAGGCATTCTTAGCAAATACGAGGGTCAGCATTTGATTGTGTCAGATTGTCTTCACGCTAAAAAGGTATAACTTATTCCCTTGTCTCTCTGACACGGAGTCAGAGATGAATGAGGCTGGAAGGGGACCTCGAGGGGTGATCTTGATCCATTTTCCCATGTTTTTTACCCAAGGTATTTTGTTGGTCACGACACAGTCTCGGGACCGTGCTCATCTCTTGAGAGCTCTCAGCACGAAGGCACTTAGATCCGGGGAGCATCTTCCATCAAGCGCTTCCCGGGTCAGCGTTCATCGCTGGGGAGCTCTCAGGGTGAGGACACCCCCTTGAACGAGGGAGACTCTCTGGAAGCCCTTCAGGAGGAAGAGGGTGTCTGTAGCTGCTGAGAGTGGTTCTACCACCTCTCGACAAGGCAGGAGACAAGCAGAGAGCTCGGGCTCTGGAGAGGCTCTTAACATCTATTAAATCCAGCGCTTCACCGCTCTTCCCCTCAGGAAGGATTTCTCAACATCCTGCAGAGAATCGACCCCCTTTCCAATATTTCTAGGGTTTAG
The DNA here is from genome assembly GCA_026546715.1 of Gallinago undulata. Taxonomy (NCBI): domain Eukaryota; kingdom Metazoa; phylum Chordata; class Aves; order Charadriiformes; family Scolopacidae; genus Gallinago; species Gallinago undulata. The sequence goes on from JAOTQQ010000003.1 coordinate 12,996,403, forward strand.
CTAAAAATAGAGCACCGTAAAAAAACAATAGCCATGATTTTAATTCAAAAATGTTTGCACCTTGGGGTCTTTTTCCCAGGCAAGGGGTGGGCAGGGCTTTTGCTGCCCACACGTGCGGTTCCCAAGTCTCCTACGAGGATGCTTAAAAATCACGCGAATAATTAACCGGCGCAATTGAGCATTTAACACCACACCTGCAAAGTTTGTTAGCCATGAAAATTTATAGTTTAATAATGTAATATGGGTTCGGTTTAACGTGTAAAATACAGCACTGCAATGGAAACAACTGTAAATTTTCATGGCTAACAAACTTTTGCAGGTGCGGTGTTTCATGCTCAGTCGCCCCACTTAATTGTTTCTATGTTTGTTGAGATCCCAACAGAAGATCATGAAATCATCTTTGTAAATGAAATTGCTATTTTTTTAACTATGAATATGTAATCTTAAATTCTCCTATTACAGCTAAAACTGTATTTCAGGTGTGTTACAGAAAAATCACACTAGAACCAAAATAAATTGCTTTCAGATTTTGGCGTGAACTGGAAATATGAATTCATGATCAGAAAGAAGACTGAGAAAGAGAGAAGAGGATACTCAAATTTGACGTTCAGCCCAATTTATATGTTTCCAGATTATAAATCACTGTATCTACCTGCTTCATCTCATGAACCCTTTTTTCCCTCTGATGTTGGTGAAATATCTGGCTTTGATGTAGCCTGGCGAGGGGTTATAGCTCAAGCCTATCCTCTGGTAAACCCCACACATGCCCAGTACACCATAAAATGGGTTATACGTGAAAAAGAGTGATTGATTCAAAGGCCATCGAAATCGATAGAAGGCCTTCCATTGTTTTTGAATCATTTTTGGATCAGGCCTTGCTATTTTGAGGAGCAGAAGCTTGTTTCTTCCACAGTGTTAACATTTATCAGAGAGCAATTTTTCATCCGTGTTCAAGCGGTGACTCGTCTGGAGCCTGAACTTTGATACCTGCTCCGACAGAAGAGCAAGCTGTGCCAACACCTTCCGTTTACAAATCACTGTCAAGCTGTCAGAGCAATCAGGAATTCAAAGCACCTAAGACCTTTTAAATGCTGCCAGTGTTCTGTCATGAAATATATTTAAATATTATGAAGCTTTCAGATTCAATGTCATTTCTTATAGTGAGGTGTTACAAGGAATTTCTAATTAGTGTATTCTATTATTTTTCATTTACTGAAACTATAAAACCCACCATCCTTTAAACTGAATTCTGTATTATTCAGATGCTAGTTAGACAAGAAACACATTTACCATGGTGACAATGACAGTTTGCAGACATTCAGATAACACCAGATACAGGGCTTGTCCCTCACAGACTCAAAGGCTAACGAGCATTCTCAAGTGGGTCTTTAAAGTGAATAAGAGAATATTAGTACGTTACAAAAATAATAGAATCATAGAATTGTCCTGGGTTGGAAGGGACCTTTAAGATCATCTAGTCCAACCATCAACCTAACTCTGACAAAAAAAAACATCCCTAAACCATGTCACTAAGCACCATGTCAACCCATCTTTTAAATACCTCCAGGGATGGTGCCTCAACCCCTTCCCTGGGCAGCCCATTCCAACGTGCAATAACCCTTTCCGTGTCAAAATTGTTCCTAATATCCAACCTAAACCTCCCCTGGTGCAACCTGAAGCCATTTCCTCTTGTCCTACATGTACCTGATGGTGTAGCTGAGGATAAAGACAGCGGAGAGGGAACCCATACAACTCAGGATCAAGGACCCTGGTAAAGGAACTCATGGTCTGCTCCAAGCAGAGACCATGTAAAGCTGCTGAAGTTCTCTGAAGGATTCTGAAACCAGTAACAACGACCAAACCCACCTAATGATGGGCAAACATCCTCCTTCCTCCCTGTACATTCCCTCTTTTCTTGCCAGAAGAGCTGCTGGGGGAATTACTCTCCCTCAACCATCCACTGCCAAAGCATCCCCTTATATTGCAGAATCCCCCCCCCTCAACACCCCCATCACAGCTCATCACAGCAGAGGACGTGGGCACAGCTTTCAAGCCAATTTTCCATGCCTCGCTTGAATGACAGCTGCAGAACAGGAACCAAAAGGCTTCACACCTTCTTCAAAGCTCATATAGAAACAAAAACACTGGAAAGAGTTTTCCGAGAAAGGGGAAGGTTCCTACACTCCAAAACATTTTGGTTATTGAACTTTCACAGAGCAGCTGGAGAAGGGATCTACATTCAGGAGGGGTCAGTGCTGTGCCCTCCACTCTTTAGTGGGTGTGAAGGACACATCCTGAACCCGGGATGGTGAGATGCTGCGAGGGCATGAGAGAGAAATACGGGAAAAGGGAGTTTAGAGGATGCGATCGTAGCGACAGCGAGATATATTCCTCTGATTTGGTAAAAAGCCAGCAAAACATCAGTCTCCAGAGGAACCACATGGAGGGACACGTCTGTTAAATGACATGTAAAATTCATCATCTCCGGCACACCAGGTTTTATAAAAATAGAATTAATGCTGAATTCTATTACAAGTAGCTATGGTCAGCTACCAGAACATATTGTTGTGTGTGGGCAGTGAACACTTGGATAATCTAAGCAAGTCTTATTTTAATACAAATACCTCGTGGACAAAACTGAAGCCCTAACTTGAATTTTACGTTGAGCTAAGCCTGCTCCCATCACCTGCAACATTGGAACAGAGATTTGTCTGAGTTAAACAACCAAGCAAAAGCCAGCAGGAGCTAAGGAAATAGAAAATAAACCAAATTGCCATAGTCAGGTCAAGGTGAACGTTTCCCCCTTCTAGCTGTCCACTGCAGTCTCCATGTCTAAAATACTGTATATGGTGTTAGCCCTGATATTTGCTGCCACATTCAGCTCCAATGGTAATTGCGTTTCGGGGTTTGGTGATATAGTGTGATCCCAGTGACGTACAGGATAATAAATGAAACACCTCGTAGCAAAGCACTTAACTTCTAAACATGGAAGTGGTTTCACCAGGATGTTGGGCTGGAGTTCGCAGTTGCATATAACACTTGGACACGCAATTGGATGTAGCTCTTTGGGAGGCTTGAAAAAAAAACCTAGAGATAAATAACAAGTCGAATCCTTCAGGGATGAAATATTAGCACCATTGAAGTCTCCAGCGATCCTGCAATTGGTTATGCTTGGACCAAGATTCCACCCTAACTCCTCTGCAGCTTTTGAAGTTATCGTAAATAAGGGTATTATCGGAAATTACAAAAAGAGATTACGAGAGTCGCAAAATAATCATCCACGGCAATGAAATCTTTTCCCCTGGAAATTCCTCTACCAATTCTGCAATGATAAATCTTGTATACGTAGGAAAAGCGGCACCTTCTCCAGCAGAACCGCTCTAATGCATCATTGCAACTTCAGGGAAACAAAGGACGTGTAAAATATCTGCTCAGTGATCCAAGGTGATGTCATTTTTCTGGGTTATGTCAGAGGTCAGCATTTCACAGGCTCGCTTATATTCAAAGACATTTCTCAGGATTGAATTTATATATATATATATATAATTTTTTTTAAGAGAAAATAGGAAAAGCTATTTCTCAGTTGTCCTCACTCCTTCCCCTCACTCTGAACTTTTGAAGTTCCAGCAATTAGAACTTTTGTGGAATTATTATCAAGTTAATAAATGTTGGTTTCTGAAAAGTTACAATGACGTGACAACAGCCAAGTGCTGATCTCGTGGTTCACACCAGAATCCACCCGAGGTCTCCCAACACCCATCCTGCTGTTCCTCTACCAGGTATCCAGCTGTCAGGGCTGCTGCTATTCCAGCCTGGGAAAGAAAAGCCACGGCTTTTTTAGTGAAGTCACAGCTATTTTAGAAAATATTTCTTTATGGTCCCAGCCTTAACTTTCTCAGGTTTGTTAAAGACTTCTCTTGCTGCCCTGAAGAACTTTTCCAAGCAACCATGCTAGAGACACATTCTGTTCACTCTTCTTCAGCTATTAGAGTGAGGACAGATGTAATTTTATTTTATTTTTTTAAATCCATCAAAACACTCAGTTCTACAAAACTGTGAGAGATAAGTCATCCTATTCATTTTCATTTTTTGAATCACAAGCTGGAAGTTTTATTTCAGTTAAAACTTCTATTATCTCCTCCTGGCTAGACCTCCTGCTGTCTGCGTTGCTTCATTCTTACTGTGGATTTTCTCCAGAATAAAAATAATGACATTATTTACCAAAAAAAGCAAACTTTTTTTGAAAATGCAGTATTTTTTTTACAGCAGATTTTGCCTCTACCACCAAAGTATCAGCAGGAAGAGCTCATCTGAGCTAGTCACAGTGTCTTCTACTTGAAAGAAATATTGTTTGAAAACTTTTCTTTCTGAGCATTAGATTAAAAAAATAATAAAAATCACTAAGGGGCAGTTCCTTTTCTGGACATATTTCTCTTTCCATGTTTGCACTTCTCAGCTGTACTGCAATGGAACAGTCTGACATGGCAATCTGATGGGGGGTTGGGGGGAAGGTAAGCACTCAGTGGAGTAATTAGAGAGACAATCGTTTCCAATAGCTTTGCATTAGCTTATTGCCTCCTCTCTGCTGCTCAAGCTTATCTGATCCCCCAGCACAGACACAGGCTGCTCATCTCACTTTCAGACAGACTTTCTGAAAGGCCAAGCTGCATCATTTTAATAAATAAAGGAGCCCATCAAAGCTTTTCCAGTATCTTCGGGCGCACGACACGGAAAGGTTGGAAAACTACTTGGACGTGGCTGCCCAAGACCTGAACTGGATATTGTAACCACTGGGTTATTCACTTTGCTCCAGAAAAAAAAAGCTATTTCTGAACAACAGATGGGGCTTTGAGAAACCTGGTCTGGTGGGAGGTGTCCCTGCCCAGGGCAAGAGGTTGGAACTGGATGATCTTTGAGGTCCCTTCCAATTCTAACCATTCTATGGTTCTAAGATCATTTCAGGATCCCCAAAATGTTTCTGGAGAAAATCTTCCACAACCAAACTATAAGGGTTTGGGTTGTTGGTTTGTTTTTTTTTCTTCTTCCTTTAGTAAATTATTGTTTTCCATGAAAACTATCAAAATAAAATATGTTTTGGCAAGAAGTCAGCAATTGATTTTTATCAGCTGCACCCAAAGCAGTCAACTGAACCCAGTGATTTTATTAGTGCAGATACTGGGGAATCATTTTTTCATAGGACATGATCATGTCTGCAGCCTTCCTGCCTTATTTTAATATCCCACACATCCCGGGACACAAGACCCTGGACAGCCTAACCACAAATAAATCCAGTTTCCACAGGAGATCCTCTATGTGGATAAATAGGGAGCTGCCTTTCTGCCATAGCAGAGTTCCCAACCCGAGGATGACACCTTCTGATGAACACGCCAACGAACAGAGCCATAATAAGGCAGAAGGAGATCCTGCACTCGTTTGCAATTTGCCACAGGCATTTCCAGCTGGGCTGAGGTGTGTAGCATCAATAAAAAAGCCCATTGGGACCACCTACTTCCAGTTTCGTGTGTGTCCTTCGTGCCTCTTCTTCTGGTTCGCAATCAAAATTGCCAATAAAGGCAAGTATACCAGAGAGCTGACCTGGAGATTAAAAGGCTGAATTTTACTCCCCTCCTCCTATTTGCAACTGTATTTCAGAGCAGAGCAGCTGAGTTAGAAGAAAATGTAAGTGTGATGTCATTTTAATTACTTCTGGTGATTATGAAGAGAGAGCACAAATGAAAGGACATAACATCCCTTATTTAATGTCTTCGAAGACAAAGATTGTACTTTTGGTCTCTCTCTAGTACTGAACCATCTGGTACTCTCTCTCTAGTACTGGTCTCTCTCTAGTACTTCAGATGAAAAACCCTTAAAATATCATATCACCCGATTTTATTTTATTTTTTTAATTCAGAGTGATGAAGGCCACGGTTTTCCTGTATATTTTGCTTGCAGCAAAATTATGTATTTCAAATATACATCCCATTCTTTCTTAACTTTTATACATCCCTCTTTGCAATCAACAGAATGGGCTTGCAGTGACTGCAAGGGACAGCCCTGGGGGTGAGAGCCCTTAACTGTCCCCTCCAGCACAGGGCTTTGGGCTGCTGGGATTAATCCTTCCTTGCTTACCTTTCTAAATAAAGGGATGAAATACCGATTAAAGTCCAGCAACATTCTCTCATATGAGAGAATTAGACAGATGTCTGCAGTTCTGGGTATATTAAAATTTATATCATCTCGATTAATTCCAGTCAAAATGCTTAATTAGTTGCAAATGTAAAAGCTTTACGTTAAAAACGGGGGTGATGGATTGTCCCAAAACTTTCCATTTTTTACCTGGTGTTGACAAAAGTATCTTTGATTTAGCATTGTCACAGTTGCATTAGGGCTAGGAAGGAGGTTCAGATTGCCTTTTATCTTGATTAAAAAGGGGAGTTAATTTACTTGAGATTAATGGCACGGGCCATCATCCTTCCCAGCCATCGGGGCTTGACTGGGGTGCGGAGCCGAGGTCCCAGAGGTGGGTAGGGAGCAGCAAACCAGCCTTCCCAACCACCCCTCTTTAGGGGATAATTAATATAAAAAGCGGCAGGGCAGGATAACAGGTTTACAGAGCGAGGATGTTTTAGTTTGCTGAAATATTTTAAAGAGGGATTTATTCATCAAGTCCCTAAAAATAAGCCAAGGGAGGGAGCGCTGCTACCATCAGTACCCCTCCAGCTTCACACAGCCCTGGATTGGGCAAGTTCATGGACTTGTGCCATCAAAGGAGCCACGGAGTAGATTTTTGGCTTCCAAGGAGGACAGGAAAGCTCTGCCCTTCTCCTCACACAACAAACCTGCAGCACAAGAAGCAAAAAACCTACCACAGCTGGACCTTGCAAAGCCATTCACCCCGAAACCTAACGATAACCCTTCAGACCTTGCCTTGCCTTGATTGTCTCTCAGCTGAGGAATTAAAGGGGGCTTAATTTGTCGTCTCCCATCATTGGCAGGTGCCAAAGACAGGATGGTACTTGGATACCAGCAGCAGCTGCTCACAAGGGTGGCAGGGAACAAAAAGGCAAAGCTGTCCCTGATTCAACATCTTTCCAGGAGGGTTGGTAGTACCAGCACTGATGATTTTTTTCTCTTTTTCTCTACTCAAAATTTTATGAGGCCTCCTTCCACACCCAACGCACCCCGTGCAAACCACCAATGTTGCCAAACTTCACAAATAGAATATGCTGTACAGAATTAAAAAAAAACAAAAAACAAAAAAAAAACCAAACACCATCAAAGAACAACAAAAAAGGCAAAAAACCACAACCAAACCAAAAACCAACAACAAAACAAACCCACAGAAAGTCATACATGACACTTGGTGTTACCTAGTCTCATCTTTTTCAGCGAGACCCAGATTTACGAGTCCTTTCACGCAGCGTTCACCCCGGCTGTAACGCGGCGGGGGTGTGGGGGGGGCGATTTCGGCTATAACGCTCCTTCCCCCCCCCCCCCATCCCAAAGCCTGGCACTTCATCAGCTACTTAAATATCGGCGCATCGCGGTGAAACGAAGCCCCAGCTCAACAAGCAGAAAGCAACACAACAATTTACAGCCCGGCTCCCCAAGAAGATTTACACATAAATAAAATAAATGAGATCCGCAGGAGCGTAACCCAAAGCTTCTCCAGATAATTCCGAAGCCTCGCAGTGTCTTTAAGTACGTTTTAATATGAAGGTTTTGCGAAACAAACCACACACAGATTATTTTTAACCTCCGGGTAGCTAAACAGATGAGATGGAAGGTAAATAAACGCATTATCGATTTAATCACATCCACGAAAACAAAAGTTGTGCATATCTCACTCAATTAGGATTTTCTATTGCAATAGCTATTTCCAGTTAGCCATCTCGGTATAAAAACACATTTTGCCCAATCTTCGGCCAAATAAAGGTCACGTCCGCTGAACCAGGCGAAGAACTGATAGTATTTCAGAAGAGCCAAATGCTCCCCTGAGAGGTTTCACAAGATACAAACATAAAAACTCCGGGCTAATTAGCTGAGGAAATACAAGGAGCAGAGAGAAGCTGGGGCAGAAAATACCTGGTTGGGGCAGAAAATACCTGGTTGGGGCAGGAGAGGTCCCGGGGAGGGCAGGAAAGCAGCCGTCGGAAAAGTTGCTCTTAAACTAAACTAAAACTCCAGACCCCAAAGGGATCAGATGCATTTTTATTGGGTGTTTTTGGGTTGTTGTTGTTCTGTTGGTTTTTTTGTTTTTTTTTTTCCATATGACCTTTTTCACGCCCAATTGCTCCTAAACTCCTGGGATGCTCTTCTTGGGGTCGGTTTTCTTTAAATAAAGTTCTCCAGCATCCACCGCCTGAATCAGAGCTGCACCTTTGGAGAGGAGAGGCAACCAAAAAAAATAAATAAATATTAAAAAAAAAACCAGGATATTTAAGGAAAGCCCTTGCCCGGCCGGGGAGGAGCTGGGGCAGCCCCCGGGGGGAGGGAGGGAAAGAAAGAATGGGGAAAAACACAAACAAAACCATTGCTTAAATCCCTCCGGCTCCCATTTCCTTGGGGAAATCCTCCCCGATTTCCGTAGGGGCTGCTCTTGCCATGCGCATGGTGCCGCGGAGCTCCGCGCATCTCCGCCCCTGCGGTGCACTGACCCCCCCTACCCCCCCTCCCGGGAAGACTGGGGGCTTCGCGATGTACTCATTAGAACACCTCGAGTGCTTTACTAGATTTATGAAAATTAGTAATTATGAAAATGATGAGTTACTCGAAATTATGAAAACTGGAATTGAGGAAAAAAAACCAAAAGCAACGAATTTATTGAGTGTTTTGTGGGTTTACTTTTTAAATATAGATTAAACCCACTATGTATAATAATTTAAATATAATAACTACATTAAATAAATATTTCTATATATGCTATATTACTATATATAAATTATATAGAATATAGAATATATACACATGCATACTATAAAATAATATTACAATATATGCAAATATTACAATGTTAGGAAAAATTTCTTCCCCAAAAGGCTTGTCAAGCATTGGAAGAGGCTGCCCAGGGAACTGGTGGAGTCACCATCCCTGAAGTTATTTAGAAGATGAGCAGATGTGGTGTTGAGGGACAGGGTTCGGTGGTGGGTTTGGAAGGGTTAGGTTGATGGTTGGACTCCGTGACCTGAAAGCTCCCTTTCAACACAAACGATTCTATGATTCTATGATTTAACTATATATTAAAAACAGAAAAAAAAGTAGAAGAAATGGTGCTGAGGGACACAAGCAGCTCTGGCCCAGGCCTCTCACTGAACTGTGGGAATATCAACCAGACTATTTATGGCACCGAATGGTGTTAAAGTTTGCAACAGTTTTATCGATACGCGAAACAAAAGCGATAATGGAGGCAAAAGTTTTATTTTCCAGCATTTTACTATTACTGAGCATTAAAGATGGGGTTGGATTAGAGCAGAAACTGGTTGTTGGCAGTTGACAGGGCCCATGTAAACACATCCAGTGCTCCCATAATCCAAGGTAAATTGGTCACGTTCTTTTTCCCATCAGGATGTGAGCAATTAGGTAGAAGAATTAGAGCTCCTTTTTTGTGATTGATTGCCAACAAAATTGTCTTCAGCCTGCTGGAAACCAGTCTCCTGCTGCCCTGTGAAGACCAGGCAGGGGGGAGCTACCCCCACCTCTGCCAACCAGGAGTGAAGAAGCCGCAAAGTGGACAGTTGATGCCTCATCAAACTTGTTAATGAGCGTTTGCAGTTGCTCTTTATTAAACATCTCCGAGGAGCCTGACCTTCAGAGAGCAACCAGAGCGACCTGCAGGAATCAGATACATCAGCTGCAGCTCTGACCCTGGGTTTATGATATACAGACAATCCTCATGAGCTTCTAACAGAGTGGAGTTTTATTCATAACCTCTGCAGAACTTGTTGCCCATCGGAAATCACTGACTTGCTTGTATTGTGCAGTATGTACATTTTCTTTAAAAAGCTGAGAAAAATAGAAATTTCCAGGCCCTACTATATGCTTCTTAGTATCTCTGCACCCCAAAGAAATTATCTGGTCACTGAGTTTCAGTCCTGACCTCTTCCCAAACTCAAACTTTATTTGCTTTACTTTAATTTTTATTATTAATTTACAAGTATTTGTTATTTAAAATATAAAATGGTTTTAGGGGTTTGTGTTGTTTTTTTTTTACTTTATTTAGTAATAACGGAAGGTGTGAAGCTACACTGTACACTCTGTTCCCACAGTGCAGCCTCCTGCCTTTGGTACGTGACACAAACTCCCCTTTGAACCCGTGGCAGAGTCCAGCAAGAACCTGCTGGAGAGACCATGGAGGTCAAGCTGGTGGTCACAACTTCTGTGGTAATTAAAAATCCTCAACTTATTTTGCAAGTCCAGTATAGCAAAGGGAGCCAGCAGCTTCCAGCACTGGCCGTGTGACTTGGGTGATGCTGGTGGCATCCTCTCCCACAGACTCTCATGAGGACTCCCCAGCTCATGGCAAACAGAAATCAGGGTGACCTTCCATCTGCCTCTGACCTTCCATCCATGCAGATCTTCCATCTGCATTTTCCATCAGAGGGTGATCTTCGCCTGGAACAAGATGCTGATAAACAAAACTGGTTTTTGACTGTTTGTCCCCACCTAAGTCTCCAGGGGTGAAGATTGCCATCTAATAAATCCATTGCCTCTCCATGGCCAGCCAGAAGACCCACAGGAACGTGTCTCACCTGAAGGGTACAAATCCCACCTGAGTGTGGATTTTCTCTCCCCAAAGCAGATGCTTCTCTTTCTCTCTGTTTGCACAGCATTCGGTGTAATAGGGACCCATTCCTGGTCAGGACCTTGAAACCCAACAGTGATATTCCAGGTACAGGACAGGGTGGAAAGAAGGAGAATACACACAACAGTGACTTTTGGGGTCTTAAGCCAAAGAGTATGTGTAACAAATATTTGGTGTCAAGGAAAAGTGTAGCTGTGGGGCATAAAAATTTATTGAATAAATAAAAATCATGAATTTTAGCAGCAAAGACAGTGAGACACGAAAGGCACCAAAGACATCAGGAGTCGTTCCCACAAACGATGTTTTACACAAAGTGGGGTTTAGTGCTCCAGCATCCCACCAGCAGCCAACAAACTGCTCAATAACATTGACCCAGCTCCCACCGACCAGCCTTCAAAAAGAGAGAGTCTGGATTTCCCTTTCAGGAGATTCCTGCTCTTTAAACAGCTGTGACAGGATGTGATTAGGTGAAGACAATATCCTAAAGCGCTTCGTTTAGCAGTCATCTCATGGCATATTAATGAAGGCTTTTGGTCGTTTTTTTCTCCTTTAAAGAGCCCGAGGTGTGAGCCAGGTAAATTAAGTCCCTCGTGAAACTGGAATTTCACTGACCTTTTCTTTCCAGCCTCCCAGCTGGCAGTGCTCCTCATGTCCCACCAGGTCCTCGGTGACCCCGAACGCCCAGCAACAGCTCCCGGCCGTCTCGATCCAACCAGCAAAACCTGCCAAAATCCACCAGAGAAATATTACCAATATATGGAGCGCTGACACTTTTACCGAGCTGTTCAGGGGCCGGTGAGAACGGTGGCTTCCAGGAGCCGGTTGCTGTCTGGTGGGACTGGGCAGGACTGGGCAGCCCTGGAGCAGCGTAATTGCATCCTTGGCCAGACCGCTTGCTCCCGGCGCCAGAAATTCAGATTATCCAACTGCTCCCGAACAGCAGCCTCGCACTAGAAATATGCAGGAGGCACATATGGGCCCAGAGCTGGGAGATGGTTCCTTCTGCTCCGGTCATAAAATCAATCCCTTTTTTTTTTTTTTATTTTTTTTTGGTTGAGAGGTTGAAAAGTCCAGCTCTGCGTGTGCTCTCCATGTACCAAGCCCCTGTGCCACCACCCCCGAGGACAGGGGTTGGCAGAACTCAACCAGCATCGTTACAAAGCTCCTTCTGGGGTTAGTTTTGGGGTGGTTTGGGGTTGTTTTTTTTTTTTGTTTTCTTTCTTGTAAAGTCTCACTTGTCTTGCTCTCCTCCATGAATCATTTATGAGCACAGTCTTAAGAGCCCCACAAAATAGTCTGGCAATATTTAAATTTCCCATAGTCTGCTGCAAATTTGGAAGCCAGGGGAGGGCTGGGAGAGGGCCCAGGGAGGGTGGCTCCCGTTGGCATCACTCGCAGCTGAAGCTTCTGCTTGAATCTTTGAGTAGCCTTCAAATGAAGACTGCGAAGAAGGGATGGGGGTGTGCAGGCACGAAATATGGGGGATAGCTGCTTTATATTTCAGGTTCATTAAGGGTTCTTAGAATTGCTGGAATGCAGGGAGGACCTACAGACATCCCTGTGATCCAAACCTGCACTTTTTCCTTCTGCTCCAGAAAAAAAAAAAGGATTATTTTTTAAAAATTGTATTTTTTTTTTCATGTAAAACAGGACATTTAAAGACATTACAATATTTCCAATGCACATCTCTTTCCCCCCCAGGACTGCCACGGTCTCCTGGTGGGGCTGGAGGACACCGGGTGGCCCAACAGATGGAGAATGACCTCCTGAGATGAGGTTGCTGTTGGTTGTACATAAATTCATATTTAATTCCTGGGGTGCCCCACTAGTCTCTTATAGATCACACCTATAGTAAGCTTTTCTGCATCTCATCGCTTGCATAAAACAAATGGAGTCTTTCAGAATATGTTTCAGTCTTTGATTGAATTTTTCAGTTTACCTGTCACTGGAGCAGAGGCTGGCTGAGAGGGCAGGAGCAGCTACTCCACCTTGATGTGTCTGAAGCTGCTTATCCATAAAGGGGCGAGCAGAGCAGGGAGCTCTGGTTCACAACCAGACACTGCCTCGATAGATCAGAAGTTGAAAACATCAAAAAGCGAGAATTTGAAATTCAAGGAACAGGTGAAATTCCTGAATAAAATGGGAATCCTGGATTCTGTAGGTTGACCTTGGTAGATTTGTGCGCAGGGAACTGTGACTTCTCTAACAAGAAATCCACCAGAGATTTTTCCAACGCAGCAGAGTTCGTCCCCGACTCATTTGGAAATCCTCTGCTCGTCATAAGAGGATCCCTGGGTCTCCATCAAAGCTGATTAATTACCCCACACCGGGGAGAGGGCAGCGATAAACTTGTTTGAAGATGACAGTTAATACATTTCCTTGGTTTCAACCGCTCTTACTCAGCCTGGGACATCAAATTAATCTGCGCTAAACATCCACTCGTATGGTCACAATTTCACCATCCGTTTGAAGAAAGGGAACCCTAATAACAAAGCAGTTAATCCTACAGTCTTTTACCTCCTGAGGCCTCTCCTAGACAATTCCAGCAGTATCCTTATTGCTGTTATATTTGTCTGCTGGGAGATGTCTTAATTTACATATCTGCATTGCCACACGGAGTGATGGAACTACGGGGTTTCTCTCCCTCACCAGGAAGACCCTCTACAGGAGGAAGCCATAAATAATAGCGCGGTAAAGAATTCCCTGCTCTTGTTTGCTTCTTGTCCGCTTTACGGCCTCAATGAGAATTGCTGCCTGTTATATGGAAAAAAAATCAAATATTTTATTAAAAAAAAGCCAGACTCTTCACTTTATGTCTCTGTAGTCATTCTTCTGAGTGTGTTTCCCTGGAATAACTAGTTGTAAAAACTGGGGTTTGAGCCTGGGGTAATGGTAAGAGCATCTCTCTGCGGTAGACGGGGTGCCAGATGCAAGTACAAGAAGGATTAGGTAAAATGAGATCTTTGTGTATAATGACAATTACCTTTCTGCCTCTAGAGTTGCAAATTAAATATTTTTTAATTTTGAAATGGTGCCATATGGGACACTGACATTGTCAAAGTCAGTTGTGCTACTTCTTAGGAGGATGGAGAGCTTTCAGCTTTGAAGACTGCTCTTACCTAATAAGCTACCAACTCTTCTGTTTCTTCTTTCTAAAAATAAGGAAAAAATGGGTGTAAAAAGAGTCAGAAAGAGTAGGTTGTCTTTTCTATTAACAGATCCTTCTTCCCTGAGCTTTTTCACAATTTTATACATTCAGAAATTTTATACATTTTTGGGTTCAGCAAAAGTGGAAGGAAAATAGAGTTAAATGTTATCTTTTGTTTCCAAACTGTGTATCAGTTTAAATCCTGGACTAAGCCTACTTCGCTGACTGAAAAAAAAAATAAAAAAATAAGTTCAGCTTCCATAATCAGCTGTGAATGCAAATAGTGGAGAATTAATGAAAGAAATGTATTAAAGGAATGTTAAAACTCCCTACTTCACCCCCAGAGAGGCAGGAGATGCTCCACGTGGTGCTCGACCCTTCTGGCAGGCGCTGCCTCCCCATTCCTTACACAAATCAACCCTGAGTCCTCACTCCTGTCACTGAAGGCACACGTGTGGATGCAGAGATTTTTTTTTTCCATGCCATTAGTTACCCACCAGCTCATTTTGGCAATGCAACCGATGCATCTCTGATTTTTATTAAGCAGATATTCCTCTTCCTAAAGCTGGCAGCGGGGATAGTTCAGTGCCCCTACTCTGGGTGTTTGCTGGAGCCTCTCCTGCCTCACAGATGCAGACATCTGCAGCATTAATTTAGTTCAGTGAATTGTCCCAGTGGGTGCAAACCAGAGTCAGGGCTTCTGTCTGCCTTCTGCTCTCAAGCGCTGTCGATTAAGATACCCACGCTGTCCACACAAGAGAGCTGTATGGTGGGAATACTTACTATCTGGTTGGTCTTCCCCAGGAGTGAAAGACTGGCTGGTTTGAATACGCTCCTGCCTGCCCTGTGATTTTTAATAAAAATACCGCAGAAAAATACAGCTTAATGAGTTGTAAAAGCACCCAATATAATCAATAATTTATATCGACAAATTGGCACTGTTGGTGCTAGATAACATCCGATACGATGTCCTCGCATGATGCTCGAGGCTGTAGGACACCAAGCCTACTGAGAAACAACGTCTGAGCCTGGGACTGAAGAGGAGGGGACTTTCCAGATCTGTAAGGCAAAAACTGACCCACAGGACTTGTATTTCTTCACAAAGGCAAAGTACTACAGGCCTTTAAAGCTGGTGCTACAGGGTCAGAGCACTGGAGGATCTCCTCGAGGGTTCTGCCTGGTGTCCCACGCTGGTGAGGATATCGTAGGGCTTTCCTCCTCCGGTCCCTGGAAGATGGTAGATAACCTGTGTCAGGGCGGCTGTAGCGAGGTGATGAGAGACAATCTCCTCTCGGGTGGTAGGGAGAGACTAATTCTTGTTTCAGACGGCGTGGGCGAGCTCAGCCATTGCTCCTCCGCGCCGCCGCGCGATGCTCTGCTGCTGATGGCAGCTGGCCCTGGGCCAAACCGGAGTGTAGCCTGAAACTGATTCCAGGGGCTGGATAATACATCAGGCAGGGATGGGTTATCTGCAGGCATCCTGCAAGATTGACATCCGAGATACAGCACCTACAAACTGCCATCGAGACACGCTCATCACTTCATCTCCGTAGGCACCACCTTTGTGGTGGGCAACGGAGACTGAATACCCACTTCTCCTCTCTCATGCAGCTGTCCTACTCACAGAAGGGACACGACCTGTGTGTGCTTTTCTCTCCCGGTTCTCTATTTGAATTCTTTATGGATGTAGCTCCCTTTTTGTTTCACCCAACAGCGAAGTATGACAGTTTTTGGGGAGGGGGCAATAGAGTTTGGACAACATCAGATGTAGAAATCGCATTTTGATGCACACATCTCCCAAGATTTTTTTTTTTCTGTGGATTACATGAACCAGAAGCACTGATTTCCTTGGACTCAATGGCTGTTTCTTTGCCCTGAGAGCAGAGCTGGTCCAGCTCTGTGACTTGGAGGTGCAGTTAATTCCACGGGGACATCCTGCAGTCCTGCAGTGTGAAAGCCTTCAAGGTATCTGTAGGCATCTCCAGTATTAACAGAGAGCAGAGATTTAGCTTTTAGCTTTAGTATCTTTAGCATCTTTAGCTTTTCCCTCTTAGCTGACACTTGAAGTTGGGCTCAAATAGGCATTATAACCTTTTAAGAAACAGCTATTACCTGACACACACAGGGGAAGAGAGCGAGACAAGTGCTATTTGCTCAGCGAAGAATCAAAGAACACAAATTCCTGTATATTTGGATTTTTCTCCAGCTTTCTCTAACTTATTTCCTACGAAAGAACAGCAATCTGGGCAAATCAGAGGAAAAAGTGCCTTGTACTGTATTTAACTTCTGTGGAGACAAGGAGGGAGAGGAATCTGAAGCCAACAGCATCATCACCCAAAGCCTTCGGCTTGACCCTAAAAGGTAGATTTGTAATGTGAAGGAAGTCAGTCAAACATGTGTTTTCATATAATTTTGGGAGACTCGGGGTGTGTTGGGGGGGGAGGAACATCTAAAATTAATTGTTGATTCCTTGCTGAACCTCTATCAGCCCCCTTGCAGTGTCCCCCCTCTTTCTCCAAAGGGGTGAAATGAAACCCAGTCCTTGCTTCAGCGTTTTCTTTGATCCCTGACTGCGCGGTGATTGATCACAGCAATTTCTCTCGCATGAACACAATCCTTTGGATAAACTCATTTCCAACACTGAGGGCTATAAATGTATTAGAAACCAAACACTCGTGTTTTGCCTATAGTGTTTAAATTCATATTCAATAAGGCTCAAAAACACTTATATAAAAGCAAGCAAACTATTTTAAGACTCCTGATTTAATGGGTTTCTGAGAAAGAGAGTCCTGTCTAAGTATGTTTGGGTTACAGGCGGACAATACACTAAACAATGCATCAGAAATCTTGTAGAAGTAGGACAGGAAGAAATAGATAAAAGCATAAAAAATGCCAATGATGCCAACACAAGTGTGTTTGCATCCACATGCAGGCATCCAATAATATCTGGGCCATACAGCAACCCAGATGTTGCTTTGGGTTAATCTTGTTTCCTTCCCAAAAGACAAGAAGCCCCACAATTTCACGCACGTGCCATTCTCCCTGTACATGTTTTGTGAGATGGGTTGAGGTGATACACCTGAAATCGCTAAATAATCACAAATCCATTTGTATGTTTTTTTGTATCCTCATTTAAAATGTATTATCTGAGCCATCACTTATATTGCAATTACCAGCACCTCCAGAGAAGATGAGAGCCTACTCAGAGGTGAAGTTTGTTCACCTTCCAGAGGATGGTGCTGTCACCTCCCCCAGGTAAGGGAATGCCTTACCAGGTCTTGGGATCTGGAGTTTCTCGAAGATGTTCAAGTTTACTCTTGTATTCTATTTCATAGTTACTTGATTTCATCGATGAAGTTACTTGATTTCATGACGATTTCTTCCATGAGAAGGAGGTTGATCTGAACTTGGAGTGGAGTTGTGGGGAAGCTGTGTGCTGTCCTCAGCGCAGGCGGTGGAAAGGGCATCTCAAATTCTGAGCTGGGCTTCAGCCATAAGTTTCCCACCTTCCCTTCCTATCCTTAACTTACTCATTAGCATATTCATTAAAGGAGTTGTGGTGGGCATGCTGACTGCAGTGCTCTCACGCTGGGCATGAAATCATGAAGCTGCAGTTTATCTGAGTACGGGTTAGATTATAAATTAAAACCTCAGGCCACTCTCTTTGAAAAATTCATGGAGGTTCAAATATCTCTGGGGTGAACCTGTCTTAATTTACTATGATTTTGTGTTGCAGGTGTGCAGAAGATACCATTGTTCAACAGTTTATGTGCAGAACAAGGGACCTCTCCTTTTCTAATAAAATTGCAGCCTGAATTGTATACACCGACACCCCGCTGGTCTCCTCAATAGCGGAGCAGTGAGCAGAAGGTAATTTCTGGTGGCTCAGGTAGGAAAACAGTATTCACAAATCACGGAGAACCACAGCTGCCAAGCTTCGGGCGACTCCGCAAGGCTGTGTGATTTTGCCTTCTAAGATCAGAGCACACCAGCATTCAATGGCACCTGCAGTCTGTTTGTTAATTCTTTTGGTAGCTCTAAGAGTTTCTGACACTTTCAATCCTGACAGCAAACACTGGAGAAGAAACTAGAGCAAGAATCATAGAATCACAGAATGCTTTGGGTTAGAAGGGACCTTAGAGATCATCCTACTTCCAACCCCCTGCCCTGGGCAGGGACACCTCCCACCACACCAGGTTGCTTCAAGCCCCATCCAGCTTGGCCTTGACCCCCTCCAGGGATGGGGCAGCCACAGCTTCTCTGGGCAACCTGGGCCGGGGTCTCACCACCCTCACACCAAAGAAGTTCTTCCTCAGATCTCATCTCAATCTCCCCTCTTTCAGTGTCAAAGAGATGGATCCTCCTATGGCTCCCCTCCCTGATCAAGAGTCTCTCCCCAGCTTTCCTGGAGCCTCTTTAGGGACTAGAAGGGGCTCTAAGATCTCCCCGGAGCCTTCTCTTCTCCAGGCTGAACCCCCCCAACTCTCTCAGCCTGTCCTCACAGCATAGGGTCTCCAGCCCTCTAAGGGAGCAGAATAAGCAAAGCTTCCTAAATCTCATGAAGCCCTTAGCTTTGGGTTAGCATGAAGTGCACGGAGTCATGCTAGTGGCAATTCTGTGTTGGCAAGTAGGATTACATCTTTCCTCTATTTCTCTACATCTTAACCACGCGAGAAGAGAGATGTTATGCTCTCTCAGAGTTGGAATAACTTCTTTCCTGGGGATGTACAATGAAGCACAGCAGCCAACCTAGCCAACCTACACCTCCTGAACATCAGCGTTTCGCTGCTGGCCCAACAAGGAGGTGGCTCTCTGAGAAGTTCTCCCATCTGGGGGCCACCACATTGTGCCGGCAGGGTCTCCAGGCTCAGTCTTTCCCTTTGAGACGAAGAGGTCAGCCTGCCTGTGGTCCACGCCACCACTTCTGGACCAGCAGTGCTCGTCAGCGCGTTGGCTGAGACGATGCATTTGCTGGTGGGGTTGTCTCGGGAGCGCCGACAAATGAGCTCGACCAGACGCAGTCGCTTTATGAAGAAACATAAACCAATCCAATTTTAAAATAGAGCAGAACGATTTGAAACCGTGCTCATTTACTGTGTAAACACTGACCACCAATTAACCAGGCACTCTTCACTTTGGGGAAATACAAAGTTACGGATAGATGGGGAGATATTCTGCTCGGTTCGACGGTTCATGGCCAGCATCGTGGTGGTAAGTTACTTTAATTTTTACAGTGATACTGAATTAGGGCCCTTTAGAGAACCGCTGGAGAAATTCAAATTAGAAAATAATCAAGAGCCCTGGTAATGTGTACATATGGTAATATATAATGTGTTACACAATTAAGTCAATGTTAGTTCAAGGAAAATCTTTGAAAATCATTCACTGCTAATGCGGCGCCAGATTGTGGTACCACACAGCCCCCAATTCAGCCTTGGACCTTCCTGGCACAATATGAATTTGAACTCACACAATTTCATGCTCCATATGAATGGGGAAAACATCTTTTTTTTTTTTTTTCACCCAGAAAAATGCTAAAAGTTTCTGTGTCTTTTCTTAACCCAGAGCGGTTATAAATCCCACAGCTCCTGGGTGAATATCTAAATCAGAACTGGATACAACCCTGACACAAGTAGAGGGGAGCCCATGTTGGCCAGGAGAAGCCACCGTGGTGGGGTCAGGTCCTCAGTGTCACCCCCAGGTGGGGAGAGGTGGCAGAGGGAGACCAGGAGCGGACCGTGCAGCACCGCAGGTTGGCACCTCCCGTCCTGACTGCCCACTGCGGGCACTCTGAGAGCAGAAAACATATTTTTGGGGCAGAGAGAAGAGTTTTCAACCAAGGATAAGACCAGACTCTCTGAGCTGGGTGGTGCAATACAGCGGTGATCTTCCCCTGGGCCAAAGGCAAATGTTCAATCATATCTTAAAAACTTTCCCGGACTGATTCGAAAAACAAGTTTAATTCCGGAACTGTGCTCTTTTTCCCTCTTTCAGCCGCAGAGGTTTTGTGATTTGTTCTAACCTTGAAGATACGAAACAAAATACGTGCTAATGATATTCCTAGCTCCCAGCTGGTGTTGGCAACTCTTTTACCGCTCTGCAGGACAAGTGCAAGTACAAATGCAAGTACCAGAACCTTGTTGAGAGCAGAGTGTCCCACATTTCAGTCTAACCATTCCAACTACCAGACATGTAATAAAACGGTTTCTGCTCTGAATGAGTAATTGAGCTGCTTCTGTGGGGAGGCCTCTAAAGAGCCACGAGGCAGAATGTTTTTTAAGGCACTTATGAAAGCTATCCCACCTGGAAACCATCCCACACACAGAGCCCACGTTGCTCTTCCTCTCAGCGTGGTTTAATTGCTCGTTCCATGTCTGTACCTAATCAGAACGGTGAAGAAATGCGGCAGGCTACATGAAATGCTGCAATAATTTTTAAGGTAGAGCAAGACTTCCAAAATCATGACACTCCATGGATGTCATTGGGTGGGGTTTTTTTTTGTTTGAGGGTTCCTTCCATATGTCAAAATCCTTTCCAAGGATATCAGAAAGAATTTAAGAACACTTTAATGCTTGGTTTTGGAGGCAATCATGTAGCACATCAGAATTCCACTGCTACATTCTCCACCATCCAGCAGGTCACACTGCTGGGACACCATCCTCCTTTCAGCTGGGATAGAGTTAATTTTCCTTCTGCTGTGTTTTTGATTTAGTAGGAGAATAACGCTGATAATGCTTATTGTTTTAGTCGTTGCTAAGTGATGTTTACATCAGACAAGGACTTTTTCAGCTTCCCATAGAAGCTGAGAGAGAGCACAGACAGGACAAGCTGGCCAAAGAGGATGGGCTGGGCACTTGGTGGTCATGTTGATCATCAATCCAGGAAAAGGACATTCTTGTGAAGAAGAGGATACACCTAGAGTACAAGTTAACTTTTTTTTTTCCCCAAGAGTTTGCATGTTTCTATTTAGCATGCAAGTTTCATACCTGAGCTGTCCAAACTAGATTGCAAGTTTCTCATCTGTGGCGCGCCATGCACTCCTCTGTGCTATAAATTACTAATTATATTACTTAAGTCACGCAGACAGGGAAATGAAGTCAAAATACGGTTTCATTATTCATGTTACATGCCATTACTTTGTATTACTTTGTCTTTGGGGCTTTAAAAAGTGATTTTTTATGGTTGTTTATGGGGGAAAAAAAAACCAAAACAGGAACAAGATAAAGCTCAACTAAACAGGAAATGCTGGAGATGGAGCAAATACCCCCTACTAAGATTCAGCTGGTTTGTGCTCCGGGAAGATACCATCTTATCCTCATCCCTACTTTTCCAATGGGCATACTAATGTGATTTTGACATAATTTGTGCAGAGGCCACCTCCAGAGGAGAGCACTTTGAAAGGAGCCTTAGTCTCTGGTAGAAGAAGCGGTGATTTGTTGGAGCTGAGCACCGTACATCAGAAGGACCGTCCCTTCTGGGAGCGATGTTAACTCACAGCAGGATGGAGGGATGCCTGACTTACTGTCGTGCTTGTGGGCATTTGAGAATACAATAACTATCCATCACGGAAATATGAACCACTTTGGAACTAAAAAGGAAACCAAGCATTCCTAGGAACAATGCAGGAATCGAAGATGCTCTTCCTCATTCCCAGTGCTGTCATTTGATTTACATAAGGCAGCTCCTTCCTTCCTTTATGGCCCACTGGATATTATATAATTTTTCACCAGCAAAATTCTTCTTGTTTTTTTTTTTTTTTATTTCAGTTTGATCCAAAGTTTGAGGGATTCAGTAGAGAATCCCTCCATTAGCTTCAGCAGCCTCCTATCAAGCTCTTAGGTCTTTATTTGGTCTTTAACCGTCTTCTGTTTTAAAGTTCTAGAGAAGTTTCCTGCTAAATTTTAATTCAGGTAACCCCAACAGACAGTGGGGTTACCTGCCAGCCCTCTTCCATTTCCATAACTGAAGTTAGTGACTCAGAGCCTGTAGAATTTTAGGACAATCCACTAATGCTGTAGAAACTGTCCTATTTCTTTTCTTGATGGTAAGCCACTATTTAACAGTTTTAGACCTGATGGAATTGGCATTTCCTCTCATCTGCTCTATTATTGCTCTACTTGCAGTGCAAGATGGAGGCTTTCACTACGTCGTATGACACAGAGAAACACTGGGGGTGTTTATACATCTACCACAGCTTCTACATGGGGCAGGACTGGAGAACAGACCAGGTTCACTCCAGTGACCTTACAAAAGATACCCTGTGTTGCTACCCATAAGGTTTGAGTTCAGTGGCGACTACAGGCAAGGAATGGGGGTGAGGGAAAGGTAGCATATTAAGAGAGTGGAGAAGGTTGGAAGATCAATTTATAATATTCTATTTATTTTAAAAATATTGTCACTTTTTTGGTTAACAAACCGCTCACAATCATGTGCTGAGGCCCATCTTCCCGGGAAGTGGCTGGACATCCCCTGCTGATGGGAAGTAGAGAATAAATCTTTTTGTTTTCCTTTGCTTTCACGTGTGGCCTTCGCTTTCTTTATTAAACTGCCCTTATCTTGACCCCTGATTATTTCATCTTACTCTTACTCTCTCCCCTTGTCCCACTGAGGGGGGCACCTTGCTGGGCACCTCGCAACCTGCCAATGTCAACCTGGCACATAATTAAAAATACTTCATGTGGGGCAAAATTATGTCAATGATGTCAGATTTCTGGTTTTAGGGAGTTTCAGGTAAAGGCACAAAATGTGCTTTTGATTTCCACATTTTCTTTACTTCGCTTTATTCATTGCTATATTGCTAAATACGCCTGGTTAGCAACAGTAATGCTTAATTACCCTCTAGCTCATATGACTTGTAAACTCTCTGGTTAACGCTGCATTTCTCATCTCAAAGTAACACTGTGACGTGACCTGACATCTGTTATTTATTTCAGCCTTATTTCTTTTGTATTTCTGGAGAAAAGGCTGCAGACACCAGACCGTAAATTTTCTTTCTTTGCTAAGGTGTGCAGTGGGGAACAGAGGATAAAGAAGACCCAGAATATATAAAGAATCAGGATATAACACCGCGCCCGATGAAAAATTGTGCAGAGGAAGATATGTTACAGAGAATCTTCTCCTATCAAAGCACACACAAAGTTTCAACAGATTTCAGTGCCGGGAACTGAAACATTCTGTTTCAGGAACCGAACAATTTAATTCTGGGTTGCAAAAGATTTGCAGCAGGTGTTTGAAACAGAAAAGGGATTCTATTACGTGCACAGGAATACAGCCCTGCAGTCCACGCAAGGATGATTAGAGGTTTCCCAAAAGTCCACTGGGGATTTGGGGAGGTTTTTTGTTTGTTTTACTCTTTTTGAATAAGCGAAGCTTGAGGTCATTTGCATCCCACCGCACCTGGGGTTTTTTTAACATCCATCCAGACTTGTGTTGCTGCTTCTGATTTTCTGCAGCCTGTGCTGGGGTGGCATTTCTGAGGGGCTACCCATTTGATTTCCAGCAGCAACACACTTTGCAGACAGATCCTTCAGCGAGGCCTCACGCCGAGCACGGCGCTTCTCAATGGGAATAACGATGCCAGGATTTGGCCTCTACCGTTCCCGAAAGAAGCCATTCTGCCGACCCTCTGGCGGGTTAATAATTCAATTACACATCAAAAAGTAAACCTGTAACTGCAGAAACATGCTCCACAGAGTCTACATTAAAAAAAAAAAAAACAAAAAAAACCAACCCCACAACAAACCAAAAAAGCCCAACAAAAATATAAAATATAAAACCCACACACACCATCATGAGAAAAGCCTA
The DNA here is from genome assembly GCA_026546715.1 of Gallinago undulata. Classification (NCBI taxonomy): domain Eukaryota; kingdom Metazoa; phylum Chordata; class Aves; order Charadriiformes; family Scolopacidae; genus Gallinago; species Gallinago undulata. The sequence goes on from JAOTQQ010000003.1 coordinate 13,020,156, forward strand.
CCTTTTAATGAGCATATTGTGTAGGATCTTTCCCTCCAGCACTGACACAAAAACAATAAAGATCTCATGTCTTGTTAATAGTTCTGCCTTTAGGGGAGCGAAAAGAAAATTACCTAGAGAAGAATAAGCCTCATGGCAAGTTCCTTTCAGGCTTATGGACTCCAGAGATTGAAGTGCTATTTGCCCTCAAATATTTTCATAAGTATTTACATAAAGGGCTGTCAGATCAGCATCGTACACCATCTTTTACAGGCAAATAGTCTATCAACAATGCCACCAGCAACAAAACCGTACGCTGCCAGAGCACGGATGCTCAGGGCCCCTTAGCTTTCGCTACTGCATCCATCTCCTGCATCTCTCTTTTTATTTACCCATCTCCTCAGCCCTTTTAGTTGGACCAATATAACACATCTGTTTATTACCACCGCTACTCCGGGTGTCTGAAACTATAGACGAGGATATGTGTTCTCATAAGAGAAGAATAAATGTATTAGACGAGCATGGTTCAGCAGTCACAAGCCTTATCTCCCAAGTTGTCTGGAGAAAACACAAACAGCTTTTACCGAGCTCGCACACGATGACACTCACAGGTTTATTCCGCAACGGACTGACAAAGTGCCATATTATGAAGGCTGGAACACAGGCAGGGCTTCCTGTAATACGGGATATTTATAACACCCTTGGAAACGAGCCCTTTGTTTTACTAATGAGCACAGGGGTATTGCCAAGAGGGGCTGGCCACGTATTTCAAAAGCCTTGTGCTCACGCTGCTGAGGCTGACGGTCCTCCCCGGGGCATCGCAGAGAAGCTGCCTTCCCTAACCAGCACCTCCACTATTTCCTCACACACTGAGCATCACAGAGATGACCTCTTCCGAAGAAAAAGGTCTATTTCCACACTACATCCCATAAAGTACCAAATCGTGGACATTAACGTGCGGTACAAAGGCATTATAATTTTATTCCAAGAGGTACACTGTCAGTCTGAGGGCTACGGAGGCATTTATGAATTGACATTTTCCAAGGTTTTGTTTTTAATGAAACACTAAAGCATTTCTGGGTAACAACGTGAAAAATTAATGGCAAGGCAAAATAATTTGTTTTCATGTCACAAGGTACACAGCACATAATCTTACCCCTCTAGAGCAAGTAAAGTTTAGAATTGTAAAGCTAATGGATAAAACGTGAAGCTTTTAAAGAAAACAGTCGGAAGAAATTGAAGCATTTGTGCTTTTGCAGAAACTGATCTGATCTTGGGAGAAGGATGAAAACACGGACAAAAGTATTTTCCGATAGTCAGGAAATGAAGAAAATGAGGGACCAATTCCTCTCTCCCTGGACTCCGGACCCCCTGTGCTGACTTGTTTGTGTTATTCAGCCCCTTGGTACATCCATACCCCATAATATCAATTTAATATGGTGCTGTGAAATAAATGACAGATTTAGGAGGTGCTGAGCAGCTTAGGTAACAGGGACCACAGAAGCCTCTATCTTACATAAAAGAGAAATACAACTTGTCCCTGCTGGCATTTTGCTTCTGTGTGGGCGGGTATGAAGAGCAAAGATATATCTTTAAAAAAAATACATTTCTGTGCTCAGTCCTTTGAGCTGTTTGTTGGTCGTGCACAGCTTATCACCCTTATGGGCTGCATCCATCACCCCATCACCGCTGCTAAAAGCCCATGCCCCAAATCCTACAGCTGATGGCTGTGTCCTCCTCGCTCCAGCCCTAGATGTCAGTTGGGAAAGAGCCCAACCTTTTGCCACCCTGGAGGCTGATTTCAGCAAGGACATGCTTCCCCAAAGACAGAAACCATGAACATTTAGCACAGGAGGGTGCAGCTTTGGGTCTGAGTTCACTGTGCTTGCACATACCGCATGCAGGACAGCCCTAGGAAGCCTGGGCACGGCTCTGTACATGGTTGCAGGAAAAAAAACCATTACAGATAGACACTATTTTATTAATTTCTCATTTCCAGAAATTTCTTGCCCTTCCAGAAAGGCATCTGATGACTCAATAGCCGCTTTGGGCTGTCAGAGACAACCCCAGAGCACGTTCATACCTGGCAGCAGGAACCTGAGATGAAGGTCCTACCACCCACCGGCACTTAAAGAAAGACCCTGCTCCAAAAGAGGTACTTTTCTGCAGCCCTGAGTGAGCCATGGAAGGGCCTGATGTTTAAGCCTTGCTTACACTCTCAGATTTCCCCATGGACCTGCTGAGCCTGTTTGTTTTTGGCATTTTCCTGCTCAGCAGTCAGATGCGGGATGCTCTGTTTGTGCCGCAAACAGATAAACGCGTACTATTTCTGCCTAAAAGATGCAGGGTACACCTGACCTTCAGGTGCCTCACGTTCTCCACGTGCAGTGGGAAGAGCCTGCACGGTGGCTTCTGCAGACTCCTCCGAGGCAGGGAAAGCAGGAAGAACAGGAGCTGCCATTTAGCTGCCTGCAGCTTGTACCTCATCTGGTCCAATTTACAATATGGTCCTTTACGTGTCCATTAGTCAACCACCTCCCATCGAGCGTAATCAAATTACTTTCCTCTCCCCCATTTGATTTCCCTGGTAAAAATGCACACACTTCTGCCTGTCAAATGCTAAAAAGGGCTTATTAGGATCAGTCATAAAAAAAATCTATATACTACCTACAAATAATTGAAATCCTATTTTCAGCTTTCTAGACGCATAAATCACTTTTCTGCTCCGCAATCCAAATCGCAGCCATTACAACCTTTGATCCTGAAGGACAACAAAGGAGAGAGCAGACTTTCTTATCTCTTGGCTTGGGAAATACAAGGAGATGACACCAGAGGTCTTTTCAGCCTTGGATAGAGAGGCACAAAGCCCTCTGACCCACGTAAAGAGAGGGAATGAAACTCAAATTGTTGGAGAACAGCCATTCTCTCGTCAAATGTTTTCTCAGCACCTAAGGATCATGAAGCCATAACCTGAGGAGCCTCTGCCAGAAAACACATACAGATGTTATCTACTGAAATTCTTCTCTAAGAAGCCTAAGGTGGAAAAATTAGATATTTTTAATACGTGTGTAGCTGACGGCAAGGAACTAAAAAGCTGAAATCCAGCTGGATCATAGCTCTTGGAAGGTAATGCAACTTGCATCTTACTACATGGGAAAATTGTGGTTTCACATGTTTTTTCCAGGCAGTGAAGTGAAAAAGAGTCACAAACCTGGATTTAGATTTTGACTGAGCTTGAGTGCAAGGTCTATTTACGCCAGTGTGTCCCTGCTGAAGATCAAGCTTCCCAATTAATATACATTTATTCATTCACTTATTTATTTATTTATTGCACAGGTAACTTTCTAACAGCTCCAGCAAGATGTTGCAGCAGATACTGTTCTGCTCCCTACCTAGAACTAATACAAAAAGATATACTTGAAAGTCAATGCAATGCATTATTTATTGTAGAAAGGACAGTCTAGCCCCATTTAACAAAGGAAGAGAAAAAATATTTACTATTGCTAATTTGATATCTGAAGCTGAGATTAACATCACTGAGGTTCTACAATAGCCCAAGGGCTTATTTTTGTATATTTATAAATTTGTCAGTGACAGTCCCTGATTCCTCTACCTTCCGTAGAGATCTCTCAGAAAGATTTGTCGGAGCTGGATCAGACCCCGGGAGCAGGGAGGTGGTTCCAGTAATGCCTTAAGGACAATTAATGACTGCAAACACAAATCATCAGCACAGTTTGGGTCGAAGACCTTCGTTATCCTGAATAGATACCCCCTACCTATCAGAATAGAACCCCCTAAATAGAGCTTAGGGGTCCCTGTATGAACTACCAAGGACTCTTTGTGGACTGGGAAAGATGTGAAAGCACTGGCCAAACTGTTAGTCAAAAGTTTGTAATACTGTATAATAGAGCTTTTTTAAAACATTTTTGTAGATAGAGAGAATGGTACATCTTTGGTCTTGTTTAAACTATTTGGTATAAATAAATTATCTGAAATATTAGGACTGTTCTTTCCTTTTCATCAATCATTTATACACTTAACACTGTCTCTGTGCATGGATTCCTCTTTCCTAAGCTCAATGCATTTCCACCTACAAGATTTTCTCAAATTCTTTTTCAGAAAACCTCCTGGTTTTGACCTGGCTGTAGCTTAGTTAAGAGAATTGGGTTTCTTACCCGACGCTTTTGTATCCAACTCTCTTTAGAGCACTTCTGCATATTTTTCCTAAAAAGGTTAAATATGTCTATGCATGTCAGAGCCTTGAGTTGGCCTGAATTCTGATGTGGATTTGTCTAAACCATCTCCCACGGTGACTTTGGGAAAAAAGAGCTCAGAAGATCTGGTTCTACCCAAATAAAGGCTCCATATTGCAGGGAAAGGAGAGGGTGTTGAGTAGGGGGCTCTCTCCTGCCACAGCAATCCCTCTGCTTTTACCCAAAAAGCCTGAAAAACAGCTTTTGTCTGTCTTCTGCCAGACTGGAGGAATTCCCGGTGGCCTGCATCGTCCCTGATGAGTATTCAAGCTTTTGGGTATTTATTTAAGTTACAGCAGTAACTTTCATCCTTTCTTGCTTGTCATAGTAAATCAAAGTTAAAAGAGAAAATTATAATCTTTAAAAAACCTATAAACAATACTTAATAATGTGCCCTAAATACTCTTGATGGACCCTTAGGCTTTGGAGAGGACCTGATTAGGGAATGGTGACCTGTTGGTCAACACCACGGGTCTGGCTGAAACCTCCCTTCCCCGGGGGACGCCGCTGGACTCATCTTTAAAAATTAAATTCAAATCAGACCTGCTTTGCAAATCATCTGAGAAGTCTATCAGGCTCCCTGGCTACATCAAAGGCAAAGCAAACCTTCATCTTCGGTGCTGTTGAACACCATCTGAAACAAACTTCAATGGGGGAAATGGGCAAAGACACCGCTTTATGCTCTCAGATTGTTTCCAGCAAGTTTTAAAAGGGTGATAACGTGTTGCAATAGTAACTGAATTTCTCCTTGCATTTGCTTTCAATTTGCCTTCAATTCTGGGTTAACTTCTCCATCAGGGAATTTCACCCAAGGAGCTCCTGAATGTTGACTTCTCCTGGGGCAGGTCCAGGGCAGTCAGAAGCTGCCTGTGCTTTGGTTTCAGAGAGCTTTTTTTCTTTAAATTTACTTATTTAGGAACAAACCCCTAGCATATGTTCACAGCCAGCCACACTTTATTTTGCGAGCAGGTTCTGCTCAGCCCGGTGGGTCTGTTCTCAATCTGTGATACCATACGACGTCGGGAAGGGGATGAGAATTAACCTCCCTCTGCTGTAGCCATCCACCTATGCACATTTACACTGCATCTTATTTCTAACTGGAAAAAAATAAAAATTGTAGGTACAGCTTTGGAAAAGATTTTTTAGTTTATTTCCAACTTAAAAAAAAAAAACTAGTCAACATGACATGAAAATTTGTCTAAGCTTTTGGCAGCCTTAAAAATAATAATTAAGCTTTCTTTCGGGGTTGAACAAAATGTTCCATTCGAATCCAAAATTAAATGCGCTTTCCCACTTGAAAGCTTGCTTAAACATCCTTACAAATAAGACCAAAATACATTTAGAAAGTAAACATTGAAGCTAACAATTAAAAAGTCATGTTGAATTTATTGGAAAAGGTACGGACACAGCTGATGCTTTATGGGGGTTTAGTTTCAGATTCTTTTCACTGAATCAACCTGGCAGAAATTAATGGTTTAATAAAATGGAAATTTTGGAAATAGCCTGTGAGATTTTTTTTATATGGTCCATAAGAAAGGTTATACTGCTCTTTGATGCTCAGAGTAGAGAAGTGACTGACTTCAGAGAATACTCTTCAAAATATGAAATAGTAGATAAAGCCTTACAATCGTGAAAGGCCTGTGCTGGGTCCTCCATCAGCTGTATCCGAAGTTTCCAGCAGAAACTGGGGGGTCTGTTTTCTTCTTCTACTCCTTGCTGGGCTCTTGGAGCCAGGAAGGATAAACCCCCTGCCTTGATCTCCCCAATAAACCACGGGGTGGTTACAGGGTATCAGGAGGGAGTGAACCTCTGGCAGAAAATGAAGCCACTGGAATCTCTCAGGCAGGAGCCGAGCGTGGCCCGGGGCTGGGAGGGAGGATTACAGCTCTCCTGGTTTTCATTGGAAGCGAGTAGTTCCGAAGAGATATGGAAGACAGAGAAATCCTCTGTCTGTTCCAGGTGGCAGGTTTGGAGGCGTTAGAAATAGGCACCACGTTACGGTGGGATTACGAAGAAAAGCGCAAACTGCATGACAAAATCATTCTGAAATTTAAAGGGGAAAAAAAAAACAACCAACAACCCAAACCTGTGTCTCTTCCAGGAGCTTGGAAAAGCCACCTTTCCCTGCAAGAAAATATCTGCCAAGTTGCGAGCGTTGATCATGTTGATGCCGAGCTACATAATACAGCTAAGTCATGTGAATTTGAACAGTTAACAGCTGGACTAATTAGAGAGCTCAGTATTATTGGTATAACTGATAACCAGGACTAAGCAAGGTTATTCTGCAAGTAATAGATTTGACTTTGCAAAGAGCGGCGGGTATTTGCAGAGCTAATGAAAACTGTGCCTCCCAAATTAAAAAGTGCGAGCAAGCAGGGAGAGAGCCGGAGTGCGCCTAATTAAAGATGCATACCGAGGCAGGAAGGCAGAAATACAAGGGTAAACAAATGGTAAAGATGGGATTTGTTTGTGATAAATAGAGGAGGAGGCATCGGGTGGCTCTGAGGTGCCCAGCCCGAGGGGGGGGAGCGGTGCCCAGGCAGCCCCCGGGATGGATTTTGGGCGATGCTGCAGTGTCTCCTCTCCAGGTAAAAAATCCTTCAGGCTCCAGGGCTGGCAGCCCAGCATCCTTCCCTGACACCAACCACCACGTTACTGGTGTCTCCGAGAGGTTACTGTACACCTCACAAAGCCAATACGTAAAGAGTTTGCATTTTTGCATGGAAATAAGCTTTGATTTAAACTCATTAGCATTTTCCCTTTCTGAGCTCTAGGTTGAGTTATTCTTAGACCCCTTTCCTCTTGGAGGAATTATGACTTATTTATCTGACAGAGCGACTACTATCTCCCACCTCATTTTTGTAATCTGACATAACCTTCACAATCCTTTTGTTTGACAGATACCTACGAGAAGAAATGTTCCAGGGGCACGGCCATAATAAACCTTCCCCTTTGCCTCTGGCTCTGCGAGAACCCAGCTCCAGCCCCATAGAAATGCCAAGGGGCTTGACTGCTCCCAGCTGTGTGTGGCTGGGGTTGGGGTACTGCTTATGGCCCCCCAGGTCAGAGTTCAAAGAAAAGCTCTCCTTTAGTCTGCCTGAGTTGTTTACTATTAATTATTTATTATTTTGTATTATTATTATTATTATTTTCCTAGGTGAGCGTCCCTCCTCATCTTCCCAACAGGATACTGGCTGGCACCACCAATGGGAATCATCTATGAGAAGGACATATAGAATAAGGCACAACATAAATTTCCATACGACACCAATTTCTGGAAAAATAATGACATATATTTCTGTTAACTAATCTACCTGGTGGACAGAATAAAGATTTTCCGACCTCTCGCTGATATTTCCTCTAATTATGGACACAAACTGCATGGCGATGGGAGGCAGGCATTGGCATGGCATTTTTTTCAAGGTTGTTCATTTTGGACACAGAAGAAGTGGGGGCATTATTACCATATAACAAATGGCAGAGCAATGTTCTCACTGTCTCAAGATGGTACAAATGGTGGACGTAACCTAAGTGGATAAAAATGAATTGTCTTCACCTAGCGGGTGATTAGTTAGTGAAATTTATTGTCGTGAATCTTACTGGTGCCAAAAATGTAGCTGGATTCTAAAAGCTCGTCATCGATGGGGTTAACAAAAGCATTCAGCATATGGTGATACCATTTTATCTTTTTATATTGTAATGAAAAGACGTGCATATATTTAGAGCATATTTAGCTAGAATATTTTACAGGGGACACGAAGCCTCATGCATCTGGGTTTTGAGCCACCTCTTTAACGATTATGAATGAAGATGGAGTGTTGAGCATCCCAAACTGGCGTGTGGCAGACATCTCCTCCCTTCCAAAGCACACGGTGCCAGCTCCTTGTCAAAGACTAAATGTGGAAATAAAAGCCTGTGGATCTGCAGCGAATGAATCCCTATATCTAAACAAGAAAAAACCTGGCGATATCCCCACAGCAAGCTCATGCCTCATCATACATCCCATTTGTCAGGCATGGAAAACTCCAGCACAAACTGCCTGTTAACATCTTGACATTATTGTGCTAGTTTCTGGTCATAAAAAGATCCCACATTTCAAGAAAAAAACTCTGATCCATTATGTTTTGCCTGTCTTTACGTTGAAACCATGAGGGAAAATTTATCTTTTTAAGGGACTTCATCCAGTCTCGCTGAGGAAGTCGAGTTGAAGATCAACTCGAAGGTTGAGGGGAGACCTTCTCTCTCTCTACAACTCCCTGAAAGGAGGGTGTAGAGAAGTTGGGGTCGGTCTCTTCTCCCAAGTCACAGGTGATGGGACAAGAGGAAACGGCCTCAAGTTGCCCCAGGGGAGGTTCAGGTTGGATATTAGGAACAATTTTGACACCGAAAGGGTTATCAAGCCTTGGAATGGGCTGCCCAGGGAAGTGGTTGAGGCCCCATCCCTGGAGATATTTAAAAGACGGGTTGACATAGTGCTTAAAGACATGGTTCAGTGATGGGTTTTATTAAAGTTGGGTTGATGGTTGGACTAGATGATCTTAAAGATCCCTTCCAACCTAGACAATTCTATGATTCAAGGGCTGTGCAGAGAGGTGGCCTCCAGCCCCAAGTGCCACCTTCCCACCCTTCTCATCCAAGAGAGCCAGCTTAGTTAACGTCTTGCTCGTTAGCCCAGCACATTACCTGTTTGCTGAGGGATTGACTGATAATGCTAATGTTGCTGCACCAAAATGGCTGTAAAATCATTAAGCATATCTTGTTTTACTTAACCTGAAGTCATTTAAATCGTGAGGCTCCTGGAGAGCGTTAGTGAGACCAGAATTCCCTGATGTGCTAGGAGATAATGCAAAATGAAATCTTATCATATTAAGCACATTTTTTATCATATCAGTGACTTACTTAACAGATTAGTAAATGTTGTTTTTTCTCAAGCTATAAGACAGCTCCTGATACGAAATCAGATTATGTCAGGTCATTTTCTCCATTAGCTTTGCAATTCTGTAAAAAGCAAGGATTTGTCATTAACATATGGAAATCACTCAAATTTCTCTCGTAATTAGACTTAGCCTGCCTTTGCCATTGACACATAAATATGGGCCTGTGCCTTCTTACAAAACCCATTTCCTTTTAGATATATACAGCATAAAACCTAGGAAAGCTAAGGAAAGCTAAAGTGAATGCTGTGAGATTTTTTTATTATTATTAACTGAAGAGTTTGCAGTTCCTTGAATATTTGTCAGGGGCATTTTAAAATTATTTCAGGGCACTTTTTTAAAGCTAGTAGAACTGGAAATGTTAAAGTCTTTGGGAAAGGTTTGTTTGTTTGTTTGGCCTAAATTCAGTAAAATCTCCCCAGGTTTTGACGTTTGGTGGCTTCAGCCCAATTTCTGCTGCTTTCCCTCGGCCATTCAGAGCTGCTGGGCCACCAGTTTGTGGGTCACCAGAAAGGTGACTGCGGTTCAGAGAGGGGAAATAAGCACTGATGATTATGTACACACACAAGGTCGAGTCCAAAATAGTAGAAATCCATCTCTATATAGCTGTCTTAAACTTAACATGAAAGTTGCAGCTGCTCCTCACAGTGAGAATTCTTTTCCATCCCCTGGTCTGAAGTTTTTAGGGTCACCCTCACCGGGAGCTTTGACAGTATTCAGAGACTGATCCAGTCCCATAAAATCAGGATGGAGACAGTTTTCCTCTCTCCCCACTACAGCACAGCTCAGAAAATCCACCCCTTATTTACCAGGCAGGTGTGATGTGGCCAATCTCCCCACCTGAAATACACGGGTTTTATTGCTCCCCTCTTATTAGCGACAGGAACATAATCACTGCAAAATCATCACAACGCAATTACAGTATACCCAGCAACATTGAGTACTAGAAATTTATGTTCATGGCAATCTCTGAGAGTTGTACTCATACACTATAAAATTTAGATACCCGATCCACAGTTTCGTTTTCATATAATTTACTCTCACCCGCTAATAGCAGTATTTTTGAATAATTCGTTACAATTCATCCTGAAGGTCTCAATTTGCATTTAACTGGCAAACTTTTACAAGCAGCACACATTAACAGTTTTAAATGCCACAGCAACGTTTAATCATGCCAGACAATGCAGAAAAATACTAAAAAATTATTCCTAATTGGCCATGCAATTATTTGACTTATTGTCTAAACTGTTGCCATATACTTTGTCTGAGACTTTGAATTTGGACTTTCCAAAATGCAATGAGTAAATCAGCCAGGCAATATCCTGAAGGCAACTCCTTTTTCTTGCTGAGCAATGCCTTATGTCAGGACTAGACCCACTGATATGGTGCAGATAATGAGGTCTGAAGGGCTGAAAACGCTTTATCGAGGGTGTTGCATATTTTGGGATGGGGTTTAAACGCACGCAGGTCTCACTTTGGTTAAATAGGTGCACTTTGGAGTGATGGGGAGTGTTTCAAACAACACTTTTTTGTGGAATGCTGACAACTGCCCCACCAGCTGAACAACAGGCCCCCTTTCTGACAGACACCACTTTTGGTGCCACAACTTCTACATGTTTTAGTATGCTCACGCCATTGGGGCTCTTTTCTTCCTTTCAGACCCAACTGCACCCGCCCTCAGCCCACAAACACGGAATTTTGCTGTGGTTTTCCCTGCAGAGCCAAAGAACTTGACACTGTCAGGAATTTTCTGCGCATTTCAGCCGTCACATGCCATGGGGATAAAGAGGTAAACTGGGAACAAACTTGAGTATAAGAAGTTCCACCTAAACATGAGGAGGAACTTCTTTACTGTGAGAGTGGTAGAGCCCTGGGAGAGGCTGCCCAGGGAGGTGGTGGAGTCTTCTTCTCTGGAGACATTCAAACCCCACCTGGACACGTTCCTGTGCAAC
>JAOTQQ010000003.1:13040101-13079521 GCA_026546715.1 Gallinago undulata
AACCCCTCCAGGGATGGGGCAGCCACAGCTTCTCTGGGCAACCTGGGCCAGGCTCTCACCACCCTCACAGCAAAGAGGGTGTCTAATCTGAATCTCCTCTCTTTCAATTTAACAGCATTCCTCCTTGTCCTATCGCTATAGGACATAGAATATCATATAATAACAACATATAATAATGCAGTACAGAAGAAACCCAAACATGACAGGAAAGCAATGTCATCCATTATCTGTGCAACACCTCCCTCTCTTCAACACGCCAAAGCTAGAGCTGAAATACTACTTGAAATGACACTTGCCTATAGGCAATAAAAAAATGTTTTGAGGGGAGGAAAAAAAAATAAATCAAATCGTGCTCTACTGCAGCCAAAAACCACAACCCTGGAGTCCCGTAGAGATCTCACCCCGGCCCAGGCAGGGCATTAGGAGCATATTACCCAGAAGACATAAAATGGATTCAATCAGTAATCAATAGAAAAGACGAGGCAGTGTATTTAGTTGACAGATCATGGTAATAAGCACTGCAAGAAAAGTCGTTTTCTGTGTAACGACCGCAAGAGCAAAAAAAGTCTGACCTGAAATTGCAAATTAAAATGTAGGCTCAAAAATCTCTCTGGTGACTTTAAAGTTACTACACTATCTAAACTGGGGGGGAAGGCAGACGCCTTGTTTCTAGGACCCGGAAAGGGCTGTAAGGTGTCCCTGGAACCTTCTCTTCTCCAGGCTGAACACCCCCAACTCCCTCAGCCTCTCCTCACAGCATCTTTGTGGCCCCCTCTGGACCCATTCCAACCGATCCACATCCTTCTTATGTTGGGGTCCCCAGAGCTGGACGCAGTACTTGTCACAATTCGTGCTTTAAGGATTTTTCCCTCAGACTCCTCAAGCGTGTCATCACCCGTGATCTCTGTGTCTCATCTCTCCCACCACGTGGGAGATTCCGACCACCTCCCACTTCTCTCATCTCCCGGGGGTTTAAGCTCATGAAGGTAAGAGCTGCCCTTTGCTGTGTATGTCACATCACATCACGCCTTGCTCAACGCAGCCTTTGGGCACTGCGACGATACAAATAGTAAAAAAAAAAACCACCAAAAAACCATAAATGCCTATGAATGAAGCTGTATATAAGGACCATACAACATTCCCAGTAAAGAGACACGGCAGGACACGCACTCAGGGCCAAGCACAGTTGACTTCTGATCATGGCTAAATCTAGGTAAATGGGGAGAAAAAGAAATAGTAATGCTGGGATTCAAACACCAGATACGGGCTCTGCGATTTGCACGTTGCTGTTTAAGAAAAGGATACTAATTTTGCCTTTCTGGGGGAGAGGAAGAAAGGTTTGTGTACTTCCAAGTGTAAAACTTGACTCAAATGTGAAGAGATCCCTAAATAAAGAATACTTATAGAATTACTGAGATTATTTCATGGGAGATTATGACCAATAGCAGTGAAATTAGTAAAAGCTCGCTGCAGGGATTTTCCTCCAAATTTCACAACTGCCAGATCCCAAGCTCAGGCAGGTGTGGTGAATTCTGTGTTACCTGGAAAACTCTGCTGCAAGGCTCCCCACGTACCCACGAGCAACACTTCCTCCTCCTCCTCCTCCTCCTCCTCCTGAGATTCCCCGAGACACACTGCCCTGCCGAGATTAAAATCTACACCTAAATCTTCAAAGCAATTACATAGACAAAAAGCAGCAATCTCCTCCTGCCGTCCAACGTTCCGGGAGTAGAAATGGCCAGATCAGAAAGCGATGGTAGATTCTAAACTCCGAGAAAAGGCATGATATCCTGCCGGAGTGATCAATACGCCAACAAATATTCCCACCTTGATCTCACTCCTCTACGAAGCCGTGGGAGTTTATTGCAGATTTTAATGGAAAGACAACTGGACAATATAGATTTCCCGCCCCCCTCCCAGGAAAGGGTGCATTTAAAGAGCTAAAGCAAAACAAAAGTAGTATGAAACCAGAAAGACATCAAGAAAGACATGCTTTCAGCCTGTTTTTTTTTTTTTTTTCCCCTTTGTTTGAAATAAAACGCTACTGATTTTTTGGTCTCTCTGAATATTTTTTGGAATGTTTATTGAAAATAAATGGATAAGCAGGGAGAAAGAAGCTGCTTCTGAGGTGCTCAAAAATTGGATTTTTGGAATGTATTGTACCTGTTTATATTGTAATTACTAGGAATAATATGAGAAGGAACCAAACATTTTTACAAAGAAAAGATTCTAATAAATCAATCTCAATCTCAAGTCACATCATTCTGGCTTTGTTCCCACATGTACTTACACTAGTAATGGCCTCTGTGATCACTACATTAGTATTTATTACTTATTTTAAAAGGCAAGAGGCAAGATTTTTAAAATTATTGATATTGTGGAATCACAATAACACCAATAAGCAAGGAGATTTTTTTTTTCCCCTATCACAAAGAAACATTTTCAACCTGAATATATACAGGGATAAATTTTGCTTAGAGTGTCAACAGAGCTGGGATTTCTCTGAAAGGAATCAACGAACTGCTCATTTTCCAGGGTGGGCATTCAGTTATGACAGCAGAAATCAGTATATTCTCATGCCTAATTCATGCACAAATTGTTTGATGAATTTGAGTATTTCAAAATTATCATTGCACATAGTAAGCCACGGGTAAACTGTTGTCTGTAGAAGATATAGCCTATAATCTAGTGCAACCCAGGTTGTATCTTCAAACATTTAAATGTTTCTTGTTACTATGGTCATGAGTGGCAGAAACATTGCTGGATATGGGGGGACACCTGGGAGAACATGGACCAGAATCACTGTAACCTGGGTAGAAAGCATTTTTTACCATATTACAGAAGAAGAACCTGAGGGGAACAGTTTTTTGTACAGTTTACCAAAGATTACAGAAGACAAGAAGATCAGAAAATGATTAAAATAGAAGAATTTGAGTGTCTTATCATGAACCACACTTCTTTTATACTATTAAAAGCAAATCCACTGAGGTTAACAAAAAAAAAATGTTGTGTATGAAGTTTGCTTGATTTTAAACAGAAATAATTAAATACTGCTGAAGTTGTCTCAAGGAACAAATCCTTCTAAAGATCAAACATCGCCTTTAAGACATAGAGAGGATTAAATGCTATTGCAAAAAATTTCAGTAATTGTATTTAAAGCCACGCATTATGTATGTAGAAAAAGACCCGTAGCAGAAATAAAATACCAAAACCCACCCGACTCTAGGTGGTAATTTATAATTTCAGGTACAGGAGAACATATCTCCCATTGTGTACCATAGCACTTAGTTGTAAGTGACAAAGTTATACGATGCTGCAACAATAAAAAGGGAAATTTAGATCTGCAGTAAAAGAATTGAAATGGATTTTCATCTACCAGGGTCCTCAAAAATCAGCACTGTGCACCATTTACACTAACAAGATGGTTATTTCACATCACAATAGACATTTTGATGTGCATATACATTATTTAACATTATTGAGAGGGAAATGATGCTTAGCTAGAGTAAAAACAAGATTGTACCTAACTCAACTCTTGAATGCCTACAGGAATTTGTTTACTGGTAGCCCCTTATAACTTTCACTCTGGATTTTGTTCAATATTCATCAAGCACTTTGAGCAGCTCCTAATCTTTATGTAGTGAGGAAATAATCACTGAGCTCACAGCAGACCTATGAATTGTGTGTTGTGATTGCAGCTCTCCCAAACTCCTATGGGAAGACCTTCAACGGGTGGTTGAATGCTGGAGAGGTATCAGCAGACTGATAATTTTAACACTAAACTCTGAGCTACCCACGGGGTTTAGGTGATTTCAGGATCTGGTGGTGGTGGGAAGTGTAACAGTTTTGGGCAGAGGACAAGGGGCACGTCGGGGTCTTTCTGCAAAACCAGCCTCTGTGGGCCAGGAGTATGTTGTAAATTTGAGACTGCAGCAGATCCCTATTTCTTAGGCTCGGTATGAAGATAAATACGCTTACAAGGTGTTTTGATATGCTCATGTATAAAGTCTGTGGAATGCCCTCCGTAATTTTATTGGAATTAAAACTAGAGCTTAATTTCCTTTCCCAAGATTTATATTTCTTGAAATTCTTTTTAAAGTTTCCAGAGGGAAAAAGAATTGAAGATTGTAAACCAAAAAGAAAGAGTCTTTAATCCTTTGATTAAACTTTTGTTATAATGGTGCAGACTATCACCTGAAAGGAAGGTTTTATTACTGAAATATCATTAGATACTATGACTGAGATACTAAGTATGTGCTATAAATTTCTCTTAACTATTGCTGATACTTAAATATAATGCACGTCTAAACCTCACATCTCATCAGCCAACTAATCAACTTATTAATCAGTGTTTCACAAGTAGTCTTGACCTCTCTATGACCACAGCATTATCAATGATCCCAAAAGGCACTGATCCGAGATTTGAAAAACCTAGGCAGTATATGAGTCATACAGTTAAGATTTTTACTCAGTATTTTGACCTTGAAACCTCTTGATCCATCAGACTTGTCAGTGACACGAGTAAGATCAAGTCCTGGGTACCTGGGGACCCTCTGGCAGTCTCATTTCATTTTCACAAGAAGCCATCAGCATGCAAATGGCACAGCTGGCACCTCTCCTTCTGTCCCCTAGGCCAGAAGACCTGGACACCAAGGGATTTTCCATCGTGACTGACAACCACCACACTTCCACCCAGTGTCCCTCTGGTGCTCCTGGCAGAAGAGATCAAGCACTGCTTGGCTCCCAATGCATTTGATGTCCTACAGCTGCATTACTCCACCACACTCACAGACAGCTGGACCTAAAGAAAACTACCTCAAGAGTGACCCATTTTATTCTGGGGACCAGGCCAGCTCCTGACAACCTGAGATCTGGAGCTCATGGAAGGGGAAAAGCCACCCTTGTCAAGTCCCGTGGCAGACACAACTCAGCTGGTTGGAAATCAAGCCAGATGAATTTGATTTCAAACAACATGCTTTTCACACCAGCATCAATAAACACATTTGGGAGCTTGTAGGATTGAGAATGATGAAACCTATTCATGACAAGCACTTCATGAACAATGTGGCTCCGTCTGTAAACGTCCTCTTTGTTTGGCTGCAGCTGCAGCTCTGTCGCACACTGTACTCACAAAAGACTCCATGGCGCATCCTTAATGGGATGCTTCACAGTCTTTAGTCCTGCCTGGTGCTAATCGTTGACCTGGACACAGGTCTGATGTTTAAACAGACTTTGTTCCTCAGAAACGGGTGGAGGATAATGAATCTAATTCCATGACACACGCTTCCTCCCTCCTCCTGCAAATTTGTATTCCAGGTTGTAGTGAATAGCTTAACATCTCCTACACCAGTATTACCAGTTCTCAAAAGCAGCTAATTGTTCTCTAGCCCATCATTACTGTCAGTCAAAGTGGGTTTTTTTAACTTTGTCTTTTCTCTCTACGCCGCTAAACAACAGCAACGCCATCTCTAGCCCCAGCAGTGTTGAGAATAATGGATTTAATTCCACTTTCAGCTGTCTGGTTCTAATTTTCTACTTATGTCAGAAGAAGTTTGAGTAGCAGCGAGACAAATCACTTCCAGTGAACCAAAGGGAGGGCTGATTTGGTGCAAATCTGTGGCAATTCCCTCGCATTCCTCAAGGCGACAGGGGACACACTCCTTAGCTAAAGACATGGCACCAGGACTCCCTTTCTTGTGACAGTAATGACCTCCATAACACCGACCTTTTCCAGAACAAGGTTTCAACCGCAGACCCAAATTACAGACATTTATTACTAGAGATAAAGGAGTAAATCCATTACTGGTGGTAATAACAGATGGTTTATCTTTTGTACACACAAGCCTCTGTAAGGGGACGTGGCACATCCTTTGCCCGTGAGTTAAAGGAGTCTTGCTGGAGCATGAGAAGCTGGATGAGGGAACGGCCGGTGGGAATTGCAGGAGATCCCTACTGCAGCCAGGGCAGAGTTTGAGAGTTGTCACCTCCAAGGGCTTTTCTTATCTCAATCTTTGGAAAGCTTTGTTGCTCCTGAGCAGCTACGCCGAACATTTCCCTGCTCTTCCCAGACCGTGTCTGAAACCACGGGACCAGTCCCTCTGTTCAAACACTGATTTCCTAGTGAAAGGTCACAATAACCACACGCTCTTTCCCAAGATAATTTTACTCTTCCACTTCTTAATTTCATTCTTCACATGACATCAGAAAGTGCAAATAAAGATCAAGAGTTTAAGTAAGGAAAAGTGCCCAATGATAACCTGAGTAATCATCTTCCCCCGAGTTCAATTATAGGAGTGTGATGTGTTCTTAATGAGGGATTTTGGTATGCGGGCTGTACGGAGCCCTCTCTTCTTCTACCTCTACCTGGTACTTTTAGACACCTCCCTTGGCTTCAACAAGTGTATTATTAATAAATTAATTATTAGAAGAATACACATAGCCTCACAGATTATGCACGAGCTATTAAAAGCAATATGTAGAGGATAATCTATGCTGTTTACCAGCTGAAGTAGTAATCAGGTTGATTTAGATTATCAGCCCTCTCACAGCACAGCACAAGGCAAAATTAAAGTGAGCTACTGGGAAGTTAATTTGAGATGTTTTGCTTTTTCAGTACGGTTTATGCACCAAGATGAGAAAAAATGGTTCAACTTCCTTATAGCGATTGTTGCAACAAATGGCATCAAGGGGATGGATACAACTAAACGTAATGTGTCTTTTCTGATAGAAGTAGACTGAGGAGCTGGGAGATTTTGTTGAGAATTAGTTGCATTGGCTTCTTAAAACAACATCGTTGGGTTTAGGAGTGAGCGATACCTCTTTGTGGCGTTTCATGCCGAAGCCGAAACAGTTTTTTCAAAGAGCAGATGCAGGGCTGACTCTCTCAAAACGTAAAATTTTCATGAAATCAGAAGTCTAAAAAAAAACTTTTTAAAATTGTAGTAACATAGACCAAAAGCAAACTATTGAAGGGTATGAATCTCTTTGGATTTCATTGCTCAAGGTTGAAACCAAAGGAGGGGTCTAGAATTAAGGGCACGAACAGAAAATGCCCTATAAAAGGAACAAATCCCCCTTCTTTCCTCCCACATTTTGCCCGATAGTTCCGGCTGCAGTTTTGTGGGAGAAGCACCACAATTTCTGTGTGAACCTTTCCCCCAACTGCTTTATCCAAAACAAGTCCTGTACGTGAAGATGCACCATGGCCCGCAGGACAAGCTTTTATTTCATGCAGGTAACGCGGCTCGGCTACAACCTTTCTGACATTTAGGGGGTTTGATCACTGGTGCTAAATGCTTAACAAGCAGAGATGTGGTTGTGTGGCAGGAAGCCTGCATAATTTATTTTTAATAGTCTGATAAAATCCATCGCACAGTTGAAAGATGCATAAAGATTTGGACAGAGGAAAGGACTATCCACACAGAGATTTACACAAATGGCTACGTTATGGGAAGAGTGATGGGGTGTTAAACTGCTGGGAACCATTTGAATAAGAGCATATTTTGAGAATGGGCTAAATACTGTCGTTTTAAGGAGTCCACAAAAATGAGATGGTTCAATATCTTTCTACAAAAACCTGAGAGTATCTGACTCCAGTAAAGCAAAACCTGTCTCATTGTGAAATGGTCTTTGTAACGTTTGTTATCAGCCTTGTTGGGTCCATAAATGTCTCTAAATAGGGCTGACATCCATAGTAAACTTCCTAGAGGTTTCCCCTATCATTTTGGGAAGGGCCAATAAAACCCTTCCTGAGCTGAGATTTGTCTTTCATTAAGCTGGGGCCGTTGCAAGGTTTATCCTTGTAGGCTTATATGCACCCCGAAATACATTAGGGGTTTAAAACAGAAAGCCAGCCTGATCCTTGATTACAGTGCCTCTATTTACAGTCCTACACGGCAGCAGCAACAAGAAATCATCATGTATGATACAAAACCTAACCTGCACAACATCATTAAAAGCGATGGTCTGTTTTAAGAGAGTGTAGCTTTAATTAAGGTCATCTTTGAGGGAGAAGTTGATGGGATTCCATAAAGAGATCTCTTTTTCTTCCTAACGAAGGTTGGTATAATTTCACAAAATTCAATTATTTCTATCCAATGCTGCATAAGAAATATTTGGGAAGTGACTGAAACAATTCTTAAAGCAAATTATACCACTGTCAGAAAACAAGAAATCAGCGTGTCAAAACATGAGGATATTTCTATACAAAGCATCCAGCAGGTGACTTTATACAGACGATTCCTGTCTGAATATTATATCCCTCTCATTAATTTTATCTGCAACTAGAAAGAGGAATACTTCCTGTTTCCCATTTGAAATTTAAAAAATAATAATCCAAATGAAAAACGTCTTCAAACAGAATCCAATGAAGAATGTAGAAAAATGCCCTGTTTGAATTCAGCTAAACTCACTCAGTACTGGAAAAACCTAGGTACACGTTTACAGCTTTTGAGATCCCCAAATAACTACCTTCTCCTGCAGTAAAATCAGATCTATAAAATTCCATCCCCTGTTCTCACGTGTTCGTTTTTAATATGAGGATTTTATATACTAGTTACCTAAAGGAAGACCTAATATAACAGCAAGTGTTAAACCACGGACTCTCCACTCTTTATATTTCCAATTAGATCAAGTGGTATAAAAGCCAGAGATGCTCAAAGAGGGTGAGCCCTATGGAAACTGGCTGGATAAACACATCTAGAGCTGATTGAATTATTCCTTTACAGTGATCTAATCCCGCTGACACCGATGCCAAGCTTAAAATGAAGGAATGAGAGTAACAGGAACGCAAGGAGCGATAGCACTTGAAGGAATTGGGGTCTATTCTTCTGACAGTAAACATGGAGAAGTCTAATCCAGTTGGAGTTTTTATATTATCTGCCACAATATACATCTTTTTTTAAGAAAAAAGAAGTTTCTTTCCTTCTTTTAGATGAAGATGGATACATTTTAAAGCTCACACCCAGCATTTTCTTCCAGTGCTGAAATATGCCGAGAAGCGAGAAGAAAGTTTTTAAAGGATCCAAAAATGACACAGAAGTGAATTCTGGTTTTAGTCCACCTTTTATCTATCTTTATCTGTTTCTGTGGAAACCGTGATTATGATGCAGCACATACAGATTTTAATTCCCTACAATACCGAGTCACTTGCCCGGTCAAGTGAATCTACATCATTGTCCCTGTTTGTTTCATTTTTAACATTCTCCAACCCGTGTCTCCATATTCAACCATTTTCTGCTTCCTTTCACTGCTGCTCCAGATGGAGAGCAGGTAAGCAGATGCTTGGATGAATATCTTACCCGTGACGGACCCTTCCTCGCTGCAACTCATGCATATCATTACAGATCATTTTCACTTCTTCAGCAAACTTTAGCCTGTAAATCCTGGAAATCGAAGCATCAGCACCACCCTTCAGGTTTCCGATGCAAATTAATAATATCATCATTGTTGAGGTTTTTTGCTTGGTTTGGTTTAGAGGGGTCTTTTTTGAGGATGGGTGGCCAACATATAGTCTTTCCCTTACTGCCCACCTTCTTACACAAGATATTTAAGTGAGTCAGAGAATTATGAAAGTAGTAACTCCGTAATACTACTGCCTATAAAAATAAGAGCAGATGCAAAGACACCTATAACTGGGTATTATAGGTATAAAGCTTTACTGCAGAACTTGAGTAAGAAACTCACTTGAGCTAATGAAAAAAAAAAACCAACCCTTTTAATTTTGTGCCCACCTGTGTTTCCCAGTTGTCCCAGCATCATCTTCTGCTTAAAACCCCTGAAGCCCATCAGTGCCCTCAGGACAGACTAGGATTCAGGGAGTGCCATCCCTCCCACAGTGGACTTTTGAGCACTTTTCTCTCTTTTTCATCCTTATTTGCACTGAATGGGCAGGTCAGATCCCCTTGGTATGAAAGAATGAGACTGACAGTACCTTAGAGAAGGGCTGAGATTGTGGCCCAGAGACAGACCTTCTCCAGCACGGCTGTGGCTTGTTCGTACGGGTATTAAGCCGCTATCATTTAGATATTCAAATACAAATAAATGTGCCAAGGCTTAAAATAATTTACTTTTTTCACTAACTCTAATATTTGCACTTTCAAGTTTAATTTTCTTTCACTCTAAGTCACCCCCCAACATATAGATATAATTAAAAGCCAAGATAAAATATAGGATTTTCAAGTTATTTAAAGGTAATTCTCATCTTATATAGCAACTTTTTATTTTTCTCAGGGGATGTGGAAAGTTTAAGAATCACAGACTTGATCTGAATCCATATGAAGTCAGCTTGGCTGTGGAGTGTTTCTGCTTTCTCAGCTTCTGTCTGCAGACACATTTTTTTCACACTTTTTTTTTTTTGCATTTGTTAATTTTAACGTAGAGTGAAGGCCATCAGTGTCTGAATGCAGAGAGCAATTAATGTTCGTTTTTTATAAGACTCCATTGAATAGCATGGAGTGTTACCTACTGACATTTTTTCCCAGTGATGGGAAAAACTATGGGTTCACTACAAAAATGATGATGCGAGAGTCATGAAGGATTTGTAGAAGCACGAACACACAAGGGTAAAATACATGCGTGGAAAACAATTGGCATCAGATGGTGTTATAGAAGCTGCAGCAGCTTCATGAAAATGATGGGAACTATGGGTCACAACGAGTGGCAGTGCCACGAGGAGATGGCTTTCTGCTGGCACCAGAATGTCAATCCAAAGAGATGACTCCACAGAGGGAATAGACAACATCTACTGTTGTAACCGGGACTTTCAGCAACCTGGTCTCGTGGGAGGTGTCCCTGCCCAGGGCAGCAGGGTAGAACTAGATGATCTTTAAGGTCCCTTCCAACCCAAACCATTCTATGATTCTATGATTTACAAGCACTTCTGCAAAACTTGACCTCTGAACAGCACACCAAATGGTAGATAAAAGAAAGCCATGTTTGAAATGAGCAACTTGGTGTGTAGCTACGCTGAGTTCTGTAAATTGAGAGGGTCTGTGAATTATTCCATTTTAGTCTATTTTCCAAGCTCTTTCACAGCTGAATGACTACTTCTAGCTGATATCCATTAGGTGACATCTAGTACCCTATACTTATAGCCAATGATGTCTTCTCCAAGTGGACATTGATCCACTGACCATTTAGCAGAATTGTGAGGTGCAGTAATGAAAGTTCATCTTAATTCCCAGACTCCATTCTTCTAGTTTTCTCTCCCTTAAGGAAAATCGATGTGAAAAGTGACCTCCTTATCTGATACTTCACATCCAGGAAGCTACAGCCACAAATACAACCCTAAAAATCTGGAAACACACAACTGGTGTTTTCTCAGGTAAAAAAAACAAAGCCAAACAAACTAAAACCCACACGAAACCCCCAAACCACACCCCAGACAAAACCTTGAAGAAAACAAAAAGATAAACAAGCCCCCCAGATTGCTATGAATAGAAAATCACGCTAGAGTTAGCCACCAAGCCATCCTGAGGGAATTAAAGTACCACTAAGAATTCCATAATTGTCTTTATAGCTCAGGCTGTTCAACAGTGGTTGCACTTGGCTATGCTTTCAAAACAGAAACCACATTCAATAACACTACCAGCCATATCAAAAATAATTCAATAGAAGCCTTCCTATATATTTTTGCTTATACTTTTAAAATTTCCTTGTCCAATTATCTCCAATGGGACTTGACATTTCAGTCCTGGGGTTAAAGAGCTTCCAGTTCCATTACAGATAAGCTTACAGGTATCGATTTGAGCGTTTCCCAACCCCAGCCAGAACCAGGTGTCTGCAGAGGACGGAAAGTTTTCCAATCCATTGCCACGGTGCAAAAGTGAAATGGCATCAGAGAATAGCGCAGATGAAATGAAAGCAGGGGAACCATTTAGGCTCTACGGGGAGCATTATTCATGGCTCCAGAGGTCACCTTGGCCAGAGTGATCATTAATAAGCAGCACATTTTGCAAGGATTAACACCCACTAAACCTTCGCATTTATTCTAGAGACGGAGATCAATGTGGTGCTTCAACACGAGGACTAAGGGTAGGGCTGAACAGCTTCTTTCCCTCTCTCATCCTCTCTGGGGGGCAGAGAGTCCTCAAGAGTTCCTCAAGAGTTCAGAGGGTTTATTTTCTAGTCCGTTTGTGTGTGTGTTCACGAGTGCTTGTGTATAAGTGTAGCAAGAAACTAACTACTCCCCGTGTTAAGAAAGGATTTCCAAGGGCAGAGGCTATGAAAGGGTTGTCCATAACTCTGCTCAGCCACTATAAAATGGACCTAAACGAATGAGAGGAAGGAGACAAAAGGCCAAAGTTCAGACAGAGGGAAGAGTTTTGTGGAATACAAACAAGGGCTGAAGTAGTCTCATTCTGATTCTTCACCGGATCTAGTGTAGAAAAAGACCAATAAACTCAATACTTTTAATTGTGTCTTTTTACATTCGGCAGAAAGACAGCTAAATACAGACCCTATTCAAACAGATTCTGTTAAACCTGCAGATCCCTTTTCCTTTCTTCCCCCCTCCCAGAATAAAACAAAATCTATAAAGATTACAGAAGGAAGGAATAGCTATTTCTATACTAAGGTGTATTTCCTATGGATTACAGTAGGTTTTCTGCATTAACATTCTTCCATGATTCAGTGCTAGAGCCCAGAGAGAAGAGGTACTAGAGGTACTAACAGAGACTTTGTGCTCTCTCCAGTTGCACAGTAAAGCACAATACAGATTTTAAAACAATAATTCACCCCATTTAAACAAAAAAGAAAAGAAAAAGTGAATATCGCTTCTATAGCAAATTCCTTTCCTATTTCCAGAAGCCTGGAGAAATAACTGTAAGGCCACATGTGTACAGTATTTGTTTGAGACATGAGGCTTCTCTTCTGTCCAGGTCTGCAAGCTGATCAGCCATCTAAAGATGTTTCCCATTGAAAAAAAATCGCAACACACTAAAACATCACCAATCTCACTGAGTAGCTAAATCAAGTCACATTGAGTGGAAGCAGTAGTAAGGAACTGACTTTAATTATTGCTCTCCACTAACTTGTGCACTTCACTCCTGGAGCAATGGTATAACCTCCCTTCCTAATGATAATTTCTTGCCCATAAGTCATCAAAATTTTGTGTGGTTTTGTTTTGTTTGGGTGTCTGCTAGAGGGAAAAAGCACAGCTCCAGCAGCAGAGTTTTTGGGGAGCTCAGGGTACAATGATCCATTTTTTCGTGTAGTTTCAAGGCTTCTATTGTGCAAGATCAGATCACTCACCAATGCCTGCACGTTCAACTGTCAAGCTTGTCCAATAGCTCAGCTGACTTCATAGTACATTTTAATTTCTATTGTAATGCAAGTGAATTATTATGAATTTTTGCCCTCAGGTTTCCATTGTCCATGTTTTCCAACGTCTCTCTCTGACAACATGTTCAGAAACACCACCTTTGTCTTGCGATATAACTGCATGAATTTGAAATGACATAGCTTACTTAAAAGAAATTGCTCAGTTGCATTCATCTGGCATTTAGTTTGCAATTACTACGTGTTGCAATTTATTTTGGAATATGTCTTTATAGGACTGAGGGGAAACTAAGCCGATAATTTGAAAAGTAATTACCTACCTGTACAGAGAAATGCCGTGAAGTTTTACAAAAGCAGCGAGCAGTAGCTTTAGGTAGGGACTTTCTCCAACATCACACAGGGTGCCTGCAGTAAACCTACTTGTTGTATCCAAACCTACAGAATCATAGAACGGTTTGGGTCGGAAGGGACCTTAAAGACCACCCAGTGCCACCCCCTGCCCTGGGCAGGGACACCTCCCACCAGAGCAGGTTGCTCAAAGCCCCATCCAGGCTGGCCTTGAACACCTCCAGGGATGGGGCAGCCACAGCTTCTCTGGGCAACCTGGGCCAGGCTCTCACCACCTTCACAGCAAAGAAGTTCTTCCTAATATCTAATCTAAATCTCCCCTTCTTTCAGTTTAAAACTATTACCCCACCCCTCGGTCCAATGGCTCCCCTCCCTGATGGAGTCCCTCCCCATCTCTCCTGTAGGCCCTCTTTAGGTTCTAGTAAGGGCTCTCAGGTTTCCCTGGAGCCGCCTCTTCTCCAGGCTGAACAACCCCAAATCTCTCAGCCTGTCCTCAGGTCCTAAACTTATTTAGTTCTTAACAGGCCGAGGAGTTTTCCTCTGGAATGAGTAACGGATAAGCCTTGCAAAACTCACTTTAAATCTTACTTGAGCAGTGCCCATGGATCTTCTATAAAGATGATGGAAGATTTTCGAGTAACCAAAATCCTATGCAGAGCGTAAACACCAAACAGCAATTTAGGCTGCTCGACAGATGAGTTCTGAAGCAGCAGCACTGCCTGAACAAAGCACCTTTCGGGATGCGATCCCATCCCTCTGTTCAAAGCAGTTTCATCTTTGGCCTCACATTTTGCCTTTGAGATGGTACCTCAAGGACAAGGTGGCGTTTCAGCGCAGCGGAAAGAGTCTAGATCATATTAGCCCTTGATCTAATTCACTTTATAATGTTGCTGAGGACATCTTGGATTTATCTACTCTGTCTCAAGGAGAGATAGAAAAACTGACACAGCCCCGAAGTCAGCAGTAGCTGGAAAGCTCTATCTCCTCTTGAAGGCGTAGTGACAGCTCTTAGAAAAAAACACATGTATCATTGGAAGGCATCTCCAATTTTTACAGAGGAAACAGAGGAAAAAGTGTCTTCCAGACCGTTCCTCAGCAGACGTTTTGCAAGAAACACCTTGGCCCAACTCCTGCTAATTCACTTCTGTCTTCCAGATTCTATCTGCCGTCTACTTTATAGACGAGATCCTATCTCTGAGTTATTTTCAGCCTCCAACAGCATCCTGAAAGACACACAAGGACTTTGTGCCGTTCGTTCTGAGCTATGGAAACTCCTTTTACTTCATCAACCAAGGCCAACTTTTGGGGTGACCAAAGCCCAACCCTGGACCTTGAGCTGAGGTTGCCCAAGTCTCACCCCAGGTCGCTTTAAAGACAGCAGCAATCGCCCATCTCTGACACTGTCGAAACCCAAACGGGATTGGAAAGGCGGCATTAAGGGTGGAAAAGGGGTGTTTAAGAGGTTTCTGACTGCAGGAAACATGGATATAAAGTAGGCTTTTTTGATCAGTGGGAGTTGGTTTTTTTTAGAGAAAACAACCATTAGCTTTTTCTTCCAGAATACAGCAATTATTCTAAAGCAAAACATGTGACAAAGAAAAGTCAATGTCAGTGAAATTTTGTTTTGAAAGAAAATTGGGCAAACCCACAACATTTTAGTAATATTTAAATGTTTTATCCTGATCTTTGAGAACAGACACTTTTGGTATTCAATTTTATCATCACTTCCTGTGTAATTTGTAAAAGACAGAGGCATCATCTTTAACAGGGTAGAATATAATTCAGAAAATCTAAATCAGAACTTCACAAGTTTTAATGAAAACACAATTCAGATGTTCCGAAGTTCAAAATTCTGACATTTAAATGCTACAGTCTTTCCTGAATGAAAACATGAGGTCTTGAAATGAATAATCTAACTTTAGGAAGGACTTTGATAAAATGTTTGTTTCTATTCCCAGCTGGAAATGGGAAAGTTTTAACAGCATTAATTTCCTCAGTAACTGAGAAGTCCTGTTTCCAGACAGTCTTGTTAGACAACTAATGCAAGGGCAAAATCATTTGTTTTGACATAGAAAAGATTAGTTTTTTACAGAAATTTTTAAAGTTGGAGATGAGAAACTCGTGCTAATTTCTTTTAAGCAACTCTTTTCTAGAGTTGTTTAAAATTTTAGTCTATTATTTTAGTCTATTTACTCTTGATATAACTTAGAAAAAGGACTGACGTTATTTAAAAGAAAATTTTAATGAGGAAATAAGTGAAATTCCATTTCAAATTTTATTCCTAATTAAAAATAGAACTGCTAATTATAATGCCTGTCTACTTTAGAAGGTGCTGCAAGGCTTAATTAATTGTCAGTAAAGCTCATTTGAGATGCTCACACGATGGAAGTATAAAATTGTTTATGTTAATCAGGAGGATGGCTAGAAGAGCTCTGAAATGGGAGGGGAGCACTTGCCATACCAGCCCCACGGGGCTGCCATAGGATGCCAGGCACTTCTGTGCACATCCCATGAGTTCCCATAGTCCTTCTGTCCCCATTTCATAAACAAAGAGCAGACCAGGACAACTGAGGCGCTTCCAAGGTCATAAGAGAAGTCCTCCATGGAGGTTGGGTTGAACCCAGATCTCTTTAATCAGGTCAAATGAACCATCCTCCTCTGCAGATAAAAAGAGAGGAGAGGAGGAGGTTTCTATCGTTCAGGAGGGGAAATGTCTTCACCTTCTCTTCTGCTATCGTTGCTTCATCTTTCTTCAAGGGTATCTTAACTCAACAGCCACCTCAAATAAGAGCAACCCCATCATTCTAGGAACAAATCCTTTGCTGTGAGAGTGACAAGACACTGGCCCACGTTGATGGAAGCTGTGGATGCCCCATCCCTGGAAGCGTTCAAGACCAGGCTGGATGCAACCTGGTCTAGTGGGAGGTCTCCCTGCCCATGGCAGAGCTTGGGATGATCTGGATGATCTTTAAGGTCCCTTCCAACTCAAACCGTTCCATGATTCTATGATCGTTGCCACTTTACAACGCTGGTAACGAGCTCAGAGGCTCAGTCACACAGCAACAAGCTACTGCACCTTGACACATCCCAACCACACTGGTGGGGAGGGAGAAAGCAGCCCCAAACCTTTGGTACCAAGGCAGGTGACTGAGGAGATGCCACCAAACCCCTGGAGCAAGCACACCACAGTCAGCAGTTGTGCTGGAAATCAAGGGGATGCACGAACGTGCTCCCAGTTTATAGGTGGGGAAATTTCAAACTAAAAAAGATGCACACTCCTCTTTTGTTGACTGAATTATTGTTTGTTCCACTTAAGGCACCCACGTTGTGTGCTTTTGCCACCTGACTTCCACATCCCCTCCACTTGCCATTGCTCAGACAGCCATGCAATTAATCCCATTACAAACTAATGGATTTACACTGAGATTACATTAAAAACGTTGTGAAGCACCGCCTGTGACACAACTGCACTCTCCTTGGCAGAAACAGTCTGAAAACTGCTGTTTCCCCTTCTATCTCCTGTGAATACAAATAACTTTTGCTGGCGAACAGAAAGGCATTCCCCCATGTGAGCTTTGCATTTGATCTCTGAAGCAGTCCCAAGAGGATAAATGGGAATCTAAGAAGGTTTGAAGTTTGTATGTAAACAGGATTTATGTCTGTGCTACTTTAGACAAGCAAGATTTCTTTTTTTTTTTTTTTTTTTTTATCTTGAAATATGTAAAACACGGGGGGGAAGTTAAATGTTTCAAGAGGATGGTCAGTGCAGGGATGGAATCCCAGGGTCGACTCGCATCCTACGAGCTTAATCTTCACGGAGCTCAGGAAGTGATTGTGGGACCCGGGACTAAACAAAATTATTTTGATCCCTGTTCTAAACCTAATACCGAGCAGTGACCCAGTTTTCAAGAAGAGAGGGCTCCGATTACCTGACAGGAGCTCATATTTGTAGGAAAAGAATAGCAAGAGCACATTTAATCTTTGATGCTACCAGCCTGACGGCTGCACTTTCGCTCTCTCAGCCTGCCTGAAGGATGATCAGCACAGAGCTCATTTTTATACCTTCCAGATTCCCAGCTAGGAATATGCATAAACTGTAGGAGCTGTTTATTTCCATTCAAGCACTAATTGTGTGGGTCCTAGGACAAGTGCAACGGGGAAAAAGAAAAACAAAAAGCCAAAGCAGTGTATTTCATGGTTAATACCAGTGAAGAGACACGCAATGCTCAGTGGATAAAAGGCTTGCAGTCCCAGCTGGGAAAATAGTTCCATTATCTCCCAGCTGCATAGACCTTCCATACGGCTCCGTTCTGCCTCGATGAACACTGTGCCTTGCTGAGAGCTTGAAACAGTTCTGCAGAAAACTGTAAAGATCCTGAGACATTTCCCTGTTAAGATCTGTAAGTACAGAATTGTGCTGTCTGCTGCAATGTGAATAACGCTGGGGGAACTGCATTTTCTGTGGCTTGCTTCTTTTTTCTTTTTTTTTTCCTCCATCCTCAGTAATTTTCATTAGCATAAGGGGTAGAGAAGGAAGAGAATTCACTGCTTTATTTATGCTACGTGTCTGTAAATGGCTGATGCTCCAAATGTGTGCGTTCTTGGAAGAGAAAAATGTATGTAATGAATTTGTATGCATGTGAGATGCGAGTCAAACAGAACAGGAGACTGTGCTGGTAACAGACACCACAGGTATATTATTTGAGTGTATCACGGCTCTGTGCTGCAGTAAAACGGACAACACAGAGGATGACAAGGCTAATTTTGGCACTTTCCTATGACTTTCTACAGCATATTAAAAGATGAAGTGGGTAACGAGAGCCTAATCTCATTTCTAGCAGCTGAAGGCATAAAAGCAATAAACATAAATCTTCAGGAAAATTCAAGTCCTTAAAAAGAAAGTTTTCCCTGTTGCTCATTTTGATGATTAGAAAAACCAACCAAACCACGAGAACAACATACATTGAGCTTTGGGGTTTGTACCCAAAGATCTGCAAGAGTTTTACCTTTGACGTTGTCATTTATTTACACTGTGTGGTACAGCTTTAAGGGAAATATACGACTTTATAAAAAGTTTTGGAAGTCTGTGGTACCAAAACCAACTGCTTGACTAGCGCTGTATGGTCAATTGGATATTCCCATAGTGCTTTTTGGGCGAGTACTTTGAGCGGGACGGTTGTTGTGTGTGTAGAGGGTCTCCTACAACAACTCTGGCAAAATAAGAGGGAATTTCCTGCAGCAGTTACATCTCTGAAGGATTAAACAAGATGTAAACACTCTGCAGCCTAGTTAAATAAGAATTAGTTGTCCTTCTGTCAATGCTGCAACCATTTGCGGATAAATATTATGAGTTAAAAACCAGACTATTTGCTTCGCTGAAGTAGCATTTCCTCCTTCCCTCCCTCCCCAAAGGGAGGGGAATTGTCAGACTTCTCCCTCCACATCCAGCATTTGGGAAGTTCTGGGAGTTCAGGGAGTTTTTTTGTGCGTTTGCGGCTCGACCCTGCGGTGTTTGGAATTCCAGGCACCGCTTTGCCACAAATAACCCATCTTCATCAGCCAGCTTTTGCTTTGGTGCTCCTGAGGCACTATGTCAGTGTTTCACATTCCACGAGTCTCTGCTTCGGAGGTTTTATGACACTAAAAAGTCCCAAATCAGTACCTACATGAAGTTAGCAACTACCATATATCACATTTTACTGTGTAAAAAAGAAAAATAAAACACAGCAATGTATGCAGCTGGAGTTTTCAAATGCTGGTGAGGAACCGATCGCTATGGATTAGAAGCGTTACCTTCCATGCTGAGGATAAAATTATAAATAATATATAACAACTTAAGTGCTTTAAATCAAGCAGGAGACACGTCTCTCTTTTTTTTTTTCCCTTCCAGCTTTATGACCAGTATTAAAAAGGTTTGTGATGCATAATAAGCTACCCTAAAATTAATTTCTTGCAGTTGAAGCAAATATTTCCATCACAGAACAAGGTGCCGGCGTCCCCAGGGGGGACCTGAAATACAAAGTTGTCTGTTTGCATTATGTGGGCAGGAAGCGCTGTTTGTATTTGAACAGAGAATTTTCATTAGAAGGATGTTTGTCTCTGCCTCGCGAGAGCGTGAGACTACATCAGCTCTTCAAAAGGGCCTTCAAATTTTCCTTTTCCCCCTTTCCTTAGCTGCAAGTGACCCCAAGACGATGTTCCTTTTGTTTCAAATCACAACTGAGTTTATTCCCGACGGTTGCCACAGGTTGTCTTCTACTAGCCCCTGCCCAGAGGTCAAGCCAGATGCTGCTCAGTCTCTTGGCACGGGGCTTGCTCAGGGAGATGGAGGCACAAAACCCATCTCAATCCTGCCCTCCTGGCCCCCAGCCTCCCACCCTCCCCCAGGGCAGAGCCGAGCCCCCCCCAACCCGCCGGGCAGGAACAGGCTCTCACAGAAGGAGCCACGCCACGCCAGAAAGCCTGGCTCAACAAAAAAAAGTCCTTTATCCCTTCTTACCAAAAGCTGTGCTCAAAGTGGATTATAACCAGGCACCTGGGCAAATTTACAGCCCAGTCTTCTACGTGAGAGGTGACGTGCCTTACGAGAAATGGAGACGCAAAGAACTTCAGGCAACTTGGCAACTACAACTACCTGTGCCAGCAGTTATCACCCCTGGGACACCAAAACCCCGATTTTGTAGGAACGCACCAGTATTTAGACGATTAGATGACCTTATCTCCATTGATGAACTAGCAGACTTCTGCAAAGCCCTCTCACTTACACAATTCTCTTTCTGCAAGCACTGAATACGCAAGAAAAACCACCACGCCACTAAAAAGGGAATCAAGTATTTTCAAGTAGCTTAATCGTGGGAAATAAAAATAACCCTTAGCAAAACAGATCAGGACATTGTACTTACAGTTCTCCATCTTGCTGAGAGAACAACCACACACAACCAGCGTAAGACAAAGCACCAGAGATATGGAAGACCCTACCTTAGTGCTAGGAGGCCCCTGAACAGACCAGGTCAGCATAAAGTGCCAGCAAGAGATTTTGGCACAAAAACAAACGTGGGGACTTCAACACATCAGTTTCATAGGTTTTAGGACCTCCAGACTGTGGTGGAAAGGAAAAACCTGAGTTTTGCCATACCTTTCTGTGCTCAGCTCCATCTCCTCTCCCCTGAGCAGCTCCTGGTGGGCTCCCTGCCCAGCTGCAGCCCCTCCAGCCATGGCTCTGCCTGCACCAGGTGCAGCTCATCAGCAATTTCTTCTGCTTTCTCTCTTGAGGACAAAAGATGTTTCCACCCACTTGTTCAGGGACTGTAAAGTTAATTTGTCCCATCTTAGGCAAAAAGATAATTAAAGACTCTTAACATCTCACTCCACTCATTTTCCTTACAAAACTGCTTTTTTGATGGTTTTTTTTTTCAGTAGGAAATGTTTTCCTAAGGTCTCTCTGGCTCTGTGACTTCTCTGCTGAGTTAACTCAGGTAACTCACCTCTGCCCCAGCCTGGAGTGAGGGTGTCCTCCTGTACCAGACTCCTGCCTCCAGTTACTCTCCTGAGAACTGACACTTGCCCACGTGAGTTTTGGGAACAGCTGGACACTGAAATCTTCCAGGATTTGTTCCCAGGCGATTTGATCAGCTTCAGAAATGGTGGGAAGAGCTCAGACAAGATTCCTCAGTTGTTTCTCCTGCTGTGCTCTTCCCACCGAGTGGGCAGCTTCCAGCCTGACCCACTCCATCCTTTCCTCCTTTCTCCCCAAGATGCAGAAGCCTTTGCTTGTAACACCTCTGAAGGCCAAGGGAGCTTTGCAAGGTCCAAAAGGCAATGGGACAGGCCCTGCCTTGAGTCACCTGAAGAGGGAAAATCACTGGCAGAGAGAGGAGTAACTCTCCTGCTTGGACATGATTGGATTTTCAGGGGTACAGCAGTTTCCATGCTCTGAGGACAGGAGACAGATGATGTCTCCTCTGCATTGCTAGCAGCAGCTGTGCAACATTTAATCAGGTTATGAGTTATTGGCATATTTCCTGGTTTGCCTTATTTTTTTTTTCTTTTTTTTTTTTTTTAATAATCCTCAGTGACTCAGTACTGCAGCCCTCCTATATGATTATCCCTCGGGATGATGCTATGATTTGGCCAGGCTGCTTTCAGGAGAGCGGTGGAGCATGGTTCTACCCCCACCCCAGAGGATGTTCTCCAGCCGTACCACCTTGTTTATCACGGCTGGGGTCCTCCTCACCCTCTGGTCAGCACCCAAAGGGGGCTGGAGACAGACTCTGCCATGATCTCAGGCCATGGGGCTTTATTGGGGGGTGTGTGTGTATGTCTTTGTATTTTGGGTTTCCTGCAAGAGGAGAAACTCCCCAGCACACAGCGCTCAGGAGAATGATAGAGAGGGATGGGGAGGAGGGAGTGGGAGAAAAGAGCAATTTCCCTCCCTTAGACCCTCTGTTTCTAGCCTATAAAGACAAGAAGAAATGGATAAAGATGGTCAGAAAGGCAGTTCATTAAAATTCTTGACAGCACCTGTTGTAATTCTCTTGTTAAAAGAGATGGAAAACAGCAGAGAAGATGAGAGAAACTGTGCTATGTCCTTGCTCTTTACACAACATAATAATACGGGAACTAACACAATCAGCTTCCAAATAACTGTTTTTATTAGCCAAATCCTAACAGGATCCTAAGAGCCGCCCAGGTACGCAATCACCCCCTCTGGGTTCTGCTCACAGCTCCCACCAGAGACAACTCAAATAAATAAAAAAAGATGCTACCTCATTTTTCTAAACTAAGCACTCGCTTTTCTTCAGGATACCTTGACGTGACTACCAAGTTGATCTGTTTTACATGTAAGACCCCTAAGAAAAAAATCTGAGAATGAATTTAACTCATTACCAACTCATGTTTGAGTTAAGCCCTCCTGTGGCCGTAACCAAGGCGTGAGGGTGCCAGGTCCCCACCCGTGGTGATGCCTGCGAGGAATCTCCTATTAAATTCGTGCCACGGGGGAAGAGTGGCTGGAAAAACAAGAATCCTCTGCTATCAAAAGCGGTGTGATTTTATTCATTCCCAGTCCGGTATGGAAGGGGCTGAAACAGCCTCTCTCAGAGGAGCTGGGAGTCAGGGCTGTCATCTCACGGCTGCACTCATTTGAGGGGCAAAGAAAAAGAGATGAGTGGTTAATTTGCTGCTGTGGATGGGGTAGATCACCCACTGCTGCCCCCCTTGAACATTTCTCACGAGGTTTGACCCTTTTTCCAGGGTCAAAATGGTCAAAACCTGGGGTAGGTCTGCCCATAGCAGCCAGCAGGCTGGGGTTAGGACACTCTCCGGGGGTTCAGGAGATCACTATGGAGGTAGAGCAGGAATTTCACCGCTGCTCATAACCTCGTGCCTCAACTCCTGGCTATTCCGGAGCCTTGCTCCAGCATTTTCCCCATACATTTGAGAGGATTTTGTCCGAGCTGGTGTACATCTGAGGAGGTTGGGCTTGGATGAAACAGCATCTTGCTGAGCACCGTGGACCACGTACCTTCATCTTCACAGTGTTTAGACTCCACCGCTAACAGACCAGGGAAAGGGAGATTTTAGAGAATTCAGCTGATGAGGAAAACAGTTTCAGGCAAAGTACAGACCGGGCTGGGTTGTCAACGAGCAGGAGAAGACGGCTCCATTTCACCAGAACCTTTTCCATTTTTTTTGCTTCTGTGCATTTTAAGCTTCATCCTGTCCCACTGCCTTGTCTCCTGGGAGGACGCTCCACTGAAAATAGGTCTGGCTGGACCTCAAAATATTTGCCACCCTTTCTGAAACCCTGGTGCAGCGTTTACTTTGCCAATTCGAATCCCTTTCTCTCAGACATGCCCTGTCAAGCAGTGTACACACTGAGTGTGGCGTATACAGGGTACAGGTGGTACCTTTGGGGAGAGAAATGGGGATTAAAAGTACCAAAGTTCCTGCAACTTCATCTCTTCGAGCACTTCCTGATAATCCTACCGTGAAATTACAAAACCAGTGGGACCAGAGCAGACCTCACTATAAACCGCGCTTCCTCCATTGTAAAGGAATCCAGATAAAAACCTTGATTTTTATCACCTAAATTAGCTGTGTCACGGGGACTCTCCAGCATCCTGCAAGGACTCAGTTTCCCATCCCTCAGGTGAAAGCTCTCAGTCACCTTGGCAGAGAGAATTCGGGCTTGTCTTCAGTGTCCCTGCCGTTCCCAGTGTCCTACAGCATCCGAGGAGTCCATCCTTGAGCCAGGTAAAGAATCCCAACCATCTTATTTGCACCGTGGGACTGTTCTCTGCAGAGAAAGCCCAAGGCTTATCTCCAGAGCATCTGCTGATCATCCTTCGTGCCTCGGCTGCACTTCCCAGGGGTGCCTGGCAGCAGCCACTATTAAAATAACTATTTTTGATGCTTCAGAGTCGGATAAGCCCTGGATGGTGGCTGCTGTGCACCACGTTGTTCTGCTATTGTATTGTAGCTGGTCCCTGGTACCGCAGCGTTTAAACTCTCCTCAAACTGATGACGTTCCGTTAATTTCCTTAATTCAGGCACTTAGCCCAAATTTTTTTTGTTTTTTTTTCTGAGGTTGGTAATAGCAGGGAAGCTCTGCCATCGCCGACAGATTTCTCTCCCAGCAATTGTTTTGTCTGCTGGTTGAACGGGAGCACTTGGGCTGCAGAGCAGGTTGGAGGTTTTACCCCTATTACACTCCCTCAAACTGCCACCTTTTTCTCACCACTGACACCATTAGCTATGACACATCGCTGAAGCCTCTCCGCAGAGGTGACCCAGTCCTCTTCTGGAGCTACCACCATACAAAGCTAAAAGTCATATCTATTTTTAACCCTCTCCTTTCCAGTATGATTCGCTCTGAAGCTTCTGGAGGTGCAAGTCTAATTTCACAGCCCTAAACCCCCTCTGCTCCCCCTTTTCCACCGCATCCATTGAGTGAGGTCTGTATTTTTCAGGCCTTTCTCACTTTTCCCACCCAAAGATCCGTACTAAATAACAATATTTACTAACTAACTAACTCTGTAATGCCCAGCCAGCTGCACAGCCATCTGTTTGGTGAGGGCACAGCCACAGAGGAAACACTTGTCAGAGTGACCCTCTTCTGTTTACAAGGAAGATCTTCATTTCCCTCACAGCTGAAACAGGAGCAGTTATTCGTGTATTTCTTTGCAAAAAGCTTACATAAAATAGAAACAAAACCCCCCAAACTTTCCACCTCCCACTGCCCAGGGAAGGTTCCTGGCTCTCACAGCATCACACCACATAAGCCTTTCGTTTCCAAGTTGCTGGGGGCCAGCTGAGCAGAGGGCTCTAAGTTTACGGCACCGTTTGGCCACTTTTCCATATGTGTTTCTGGCTGTTAATGGGATCGTTCACCCCCTGGGCCGTCCCCGTGCCCCAAACACCAGTCTGGGCTGCAGGGATCATCCTTGCAGCAGCAGCAGGGATGCTTCATGCCCTGCTGCTGCATCTCTCTGCTCCCCTCTCCATCCGAGACATCACCTTGGCTTTTAGTAGCCGCCTGAAGCAAAGGACAATCCCAGCTTATGAACCCGCGCACAATTGCTGCAGTTCCAGCCAGGAATAAACTGCTCTTAACCTAAATAATCCTCCCAGGACACCGAGCTTGGGGGAAGAAACATAACTACGCTGTATGCAGTGTGAGCAGGACTAAGTGAGCCCAGTATATACTGGGTAACTCCAGGAAGGCACTGGGAAAGCGGTTGGAAAGAGAGGGGAGGGAAGGAAGAACATCGGTGAGCACGGCTGAACAATAACGACCTCTTTCTATTGTAGTAAATGCAATGTTTTCAAGCAAAACATACCCCAACTGCAGCTATGAAGACTGTAAAGGCATCCAAAGGAAAAGCTTTGTCCAAAGGCTAATAACTCAAGGAAAAGGAAAAATCCAGGGCTTTGGTGGAGGCTGTGGCTGGTGCCAGGACCACCGTGGTGGGTGCTGCCCATCACCCCCCCACTCCCCCCCACTGGGTCAGGCTGGCACCACAGGGCACCAGCACCTACAGGGAACGGTGGATAATTTGTATGACAAATTAAAGAGTGCTTAAAATGACCCAAAGCTCGTTAGCGCAATAAGCAGCGTTGGGGGTGCATTCTGATCATTCAAATCTGCCCTAAAAGGGGAGAACTCTGAGCTGATGGAGAGTCCACCCTTACATTGGCAGGAAAAATATATTTTGCATCTTAATGCAAAATGCTCGCTTAGGTGAGCCAGGATCTACCACTAAATCTTAAAGAATATTTAATAGCTAGAGACTTCAGGGAAGCCTATTGGTATTTTCACATGTTCTGAGGAAGGCTATGGGAGTGCTATTTGGCATTATTCTGTACTTGAGGTATTTCAGCATTAATTGCACAGCTTTACCGAGAGATTACTAGTTTTAAAGTTAGCCTTATTGAAGGTGTTGAATAATGGATGATATTAAACTTTGGGTTAGGGATTCAGAGGATTGATTTGGAAGACACAGGCAAGAGATACCCGAAATCAAAGTTCTGTCAAAAAAAACGGCAGAATAAAAGTTATGTACGAAGTGTAAGAATTGATGAAAAGTACTTTACTCACTGACTCGGGTGAAATATAAATGACTAACCATGTCACGATTTTACCTCTTTGTCTGGCTGACTTTCTCAGCGAGATTGATTCCAAATCCATCTAAGCCCTGAAAGGAATTAGCGGGAAACCACTTTGTTTGACAACGCTGAGGGGGTCGTCGGAGCAGCCGGAAAAACCAGCAGCAATACCCAAAAATAAAGCCCAAGCCTCGACTAACCAGGGGGCCCTGTTAAGTGCAGCAAAGTATGAGTAACTCACACAAACCTCTCGCTCACACCCACAGATGCAAAAGAAGTATTTTGAAAGGAAAAGAAAAAATAAGCTAGAAATTGATGGTGAGATACTCTGAAGCTGAATCACAAAGGTATCGGTCACCAGTGACTTCCCAGGCTGTACTGCAGGAGGTTACGATATAAAATATTGCAAACTTTCTTTTTGTTTGTAAACAGTGCTATACACCACGAATGCCCGGGTGATGTCTGTGACATTTGAATGAGTTAAAAGTAGTAAGGAAACGTAAGCACAAGTGCCACTGAAATAAAACTAGGCGAGATCCTTATCGTTATGGATCCTTATGGGACCTCACACTTTTAAAAACCATACTGGCCGAATCAGGAGGTTGAAAATAGAAAATTTGTTAAGCAAATACGTCAGAAAAAGCAAAATTTTAATAAAACCCTGTAAATAATCTCATTTCTAGAATTTTTTCCCATGTGGGGATGCCCTAAAAAATGACTCGCACCCGGGGCTGGGTGGTAGGAAGGGGCTCCTCGAGGCTGTGTCCTTCCCACGAAACTCTCCCCTCCCTGGGGGGGACACAAAAGCTCTGCATGGATATAAATATATGGCTTATTTTTACTGTAAGAAGCAGCCAATTTCCTTCCTAGAAGGCTTTAAGGAGAGAGGGATAAAGGTGTTCAGAGGAGAACAGGATTTTAACCCCAGTCCCCATGGGCTGACGGGGGCAGTAGCATCATGTGAGACCATCCTTGGGGTCTTGCAACTTGCTGTTGACCATCCGTGGCCAGCACAGACACCTCTGGGCAGAGCAGTCGAGGGAGTAGCCAGAATTTACACCGTCACGGGAAAACCAGCCAAGTCACTCACTTAAACGGCCCAGAAACTTGACCATTGTGGACCACAAGCGAGCTGAGAGCTAACCTGAGCAAGGCCACGCACTGTGTCCTGCCTGAAATCCCCCTGCGTTTAGGCAGAATGAGGGTATTTTTCAAGCTTCTCATGTCTGATCAACAACCGTGGCCTTAAGTATATTTTTAACCTTACTTCTGATTATTTTTATACATCTTTTAGTGGCCCCTCTTTTTGCATTAAGCTCAATGGCCGTATACACCGTCACAAGTGCATTGTTACCTGTCACACCGTTTATAGCATCTCATTTATTCCGAGCCGTACAGCAGCCCGTGCTGTAATTCATCACAATCAGACACTGATTACTGAAGTGGGTAATTGCACAGGCCGTGGCCTGGTCATCAACTCCGGGCAAGGCTTAGTCCAGCAGACAGGATCAAACACAACAAATGGGATTGCAGTCAAGGTGTTTGCCATCGACGGGCTGCATCCTGCCAGGCAACATAAATCACTGCCACGTGCCTTGTAAAATCCTGCTGCCTTACCCTCAGCTGCCAACAGGTGGGTAAAATAATCCTGCTCCAAACGCACCGCCACTCTTCCCCTTTTCTGGGTAGAATAATGTTAATTAATAACAGGAATAACGGGGCTGTTTGTGCCTCACCTCCCTGCTTTAAGGATCAGTAGCTTTGATTGCCTGTCTCTGTGAAGAAGTCGTCATTCTACTTCATATGTATAAAGTCCTATCTGTAGTCCTTCTACAGGTATTCTAACAGAAACATACGTAATTATTCTACTATATATTTATATGTGTGTGCATATATACCTGAGTGTGTGTATCTCAAAATTCAGCCAGGCACAAAACATTACTGGGAATCCAATCAATGGCATTCTCTGGACAAAGCCTTTCAGCCATGCAGTCCCTCACCCATATTCTCCTGATTTCAAAAAAACCCACACAACAACAAACAAAACAAAGAAAACCTCACAATACTGCTACCTAGGCTTGTAAGTACCCCTATAGATCAGGGAGGGGCACAGAAAAAGGCCAGTCCTTGAATAGGTCATTTTGGAATATACGTGATGAAACTACTGTAACTTCTGAGAAATAGAATTCCTGTGACATGAGGTTTTATACAGGGGCAAGGAAAGGCACCGGGTACCATCTCAGCATCCCCGCTGGCTTTATTTCCCGTGTTGCAATGATACACCTTGCGTTTTTTTTTGTCTGTAGCTTTCACTTTGTTAATTGCACGAGTGTCTAATTGCTGTGCAAGTCCAGAGTATCGGGTTGTGGCCACCGCTGGAATTAATATATTGGCCTCGGTGAAACACAGTCTGCATCCGTAAGAAAAATATCTGTGTTCCTACAAGTCCGTGAGGTAAAAAATCCTAGCCTCCTTCTTGGTTCTCACTGAGCACTGAAAACTGTTTGGTTTAAAGTGCTGTCTCGTTGATACCTCCCTGTGGATCCTGGACTGCAGAAGGTCAAAGTGAAGATGGCTTTGCAGCCTCACCACCATTCCCGTTGACTTCCTCTCTCGCAAAACTCTGCAAACTCTGCATTTCAGGAACCAGATCATTGTGCAGAACAAACAGCGCAAACTCCTTGATTTTTCACCTGCAGTTCCATCACTCAAACTTCTCACAACGGAGATGTGGCAACAGAGGAGCTTTACGGAGTTGCCTTGCAATTCCAACCCAGCGTCAGAAGCTGTCTCTTGGCTTCGTGGTGGACCTCAGGGCTGAGCTCCTCACCGGAGCCCATTGGCAAGGTTTTCTCAATCATGTGGAGGGAAGAGCCAAGGTGAACTCCAGGCTATTTCTGGGAATTTGGTTGCTTTGTGCAAAGACGTTTCTGGTGGCCACACTTTTTTTAAAAAAACAACTGTAAGGGAAATCTCTGTTTTCCTTTTATTTCAGTGTTTTGGAGAAACAGTAATGCTTTGCTTTCGGGTAAAATTCAAATCAATGCAAACCTCACAAGCCAATAAAATTTTAAAGATTGTTATCCAATATGTAATTTGTTACACAATATCTATGTGGCTTCTGTTTATTGAGACGTAAAGACTTTACCTTTTTTTAAGGTATATTTTATATGAAAAAGGCATAAAAAGGAATAACCTTTCATACCTATCATGCCATAAACTAAATTACCCTTAACCTAAATCATTTATCATGCAGTGGCAGCCTAATGAGACCAAAATAAACAGAAATAAACAGCCTGAAATTTTCTTGAAGGGGCAGCTTTTATTTATATCAGCACAGTTTTTGGTTGTAGCTTCACAAGTTGGCTGCATGGATTTTACCATGGATAACATCAGACGCTCTGAGCAATAACTGGAGAAAACTTACGAGGCTGTAAAGCTTGTGAAAGGGACTTTTTCACCCTGGACTCACATATCACGGGGTGTGAGTGCAGAAGAGATGCTCTAGGACAGTTGCACGCTTTATGTTTATTTTCTGGTAGTAACTTTCTGCTGGATGTGACTAAGCCAGGGAAGGGAAGGAAGGAGCCTTCATTTCTCCAGCACATCTGAGCAGCAGCCCGAGGGGTACTCAAATACAGGTCATCATGGCTTTTGTGATTTGGATCAAGAAGGCTGGAAAAGCCTTTCAGCAAGAATGATAGCTACCATGTTGGTGAAACACACTGTAACGTATTGTGCTTACTTCTAAGATGTTCTTTTTCTAATATAACATTTCTCTCTGCAACATTCATTGGCCTGTACACAACATTATTTTTGCCAGTGTGGTCTCAAAGAAAAGGAGCAAGACTTCGGAGTAAATGCAACTTCTTTTTTCTTTTTTTTTTTTTTCTGTGTTTTTTTTTTTCCTTTGAACCAGACACACAAGTATAAAAGAAGCTTTTACTCAGTAGGTCCTGCTTGAAGTATGAGAGCGCTGACCTGCAGATAAACACAAGGAATATAAGCCTATTTACTGCAACGTGTGATGGTATCATAAGCAAAGTGAAGATCCAAATCTTTAGGAAGCTGATCCAAATCTTCCTCAAGTCAGTGTGATATGTCTCTCTGACTTTCCTGAGGCTGAATCAGACTTTGCATGCTGCTTATTAGCTACATTAATTACTGTGTGATTTACCCTCCACATAATGTAATTGTGGTTGATATATTCAGATGTGTACAGAAATTCAGATATGCGTTGATGATCTTGCACACTGATGAGGAGTGATCTGCTTATTAAGGAAATCAAAGCTAAAGATTGGATCTCTCCAGACCCAGTACTTGTTATTTCCCCCAACAGACAACAGATTTTTCTAAGAGCAGAACAAGAGGGGAATATAATCAATCTATTTCTTGCTCGTAGCCTACAACTGGTGAAAAATTTTATTTGAGTGACTATGTAATAGCAACATTGTTTTACATGTCACAAAAAAATAAACAGTCCATGATTTAGATCATCACCAGTAAATGGATGTTTTCAAGAACAAAATGTTGGTCCATTTTCTTCCAAT
Organism: Gallinago undulata; assembly: GCA_026546715.1. NCBI lineage: Eukaryota > Metazoa > Chordata > Aves > Charadriiformes > Scolopacidae > Gallinago > Gallinago undulata. The sequence continues at coordinate 13,070,884 of JAOTQQ010000003.1, forward strand.
CGTCTCTATTCAATCTCCTAAACTCTTGCTGTACCTCCAACATACGCTGCTAGAGAAAATCCTGGGCTGAGAGGCTGAGCCAACGATCGGAGTGACACGCGGTGTAACATCAGCAGAAGTTATTAGTGCCCACATGCAACTTATGAGCACAATCAAACACGCGGATGACAAGGAGTTGGGGAAGAGCTGCAGTATCCCAGGAAACAATCTGCATTATTAAGAGCATAACTCCAGTGGAAGTATGATTAGCATACAAAACTGCAGACACTCCACTTCAAGATCCTCCTCGGTGTCTCTCCCATTAGAGACTAAACTCTATTTTGAGGTTTCACAAATGCAGCTCCAAGGAAATGCATAGAAACTTATTGATGAAGCAGCTTTGCAGGTGTGCGAAACTGAAAATGATAGTCATACATAATTTTTCTGCGGTCATTGGGATGGGTTTGATGGTCCTGGAAAAGCATCATACTTGGGTTCTTCTGGCTCGTTTATAGTACACAGTTCTATACATTCATCCATAGCTTCAAATGACAAAGACACAACCAGCTCCAAATGTTGGCTGTTACTGGTATCCACGCTGGTATGGAAGTTGAGCTGCTCACCACTCTTCTTGAACACCTCATAATCAGTGGAGTCTCCCAAACCTTTGGAAAAGGATACAGAAAGACTTCAAATGGAAACTTCATTATGGTTTGGATCCCTGCCCCACGGAAACGCTCACTGAATGAGGAGTGGGTATTAACATAGGCTTCTGACTGTTCAGGTCTGCCAATCAAACTACTCTTTCAAATGAAAGAATCTTCTAATACGTAGTCCCAGTTCAGCAAATCACCTAAATACCTATTTTGCATATATTATCACAGTGATCCTACAACTACGGCAAAGAATGCACAAGAGCACCTGAAAATATGCTAATTAGTAACTTCTACTGCTAAGAACCAAACAAGCTACAAACCTGGCATTAGACAGACCCCGAAGCAGAGAGCTTATATCCTAAAGACCCTTTGAAAGAAGAACAAGTCCTTATGTTCCCCATGATGTCCTCTGGCTAGAAATATTAGCAGTGTTAAAGAGCCAGCCTCCGCTTTTGAAGATAACTTGCCTTAGGCACCTTTACAAAATGCAGGAAAAATTTTGGTTGTTGACTTGTATTATTTTTATTGATGTGGAAAATGTAAATGTGATTCCTTATTAAGAAACACACTCAAGGATTTATTGTGACAGAACATTTTTTCATGTTCTAAATTTATTTGCAGTTGTTTTGGCTTAAAACAAAAGGACAACCTTTCTAAGAGGTTTGGGGAAATCACATACTTTAATACTAACTCCAAAAGGCAAAACTTGCTTTTGATAAGGGATAAAGAAATGATAAGGGAGTAAAGAAATATACATTTTAATATGGAAAGACTGATTCTGATATTCTTGAAGTCTGCTAAAACTACAACTGGAACAGTTTACAACAAACTGTTTGATGGAAGGATGAAACCAGAGAAAGTAGGTCCCTCCTGTGTCATTGTGAAAAGGCAAAGATTGCTTCTTGATAGAAGGTCCTATAGAAAAGTATACAGTTGTGAGGGCTCCAAGAACTGCCTGAGGATTACTATGTGCAGGTCGGGTCATTCTGACATTCAGGAGAGGATTTTGAAACTTCTTCAGTTGTTCCTGCCACTCTATGATTATAGGTTAGTTTATACTACAGAAAATGCTTCTCCATATTGTGGAGGATCAAAGTGTAATCAGCATGTGCGTACAGACACCAGTACTTGGGGTTTGCTTGACAAGAGATGTGTTCTTGACCAGGCTGTGACTGTTATGCAGAGATGCTTCAAGTCTCTATTGTACAGATATAGGTATATTCAGGTAATTCCGAGAGCAGCCAGCGAGGAGGAGCTGTAAGAAGAGCCAAGCAATTGTCCTGCCATCTGCGATCGCGAAATTGGACCAAGAGAGAAGGATCATGCAGTCACCTAAGAGCAGTAGGGCAAACAAGAGAAACACAAGAAACTGTTTCCTTAGATCCTTAGGAATGAAATTGTAATACACTGCATTTTTACTCTGTTCATTAGCAGCTAAAAAAATAAATCTGGTCTTAGATCCACACAGAGGATTTTGACTGCAGCGCTCCCTTCTCCTTCCAGGAGTATAACCCTTCTGAGAAACAAACACACACACAATCCCAGAACTATCAACTGAATTTCACGTGTCCCATCAGCAGCAACACCAACACTGCTTCCTCTCTAAAAAGAAAGCTGTGCAGCTGACATCAGCCATGTAAAGCTCAGAAGAAAATCTGGCCTTGAACATACCACTTACTCTACCACTACAAGAATACAACTATGGATGGCCTAAGAACACAGCAACTGTTTAAGAAGGAGACAAATGCTTAGAATAGAAAATACAGAGCAGGAGAATGAAAAGGGAACAAATAACAGCTAATCACGTAGGTGAATTTTCACCATCTTCTTTTAATCGACACAAGAGTAATATTCAAAACTTCAGGATTTTTCCTTATGGTAATTCTTCTTGTTAGTTCGTGAGTGCAGGGCAGTTTAGTGAGATGCTCGGGGCTATGTTATGTTGAAGGATGTGAATAATTCCCCAGCACTAGCTGTATTTTGGGGTACTTAATCAGCAGATTCATTTGCATAAGTGCTTTGCAAAATAAGTGCTCCTCAAAATGGCCCTGAGTAAGATAGCAGTGTGTTTAAATCACTACTATTTCTTTTTTGTATTATAACAGATCATTTGGCATTGTGCAATTTCCTCTCGATTATTCTCTGTGATTCCAACAACACATTTTGGTGCATAAAGAGAGTCTAAATGAAAGTGCTGAATAGAAGGGTATAAAAGAGGCTTCTCAGAACACTGATGTTACAAGAAAACAGGTTAAAGTCCTATTAGTTTTCAATGTACAGTCTAATAGACAAGAAAACAAAGCAGAAATGAAAAGGAAGTTCTGCTTCTAGGAAAAAAAATGCAATACCAGTAAAAACCTCTTGCTAAATATTTATATCCACTCATTCATATCCACTTTACATTTTAGAATTTTAGAATTGATATATTTTAAATAAGTGCATCCATAAATAAGTGCATCCTAAATATTATCTGCCTCTGTATTAGGAAATCCTAAGTCATCATTATTCTTATCTTTCAACAGATATATTTAAAGGCTTTTTCTTTCAAATATCTGTGATCCTGATTCCTAACTGGTGTAAATTAGCATTTCTCCTTAGAGCTCAAAGCTATTCCTACTTACATCACTGAGGTACCCAACCCTGTTTACCTGTCAAAACTCAAGAACACCTCCAGAATAGCAAGTTCAAGCTCAAATCTCTTCAGCGTATCCAGGAAGAGAAAACATTCATAAATACTGATTACTATTCAAGCTAACATTTTGCTTTTCTAACATATTCTGAATCTATATAAATTGCCTGCTGCATATCCAGCAGATGCAAATGTATTGATACTTGCATGCGTGACTCGTTTGGAGTGCAGTATAATTATCAAGAAATAGAATCAATTTCTAACAAATCATCTGCCATGTGCAAAGCAGAAGTCCAGCAGTAATTAATGTAATAAAACCTATTAATGTTTCTCTCTCATTCTTTTACCTGCTTGGTGACACTTGAGAAGGTCTTGCATTCTGCATCAGCAAACAGCTGGTATATGAGGCCCAGGTAACAGCATGAATTCCAGAAGAAATTCATTAATAAACAAAGTCAATTAATCTTAGGCCTAGAATTACATCATAATTTTCAAGCAACTTGAAATAACTGGTGTATGTTATGTGAACTGACTTTAAAGTGACTTTGAAGGAACTTAGGTGTGTCTATGGAATTCTTAGCAAAAAGAAAGACAATTTCACTGCAGGAAAAGGAAAATAAATTAGCTCTGTTTTAAACATACCAAATCCTTCTGTCTGATAAAAGGAATCTCTGAACTTGTGTTTATATTTAGATCATGGTAACTTGTGTTTCTCTGTATGTATTGAAATACACAGCTCACAATCAAGTTTTCTTTTCCAATTACCAAATTGAATAGGAAAAAAAAGAAGTTGTGTTCAGCAGCTGCTGAGACCCAGTGCTGCAGGTGAGGACAGAGCTCCTTTCTGGTGAAGAGATCAAAATATTGGGGATTTATAAATGCAAAGGAATAGCACAGGAAGATGGCCAACATCAGTGGACTGGCAGGGGACAAAATGGTGCTTTGATGACAGACCCTCATATTGGCTGGCTTGGCCTTGGGTACCAATTTAATCCGAGAGCCCCGTGCTCCTCTCTCTTGCTGTAGCACCCAAAAACCTTCTGTAGAACAGAATACAGTGAAGCCATTAGAAACTACACCACTTTTCACCTTGGCTTACCTTTAAAAGACTTCTTTATTTTTTGGGGGTCCAGATTCCACCATCATCCAGAAATAATATTCAAGGAGAACAATAATCTGTGTGTTTGTTCCCATCTTCAGATCATCTTGAACCCTGTCTAGACATTAATACAATCTGTTTGCTGCACTGATTATTCTACTTGGATATACCCCTTATGTTAAAATACATAGATTATGCTGAATGAAGTCCAATTTCATCTAGAAACCAACTGATTATTTTCTTCTTTTCCTCATTATCAGAGAGATTCTAAATGATAGTAATAAACAGAAACAGCATCGCTGAGGAGGAAGGGAATGGTAAGGATCATCATTTCACGCTGAATCATTTACTTGTTAAACAATAAGCCCTGAAATTAACTTTCCCTCCTGACACACATGCATGCGCATAGGCATGCAAATAAAATGATTAGAGACTTCATCTTAGGCAGAAATCACGGCCACGTGTGGTTCAGCTAAGCTTAAAGTCACCCTGGCACTACAGTCCTGCCTCGGTCCCATGTGTATTAGTTAGTATTCAACTGCTAGCTGGTTTAAACTCATCTAACCTATGAACACATGAGTCCGCCCAGGTCAGCACTGAACTAGTCCCAGTCTCCTTATTTATCGCTGCCCAGCAATCTAAGGCTATTACAAAATCTAAATCTTTCCTGACAGCTCTCTGGGGAAATCTGAAGTTAATAATTTACATTCATGGGGCTGTTAATACTTTCTGCCAGGCTGAAGACCAGTAGTTAATAACTTGGTGGATTTTCATCTTCTTGTCCAAAATTGACTTTGCTTTCACTTTTTTTTTTTTTGGTTTTATTTACAAATACTAATTCTGAGCCATGAATTCCCAAAGCAGGAGGATTCCTCCATCCCCTTGTGAAGGCATTTCTCCAGGCCCTGAGTTCAAACGAGCGTTTCTCCAACTCTTCTATGTTCCACTGATGTTTTGCTCAACCCAATGTTCATGTCCCCAGTTCGGTGGATTGGTGGGTGTCTCTGTAGCCAGGATGCAACCACGTTGCCTTGGCCATCGGGAAGAGGCTGCCCAGAGAGGTGGTGGAGTCTCCATCTCTGGAGACATTCCAAACCTACCCGGACATCTTCCTATGAAACCTGCTCTGGGTAGACCTGCTTTGGCAGGTGGTTGGACGAGATGATCTCCAAAGACTCCTTCCAACCCCGTATCATTCTGTATCTCTGGGAAGCCTTGTGGGTGCTCACCCCAAGGCTGGTATCCACAAAACACAGTCTGCTTTAGGTCCTTGGTTCACAACTGCTTTTATTGTGCCACACAGTGGTTCTCTGATCTTGGATGGGTTATTATATGCTGCCAAGGTAAAGCTGCAGTCTCATAGGAAGAGGAAGGTCCTCTTTGGTTTGAGGCTTGATTTTTACAGGAGAGTCACCATGTCGCATCCTGCTGTAAGGTCCTAGTGGATACCAGAAGTGCAATGTCAGTAAATCACACATTTCTTTTTCCAGGGTAGATTTTTTCAGCCATATAAAGAAGAGGTAGTTCAAAGAGCCAAAACTAATGCTGGTGAGTGTCTTGCTGCCTCTGCAACTGGCTGAAACTATTTCAGATGGGTTTAGGTGTCATTTGCAACCTGGAAAGGGTCAGTGTGGACATCTTGTCCCACTCCAGTTCTTCAGAAAAGCCTGTTTGAGAGCTCTTATAAACTCCCTGCCCTCACACTGCTGAAGTATCTTTAAGTTTACCCTTCCTGGGAGAAGCGGAGCATACCACTTGCCCAAGTCAAGAGAAGATAAGAAGCAACAAACAAGAAAAAAGGACTTGAACACATTTCCCCAAAGTCTAGGAAGTCCTTCCCTTCCACAGCTTCACTGTGGTACCTTGATATTCAGCTGAGAAAGCCTCCTGCTTTTTTTTCCCTGGCAATGGGCCCCAGGATGACTTGTTGCCCTGTACAGGAGCCCAGGAAACAGACAGGGGACTTCTGATGCACCACATAATTCAAGTGTCGTGTTTAATTCCCACTCAACACCCCACACAGCACCTTATACCCCACTTTCTTTCGTACCTTGTGCCTGACACGCTTTGTGTGCAAAGCACATCATTCCTCCCCTTTCTCCTCCAGAACAGAGACTATGAAAATGAATAGTTTCTTAATAAACTGGCTATAAAAGTGTTTTTTAAGTAGGAGAAGCTGGTAGCCAGGTGTCATGATGATGAGCGACTGGTGCCCACGCTGGGTTTGGGAGTCCAGCATTTGAAGCTGTAACTGGGAAGAATAACAAACAATGAGCAACAGCGAAATGAGAGAGATCGTTTCAGATGTTTGAGCGATAAACTGCAAACGAGATTCAACGCTGGTAAATACATAATACATCAACAAGCCAAGAATAATAAAAAGAGGGGCTCTCTCAGTAAATGGTAAATTCCTGCTGCATTCAGATGAAATAAGATTTGTGAGCCATGGCAGGGAAATCCTCTCGGTCATTAACTCAATAAACGGGTCCCAAGTTCAGGTTGGGTGTCTCTGGCTGAGAAGGACAGAGGTTTGTTATCAGGCTTCTGAGACACACAGCAGTTGGACAGACGGACAGAGTGGAAGGTACCAAAAATGAGGTGATCTGAGACCACATCAGTCCCTCCATGCACTGTGACTCCCTCCATGGCCACCAGCTGGAGGTACAGATGTGTAGGAAATGCAAAAGAGCTTTGTTACTAAGGATATTATTTTGTTTGAAAGGAGAGCACCATAAAGATATCACAATACCTTTAATATGGATTTTAATAAAAAGATCTGGGATATTAAATACGAAGCAAGCAAAAGATTAAAATGAAAACACTGAATAGCAGACTTTATGGTGGCACAAATTAAAGCGTTCCTGTGGTATAAAGCTCATATTGAAACAACTGCTGCAGGAGAGCTTGAAAGGGGTGAAGTCTTCAAGATACTATTGTAAAGGTTTATCAGCAGTTCCTTTATTAGCATCCCTATCCTTAAAGAAACCAGCACAATATCTTTTGATGACATTGTAATTTTGATCCAATTTTACTGAAGAAATGGGAATTTTGTTACTAACTTCAGCTGGAACAGAATCATTTTTTTTAATCATTATTACGCTGATAACACTTGGAAGGCTGTTTTCTAGAGTTCTTAAGCCTTTACTCATAGGTATGAAGCAGATACTAAACTTTTCATCTGTCAGTAATAGGGTGTGCTCTTCAGACTCAATATTTGGGTATCACCTAGACATGTAGTTTTAGTGTTTTTGAACACATTAAAAGAAATGTGATAATTAATTTAGAGGTGATATTGTCAGGTTTGGTACATTTAACACTTTCAGATCTCTTCAGAAAATGTATTTCATAATGTATCGAACTGAAAATTGACCAACGCTTACACTTCAGCCAAACCTATCAAGCCTTTTTATCAGACCCTTTCGATCTCAATATTTGCTCACTAAATAATGCAGACTGTATTGAGAGATTAGTAGAAAACCTTGTATTTGTTGGAAATGTTCTATACGATGCCAACTTCTGAACTCTAATTCAAATGGAAAACGTTCTCTTCTGCAGTTCACATAGATCTCTGAAGACAAGGCTGAAGTTTCCATCTCATTAAAACTTACAGGACAAATTTCATAAAGATGTTAGAATGTCCATTCCCACATATGTGGGGATTAACTGAGACCAGCACTATTTTAGCTGAAGAACGTGTACAGCCCTGTCTGTCACTTCCCAAACAAGGATGAGTAACTGGAATGACTCAGGAGCACTGAAGTCATAACCCTAGCCCTTGTACTAAGCTGGAGCACAGGTAAAGCTGCCATCATGATGCAGCAGATGTCAACATCTTTCTGCCATGTCTTTAAACAAGTACTCTGACTAGTAGATTCTAGATGACAATTTCTACTTTAGACAGAACTGATAAAGAATACTGCTTTGGCATATACAAGATTATTTAAATGTTTAATAACTGTGATTGTTTCTAGTTTTCCTCTATGAACATTTTGATGGCAGGAGATACTCCTAGTGCTGGTACAGACACATGGAAAGGGATGTTCAGCCTGGAGAAGAGAAGGCTTCAAGGAGACCTTATAGCAGCCTTCCAGACCCTACAAAGGACCTAGAGAAGGCATGGGGAGAGACTCTTTATCAGGGAGCAGAGCAACAGGACAAGGGGTAACAGTTTTAAACTGAAAGAGAGGAGATTGAGATGAGATCTCAGGAAGAAATTCTTTCCTGTGAGGGTGGTGAGAGCCTGGCCCAGGTTGCCCAGAGAAGCTGTGGCTGCCC
>JAOTQQ010000003.1:13079621-13101528 GCA_026546715.1 Gallinago undulata
AGGGTGGTGAGAGCCTGGCCCAGGTTGCCTAGAGAAGCTGTGGCTGCCCCATCCCTGGAGGGGTTCAAGGCCAGGCTTTGAGCAACCTGGTCCAGTGGGAGGTGTCCCTGCCCAGGGATTGCAGATCTTGGATGAGAAGAGACACAGGCACAGCTTGGTTTTTTCCAATACCTTACCCAAGGATATGACACTGGGGGAGCAAACAAGCCTGTTGGTAGCTCCCTACAGCAGCCTATGTACAGTCACACTTTGGCACCAGTTTCATTGCAAATATCAGAGCTTCCCTGCTCCCCTCTTTTCTGTTCCGGAGGTTCTGAGGCTCTTTTCTGTTCAGGAAGAGCAGGATAGTTATCCCCTCATTATTTCTGCAGTTTCTGTCTTCCTCCTGGACAGCTTATCCAAATTTTCTGGGTCTCTCCTTTTCTTAAAAAGAGGGGTCATGGCATCCTTATTTGATTCTTAGTGGCTTCTGCCCTTCAAATAAAATAATAAATACATGCAGTTTTCCATATAGAGATGGCCTTTGCAACTGTTCTGTGCTCTGCACATGGTCTTGACCCCATCATGGAAGCAAATGAGTTTTCCGGGTTTAAAGATGAGTAAAAAGGAAAATGTCAGTAAAAGCTATCAGATCCTGAAAATTAGCTATAGACAATTTAAATATTAAGAGCCAAACCTACCAGTCTGAAACTTCATTTTGAAAACAAGGCAATAACTGTATTTTTACACAGTCCTTATTGGCTTAAATTCCATTGAAGATGCAACTGCAACCTCCCCGCTATATTTTGGCCCGGCATTTCAAAACTGCTAAATTAGAGAGAGAAATTTCATGATGTAAAGTGTCCTCATACTCCTTTGGGTCACAGCACGATGAATATTGAATACATCACATCCCACACTCTGCCTCCAGTCTCTCGCAGATTTATTGTTAGCATAACGGCACCTTTAGGAACAGAACAGCAGACCATATATTTTAAGACAAGTGACATCTTTGCTATTTCTAACAGCGAACTGTGGAGATGAACTAGTCCAGCCTGGAAATGTTAAGGCTCCTCTGAACAACCAGAGGCACTCAGAGACCCACTGATGAGTCAGAGAATGATAATAATTAGCTCTCCCTTGGAAGACAGGGAAGTTTTCATGACTTTGGGAAACAGTGACCGTGAAAGCTGTATTTCTGTAAATGACTTCCAAGCATCCGGCAGGGGAGGATGACTGGTAATGCAGTGACCTTCTCAGGAGAGTGAAGAGTGACATTTAAAGAAAAACCTCTGTTTCCATGTTACGGGGTGCCATGTGGTTCAGCTCATTTCCTGCAATCACTGATGAATGAACATACTCTGCTGCAACAAAGCCAGCAAACAGAGCACCTGAAGGCCCTTAAGATGCAGTGATGGGGCAGGTGAAAAGGTGGTGGGGAGCCACAGGAAGGCAGGCAGCCCTTCCACTCCCATTTCAGAGACAACAACTTTTTTGGCTATTGGCAAGATACAGGAAGAGGGACTGTGACCGTACCTAGAGAGGATGGGATCTAAAATTATTCAGATACTTTGATTTGATGTTAGCAGGCTTTACTTGATTTCTGTTCTTAGAAAGACCTCAAAGTTTTTGCTAATTGCACTACAGCTTCTCTCCCCTCCATACTCAACTGGGATGCTCTAGGGAAAACTGGGTTGATTGCCTCCAGTGCTGAAGAAAGACACGGCCTCAGGGAGAGATGGAACAAGCTGCTTCTTCTGTTCCTAATGGAACAAGCTGCTTCTCCAGCACCTGGAGGCTCTGGCGCAGGCCAATGTAGGCAGGGAGAGATGAAAGAGAGGGTCTCTCAGGTGTGAAATTCAGCCTCATTTTCCTCTGGCACCTCATTTGCTTTCCCCTTACATGCAATGGATCAATGGTCTGGGTCCGACATGCAGCAGTGACATCCCAGCTCCAAGCTAGTAGTCAGGGAATGGCCACAGGTACGTTCAGATACAAAACCAGGACCTAATGCTTCTTGTATTAACAAGAAAAATACTATTACCAAAAAAGACACGAGACGTGCAAGACAGAGGAAAAAGACACCACAGACAGTAAGGGAAAATAAAGTATTTATCTAATCCATCACCCAGTTTTGCAGACATCACATTTGGGAAATATTATCCCAAATATTGCCTTAAACCAGAGAGTGGGTGAGTCGCAGAGAGTGAGCCACTTGTCCCTGTTCCGTTTCTGGAAAGGCTTATACAGAACTGTTCCCCCCATATTTAATTTTAAGAATGAGAATGAGCAATTTCACTGCTTCCATTTCCTGTCTCTTATCAGAACCACAAACTGTTTCTAACTCAAGGGCAAAAAGCAGACAGAATAAGACAGTATGTGAGAAATGTGTATCTCTGTTCTCAGTGCAAGACAACGTAAACGATGAATCCTCTCGTGAGAAAGGGGACCAGTGCTCAGGGAGCCCGTGAGCGATTTCTGACTCTTACCACTTGCCGGTGACTTGAACAGGAGGTTGTTACAAAGCACCACGGAGTTTAAGATAACTATTTCCTTCACTACTCGATTCAGAGAGAGCTATATTCACACCAGTTTGTGGTTTCAGCTGCTACGATAATGAGGCGCAGGAAGAAAGAAATGACAATGGAGCAATGATAATAACTTCAATAAAGAAGTGACAACCTGCATTAGTGGCAATTAGCTGGTGTGACGGTGAGCAGGACTCAGTGCTGGTATTTTTATGCCTCCACAGATTGCAATGACAGTCATCTTGCTTTGACAAAGGAAAAATTAGGGCAAAGCTCAGCCTTTCCAAAAGCCTCACCTATTATTTTTAGTGATTTTTTAGAGTTTTGCAGCTTTTCGCTAAACAGACGTAAAGCCACCTGGAAGCTGTCGTTATTCTGAGTGGGCAACAGTAACACAGTGATGCTTCCCAAGTACATTCCCACCACTTCAAACCCACCTGCTGAATACAGGGAATGCCAATCATGTAATACTATATAACATGAGCTAGACTTACCTTATGGAAGAGTCTTCCTTATTATACTTAATTTCCAAGAAAAATGTCTTTTTTGAGTTCCCTTGAGTACACAGCCATATGGTGAAAAAGAGGTTAGAGCTCAGATGCTTCTTGGGAGGGTGCACTTTCAAATTTTAGGCTGCATTGATTTAGCTGTCAGAAAGATGTTATTTACAGTTCCTGAAGTTAAGCGGAGCATACCAGAATTCATGGAAGTCATTACTAGAGTTTTATGTTTTCTATATGGCTCTAGTGTATAAGTCTCTTCTACAGTCTGAAAGGCCTAACCCATTTTTATACTGGTTTAAATAATTACTACTTCCTAATCTCTTCAATTAATTACATTTTTAATTTTTTTTTCTTCTCTACTTTGAATTTACATGGTTTCTTTCTGTTTCATATCAAGTCATTTCATCTCTCCATATGAAAGGCTTATTAACTTTGTAAAGTAACATCCTAGTGCTTTAGAAGTAATTCAATTTTTTTCCATTTTTTGTTTGTGACAGCTTCAAAGATAATTCAATTTTACTTTATTATCACTGCCAAGAAGTTGAAATTAGCAGGCGATTAAGCACTTAAAATAATTTGAGCATTTTCCACCGCCGCAATAGAAAATTTAAGTGTAAAAAAATTAAACTTAAGATGCCACAATAAAATAGAACTAAAATAGTTTACTGAAACATACCATTTTTAAGTAAAACGTAACTTAATTTTCCCATTTAATAGAAATATTTGGTGGGGAGCCTGCTTCCAAAACTCCTGATGAGCACAAAATGAGCTGAAACTGCATCTGCTGTAACCTCCCCCATTGCTCAGGACTTTTCTCTGACTCCAGTGATATTCACTGATTTTGTTCCCACCTAGAGACCTCCAGGAAGGAGCCCATGGCCCGTGTATGATCTCTCACTTCTATAACAAGCTAGCCTGTAAGCCAACTTTTAAGACATAGTTTTGCAGAGGTCACTTTGTTTTTAAATGTTAACATAAAAGCACAGGGTTGGATTTTGAGGTCCCTCATTTCAGAGCTGAGGCTGCTGCATCTTGACCTAACGTACTCTTACAGTAATCAAACAGTTACCAATATGGATTCCTTTGGAGTTTAATAGTCATATCCATTCTCTTTTCATCTTCATAACCAATGCCTTAATTAAAGCACTGACATGTAAAAGCTTAGCTTTTATTATAGTGAGAATGATGGACATGTCCTACACGAAATGGAGAGAGACCCAGCCGGAGTCTGTAACTTTCCACTAGGGGAAAAGTGATGTAAGTGAATAGTAAGAATGAGAAGAATTTCATTTGTTTTCAGAAAACAGACCTTGGAAATGCAAAAAAAAATAATATGATTAAATCTGCTTTACTTTGAAATGGAAACCCAGATCCTATTTCCATTCTGCTTAATATTCTCATCCAGCAGATCTGCACACACCGACACAGGGGAAGACCTTGCCCACTAACTTTTAAGAGCCGAAACAATATCTGCTACTTTCACGTAATCACAGACTCATCAGCCCTTCCATTGTTTGCAGAAGCTTGAAAATAAAACGTCTCTAGTTATAGATTTGCTACTTCTTTTTCATTTAGTGACTATTGATCGCTGGTTTTGTGTGTGTGTTTCTTGTTGAGCAGAAATTAACATTGAAAACTTATTGGAATTCGTGGCATTCATACCTACTTGACATTCCTGGGGAAAACTGCCACCACAATCACTGTAACTGGGGTTTTCACAATCATGTTTCGTTTTTTCCTCCAATCTCTTGGCAGAAAAAAAAAAAAAAAAAAAGATTTATATACAAAATCTTTTTTTTATTATTATTATCATTGGCACTTGCCTGGGACAGAAAATGTGGTTGTCACAGAGTTTGAGCTCACAGAGTAATTCCAAAGCACACAGTATTATTTAGGCTGTGTTTATCGTGCCTACATTACAAAAATAAACCTCTTAGGAATGAGAGGCATTTTTTCATTACTATCTGGAAGAGAAACTCTTGTGATTACCACTAAAATTGCTTGCTGGTGTGTGTACAGGAAGCCAGCTCTGAGACACATGCTGATCTGTAATTTCACAAAATATGGATGGATTAATCTAGTGGGGCCATGTGTAGGGGCTGGATGAATGAAAATATCTGAGATAGTGCTGAACCATTCTTTGACTGAAGCTATTACATCCGTACCATCTGTAAAACAGTCCTCTCATTGGTCTTATTACATTCAGATCCTATAGTTTTCCTAGTTTGGGCTCTATCAACTCCAAACAATCAAAATCACAGGCCAAGTACACATTTTCTGTGAGACTAGATTATAGTCCTGACCCATCAAACAAAAAAGCAAGCAGATTCTTTTTATTTACCTTGCATTTGTTTTTCATCCTCCAGAACTCCGCTTTTCTATATTCTTTCAATCAAATTTAGGGTTAAACTCTAAAAAAAAAAAAAAAAAATAATTAAAAGCAATGCTTAATACTCAGGGAATTACAGAGTTTCAGGAAACGGGAGAAAAAACCCACACCTACCATTTCAGGATTTATGTTAGTAATTGCTCCAGTTGATGGCATAGTTATCATAATTAGCATCCAGAGATAAGGCTCTCTGCGGCTTCTTCTGCAGGAGTTAAGAGGGGAGCAAGTACAAGGGCAACTCTGGAACGTGGAGGTAGATTTCAGACACACGGGAGACCCACGGCCCCCACTCCTCTGGGTCTCTCTGCTTCCCTCCCTCTGTGCAAGGTCCATCTGGAGGTGACAATCCTTGCCCAAGCAGGGCAGCTCAAGGAGAAAGCTGTCTAAAGTCCTACAAGCATTGCAGCAGCAGGTGAATTTATAGACTTTAATCCTAATCTTTATGACTTTACTTTTATATGTTTGATTTTTAGAACCTTTTAAAATTTTGGCAATAGGATTTTTTTCCCCTCCTGTATAGCATAGTACCATGGTATTTTGTCCTTTGCTCAGTATTAATATATGCTTTATTGTTCTATTCTAATTACAATCTCATTATTAAGGGGGCACTTTGTTTTCCTCTGACAGATATTGCATCTCATTGTTAGTGGATCTTGGTTATTCCATGCTTATTGTTATTAATAATTTGTAGCAATTGAATTGGTATTAGAATATTACTCTGCTAAATCACTTTTGCTGCTAATTAAGGCACTATCTGTGACATTGTTTAGCTCCAAACATCATGCTCCTGCTTTTCAGCCTGCTATAATTACCTGTAAGTCATTCATTTCTACTTATGGAAGTCAGGTCTTTTAATCAAGACTCCTGTGAGCTTTGCCGTGGCGTGAGCTGCCGCTGGTAGGAATGAAACGTTCTCATGGACAAAGATATTTTTATAATGACAAATGCACCCTTCATTGCAGCCCTGGAAGTCCTCAAAAACAGAGTAAGTGTACTTGGTGGTTCCAAACCAGGCACAAAAGAAGAAGGAAGGTTTTGAGGGAAAAGTGAAAGATTACTGAAGTAATCAAACTATTCGAGATGTCAGCAAAGAAAGTCACCATAGCTTTAAAACGTTTTCACAAAAAAACTTGTCTGCAAGATCACATCTGTCATACCATTTTTTGAAATAATATTTTCTCTGAATAAGCACCATCACATCATTATTTGCCTGGAAGCATTGTTCGCTTTTGCTCCCAAATAAACAGAAGATACAAAAAGGTCATTCTTGAATCCTTAGTGAACACTCACATTAATTGCTAGGGGGCTTACTGATGTAGGGCTGGAGAAAGTCATCCCAGTCTTCAAAAAGGGCAAGAAGGAGGACCCAGGAAATTACAGACGAGTCAGCGTCACCTGGGGAGGAATAACCCCCTGCACCAGGACAGGCTGGGGGCTGACGTGCTGAAGAGCAGCTCTGAGGAGAAAGACCTGGGAGTCCTGGTGGACAACAGGATGCCCATGAGCCAGCAATGTGCCCCTGTGGCCAAGAAGGCCAATGGCATCCTGGGGGGCATCAAGAAGAGCGTGGCCAGCAGGTTGAGGGAGGTCATCCTGCCCCTCTGCTCTGCCTTGGTGAGGTGGTGTCCAGTTCTGGGCTCCCCAGTTCAAGAAGGACAGGGAACTGCTGGAGAGGGTACAGCAAAGGGCCACAAAGATCGTGGCCTACGAGGAAAGGCTGAGGGACTTGTGTCATTTTAGTCTTGAGAAGACTTAGGGGGGATCTGATCAATGCTTACAATAACTTAAAGGGAGGGTGCCAGGAGGACAGGGCTGGTCTTTTTTCAGTGGTGCCCAGTGCACACCAGGACCACAGTTACCTACAATTCAATTTCTGTGTCTTCATTAATTTGTTAACATTTCTGATTTAAGCAGACATCACCAAGAAAGCTGCATAACGCAGACTGAAGTCACATCTCACCTCTTGGAAGTGTCACCTGGGCTCCTGCCCACCGACTGGGATGCTCAGGGGCAGGCTGGCAGCAGGAGAGGGAGAGGAGGGTTCAAAAGCAAAGGGTGGCTCCCTCTGTTAGAACCTTCACCTTCCTCTGGAGCCCCTCTGCTGTGAGGACAGGCTGAGAGAGTTGGGGGGTTTGGAGAAGAGATGGCTCCAGGGAGACTTAGAACCCCTTCCAGCCCCTCCAGTCCCTAAAGGGGCTACAGGAGAGATGAAGAAGGACTTTTTATGAGGGCATGTAGTGATAGGACAAGGGGTAATTGCTTCAAACTACAAAAGGGTAGGTTTAGATTAGGTATCAGGGAGACATTTTTCACTCTCAGGGTGGCGAGACCCTGGCCCAGGTTGCCCACAGAGGCTATGGATGCCCCATCCCTGGAGGGGCTCAAGGCCAGGCTGGATGGGGCTTTGAGCAACCTGGTCTGGTGGGAGGTGTCCCTGCCCAGGGCAGAGGGTTGGAACTGGATGATCTTTAAGGTCTCTTACAACTCAAAACATTCTACGATTCTTTTCTCCAACCAGTGTGGAAGGTGTTCTTTTTCCTGCCCCTCCCAGCCCTATCAGCACCACATGCAAAGCTCATGATCATTTGAGAGAATTGTCCCAGAAAATAGAAAATATGTTATAAAAATCAGAGAAGAAACAGCTTCTTTGAAAACAGCTTCCCCTTTGCTGAACTGCTGTGTGCTCTTGGACAGAATTTTGTTTATATTGATTTATTGCCCCACCAGCCATTCCCCCCAAACCACAGCACGGGCTCCTGCTCACAGACTGTGCCCCAAACTCACCCTGGGAAATGCCTTTGTAGATTAGAGTAAAATTTATCCAAACTCTGACCCATGTGCTTGGATGGCCTTCCCACCGACACAGGAGTGATTTATGGAATGCAATTTCTTTATCCTCTAATATTGTCTCACTTCATACACTTATGTCAAATAGTTTTCCATGACTGACTACTTTTCCTACAACTTATAAAAAAATGTAAACTCATACAAGCAACAGGAAATAAACTCCAGGGGTTAATCTCTAATAAAGTAACATCTTGCTGGACATTAATCAGATTCATACTCCAGTTATATTAGTCTAAAGCTCCTGAAATCACTGATGATATAATGCAACTTAAATCAGAGTATAACATTATACCTCCAACTACTGTTTCTAATTAGATTTATTCTGCTTTACACTGAATGTAGTAGAAATAAGAGAGTTTTCTCTGCATCTTTCATGTAAACATTTTTGGTTTTGCAAAACACAAACAGTTTGCTCTAGGCCAGAGAAAATGTAGTCATTTATGCAATAGGTATTGAATTCATATTTGCCTGACAAGTCACCTTATCAGCTATTACTTGTCATCTTCTAATTAGTCTACATTGTTTTTTTCACTAAATTAACCCCCAGCCTCTCCTGAAGATAAGCTGACAGTAAACCAGATTGGGGATGGTGTTGCAATTAAAATGGTGGTGCATATCTAATTCACAAGTTTCCTTGAAAAAAAGGTACATCTCCTTAATATCTTATTAATTTGACTGTAAATTGAAATTGGGTTTGTTCCCAATGATGACACTGACTTGCAAAGCCTAGTGACCAGCAACAGCACTGACCTCTCTTTAGAGACTCTAAGAATAATCATGGAACACTAAAAGCACTCACTGAGATCTAGGGAGCAGGAATCCCTCCGTGAGATTAAATCACACTGCAAAGCACAGAAAACAAGCAACAAACCTAGGTTTATTATTCATCTTGGAACTTTCTTCTTTTTTAACAAATCATAAACAAACAAGCGCCCCTTATAAAATCTGGAGCTACATCAAGATATCTGGATTCCAGGCTCATTTTTGTTTCCACATCTATTTTCAAGATTTTCTATAACAATTTCTTTAAATGTTCCTGTGTTTTACAGATCAAGACTGACCTGAAAGGTGTGTGTCTAACATTTGTATGGAAAATAATGAAACCCCATGAACAGACCCCAGCCCGATTCACATTTTATGCCTTAAAATAGCTTGGGTTTACAGTTTTGTCTAAAAATCTAAACCAAGATTTGAAAAATCAAGTGAAATTCATATATATTTTAAGGAAACATAACCCAATTCAATTTTTTATGTCACAATCTAATCTGTGCAAAATGCTGCCCTGTCCCTATACGTAAGTAATCTATAGGGAGACGTTGAGAAAAGAGCACTTCTGGCAGCCCAAAGTTGGATGTTCACTGCAAGTTAAAATACCAGAACAGTAATACGTTATATTGCACTGACATTTTACTAAAATGCCCATATAGTTTTCAAGATAACGAAGACGTGAAAATACAAGCACACAGAAAATAAATGCGTTAAAACAAGACATGTTTCAAATTCAGTCGGAGACAATTATTGAGAATAGGAAACATGTAATACCCTACTTTTTTTCCTTTACCACTCTGCACTCTAAACCTACCTAAATTAGAGCAGTATCTATCATTGATTATGTCATTCCCCAGAAATATGGCCTTCAGACAGTTTGTCATAACTCTACCGGCGATCCTACACAGCAGACACATTAACTATCAGTCAAGATGATACAATTTTCCGACTACAAGCCAAGCAAATATGTTCTCAGCCTTCTGGGACAACCCTTCCAGTAGATGGATAGCACCAGCCTGTGATACACAGACTGAGACCAAGCAGTCCCTCATGGACCTTCATGGTGCCTTTCCCATGGTCCTCATCAGGGTCCCAACATCTCAGAGAAGGATAAAATATCTAAACGCTACTGAAATTAGGAGATCAAGAGCCTCAATTCAAGTAAGTCCTCACCTTTTGTCTTCACAGCCTGAAATTCTCCACCACCTCCATCTCTTTCAATTTGTTTGTTTTCTTTTTAAATAATCATTGTTACATTATTTAATGCTTTCTGGTTGTGCCTTTGCTTTTTATTTTATTTTGCCTTTGCATTTATTGCATTTCACTGCTCGCGTTACCCCCATAATTGAAATACTCTCCACCCCAACTCAAGTTTGCCATGATGAGAAGCAGATCGCACGTTGAGTGTTCTTCTTCCTTTGGCACATCAAGGCATCAAACCACTTTCTTTTTTAAAAAATCTGCTTCAGTTTGAATTTCACCACTGGCATAGATGAGATGACTAATCCAATTTCCCTTTACGTAGAGAGTCCTCTTGCAGTTTTTTCTGCATTTCTACTCTTTCCCTGAATAGTCGTCATTTAATGCCCCGTTATCTTGGATGGCACTCATTTAGTGGTTTATTAAGCATTAATTTTGCAGCCTGTTACCAGTTCCTACTGTAGCTAGGAAAAATTCGTAATCCAAGTATGCAAGATTTCTATAGAATTACAGCATTTTTGTGATTTTTGGATTAGAGAAAAATTACTGAAATGTAATACATAGGAAATGCTTTCCCTGCACTTCATTATTGTCCCCGCATTAAAGCTCCCATCAGGCTGCTCAGAACGTAGACGGCCTCATCTCCATTTCCATCTCCAGCAAAACTGGACAAAACTGCTGAGAATTCCATGGGCTGAGATAAGCCGAAGGAGGTCCTAAGCCTGGACTTAGTGCTCCTGCCTGCTCTCTGACTGTCCTTTCCATAAAGTTTTCAGGTGGGGAAAAGGCTTTTTGTGAGCTTCTTAAAAAACCAGGGAATTGAAATGAAACAATGGGCAACAGTAGAAACCAAAGTGTGCCCTAAGCATTAAATACAGTAGCATAGAGGGATCAGTGTAAATCCCAGCTGGAAAAATGGTTTTGAAAAGTAATTTTGATGATCACAAAGGCAAAGACTCTATTTAAAAATACAGCTTTTAAGATGTGGATGAAAATAGATTTTTTTTTTAATTAAAAAATTACTCCTCTTTCTTAAAATTGCCAGCTTACAACAAATAATGGAAGTAGAGATAAAAGGAAGCAGCTGAGAGGGTAATGAGATGCTAACCAGCTAAACTGGCACTGGCCATTGAGCAGCTACAGGAGATGGGGGAATTTTTTTATCTGCCTACAAAAAGCACTTCCAGTTCTGGTTTTCCCCTGGAAATGTAGGCACAAGGGACACAAGAGGACAAAACATTCCAAATCTCCCCAGGTAGCATGTCATCTTGCAAGATACAGGTTCTTCTCTGGAGTGAGCACTCCAGGAAAAAACTAACAGGGACACCTAAGGAAAACTGTATTTTGGACTACTATGTTTGTAACAACAGCCTTGAAATGATGTCAAACATCCACATCAGGAGGGGACAGGGACTGCGTTAAAGGTATAATGGTTTCTCTCTCCACTTTCTCAGTTTTCCCCAGGTTTTTCAGCCCGCTGGCAGGGCCAGCAATGTTCCCACTCCAGGCAGGCTTGGCTGCCAGCCCTGCCGCGGCCAGGCTGGTGCTGCCTGTTGAACCCTGCCATTCCTGTCCCTGCTCCAAAGCAGAATTTCGCTGCAACCCTATCAACCTGCTTTTTTTCTCCTTTCAGCTGGGTTTTGTTTAGCTATTTATGCTGTCATTTTTTGGAGAATAGATCAGATAAAGGTCATTTTTTTACTTGAATGGAAAAGAACAGTAATTTGACAGCGAGACATTCCCAGCTTGCCGTACATCAGAAATATTGATATTAGTTCCTTTAAAACAGAGACTAGAGACAAAATCTGCCCAAGCAACTCAACTGCTAGCAGTTATTTTTCCAAAAAATGAACATTTACAAAGTTACGTTTGCAGCTTCTGCTAAATTTTAGGATGCCATTACTGAAAAGACTTTTAACTTCATTTGTGTTTGCTCAGAAAAAGATCATCATGAAGATATTAAACAGTCACAAAAGATGATGGCTTCAAATTGTGTCTTTTGGCTGATCTATAATCATTTGCTTTGGCAATTTTATTCAAGAACATTAGCACTGATCGCTTATGCTGTGTTCCTAATTATTTCTGAAATATTGTACTGTTGCTCATGCTGAAATGCATAACGAGCAAAGCGGTAGGTTAGTTCGAAATGCAATGTTCTAACTGGTTCTTAATCAATGAGTGATAATGATAGCTTGTGTTTTGACTTTCACTGTTTAATTGCCAGTAATAAAGCAGATCTTAGTTGATGATATTTAACAGAGTTCAGTTTCATTTATCTCTGTTTATTCTATTTATTTTAAAAGTGCCTGGGAGCTTTCAGGGCTTGACAAAATAACAAAATAACAAAATATACAATGCTAATTATATTTTAGTTGCCTAATATTTTCCCCAATGGAGGATCACGATGCCCTTTCACGGGGAGCTATCGCACCTCACTGTTTTCAACAGGTTTCTGAAATGCCAGAGGTGTCTAATGGCAAAGCTACATTCCATGAAATCCCAACAAGATTTTTCTGAGATACAGACTGTTTAAATCACTAGTTCCCTTCTGCTGCTTATGACAGGAGTATTATTTTTTTTTTGCCACGATGCCAAAACAACAATTAAACATAAATATTCTAAGGGTGAGGCAGATCTGCACATGATGCTACAGAAAAAATACATCTCATCAAAACAGAAAAAATTACTCAGATGCACCTCAGATTCAAGGTGCATCCAACTGACCACATGACAGTCAGCCAAAAGCAGACACTCAAAGACCTTAAGAGCCAAGATGGCATTTAGTTCGAATAATATATTCCATATTTCTCTACTTTTACACTCCATGCAATGCCCAGAGCTGAACTGGGGTGATTTTTCTGGTCAGGATAGTGGACACAACCAAGGAAAAACCCCTAGGAGCAGAGAAATGTGCCCTACAGTGCACACCAGGCAGCTGGCCTGTATGTCAATACAAAGGGCTAAGAGGGAAAGGGAAGAGACATTTCTGCATCACCCTTGAGTTTCTTCACTGGCTAAAAGGCAATTTTGCCATAGACTGTACCTGATTTTTGGTCAAGAAAACCATTTTATTATTTAAGTTTCTTTTTAAGGTTCAAATTTAGTTTCAATCCCCTAAATCAGTGACAATATGGTGACGACAAGCATATGTAAATCAGTCAGTCAATACGATAAATAATTCAATAATATCCTGCTTGATTAATCTAATTTAAACCAGGATCTGCCTTGTGTTTAAAATGTTATAAATACCTCTTGTGTTGCTCTTCAATTATATGTAAGAAAATAAAGATCCTTTTAATCTTGCCTGGTTTGACATTACCTTAATTGCTTAAGATGATTTATTTTCCAAGATTTTATTCCCAAGTTATCAATCATCTGAAGGAAAGAAGTAGGTGGCAGCCTGAAATTTCTATATCAGATCTGCCTGTGTCGTAAGGACTTTTGCCACAATAGTAATTTGGACTCCAAAAATAAAATCTCTCTACGTATTTTTCTATCACCTTGATCATCTCTATTATTTCTAAGCACTATTCCAGAATAGAAACCTTTCTATCTACATAGAAAATAATTTCTGATGTCAAGTTCTTACAGCTAGTTCCTGACTAGCTTTATTCATGCCTGTTATTTAAGCCCTAGTGGGAAAAGCAAGCATCTATGAAGCAGCCATTTCATTCCAGTTATTCAAAGTAAATAAGGAGAATTTAAATAACGTGTACACAGAGCTTGAACATCCACCTGCAATTTAAGTCCCCTGTATTGGTGATTGTCTCTAGTTTTCTACAAGGTCTGGGACTCATAATACTGCTAAAACCAAAATACTACTTCACATTACGACGTGTTTCCTACTGAACAGAAATGGGAATTACAAAGTGTGCCCTCTGGAAACAAAAGAGGAATTGTTTGCTTTAGTATATTCAAACTATTTGCAAACAATTGTTTTTCATCATTTCTTTTTCATTCCAATGTGGCTTGGGTTTTGCTACTAAATATCTGCTTGAAAACAATGCAGCTGTTGTCAATATCCAGTAGATATCGTACACTAAATTGGTGCAGTTTTCAAACACCAAGTATTTAGTAAACCAATTATCATTTATTGCTTAGTAGGCACTCAATATAAATACAAGGGCAAAGAGACATTCTTAGCAGATCTCTTCCCCCGTCCCTACTCTGTGTGTGTATTTACATGTAAGGATGTATATATATTTATTAATATACACCTATTTACTTATATACACACATAAGCTTAGGAGAAATACATGTTACATAGTTCAGTGTTTTACATAGAAGTAAGACTAAGAAAAAAAAAGGAGTATCAGTTGTTTACACTGTGTTCAGTAGGGGTTGATCTATTGCCCATTGAAGTTCATGAAAGGCTTTCACTGACTTTAAAGCACTTGGGCTCATATTCTCTAGATAGAAAAAGAAAAAAAACTGATGAAGCATAAAACTCTATCGACAACCAGCTAGAAAAATCTTCCCTAAACTTAGCATTCATCAGGTTGCTGCATATTTTCTATACTGAAATTACAGTCACGCTGGGGAAAAAAACCCAACCCAATAACTTCAGTTGGATTTCATCAGTATTTTGCCAGCAGATTCCCCAAGTCTTTCTGCGATGGGGCAGGAAGAGAAGGGGGTGCCATGAGAGTGGTAAAGACTTGCGTAAATGAACCTGAGTATTAAAAGGCTTGGTTGTCCCAGATACCTCAGCCAAGAACAGGGGAGTGGAGGAATAAGACATTGCAGTCTAACTCCTTGAAACCACTCAGATGCTTTATCCTAACACAGAAAAAGGGAGAGAAGAGAGACAGAGCTGCTCCTGCCTCTAGGCTTGCTCAAGATCTAGAGGAAGGAGGGGATGGAGCAATTCCCTTTTGTCTCCTCCTGTCTCCAGAGTCACTGGATGGCAGCGCGGGGCTGCAAGGCAAGATGCTTAATGAAAAGACTGAAATAGGTCTGAAATGGAGCTTAAAGGCTGGAAGAAGTTTTCACAATTTTTTTTTCTTTTTCCATTTTGAGTATAAGCACAACTGTAGCTTGTTATGTTATTAAAGCCTTATTCAAGTCAGTGTTTCACTCTCTTCCCCTCTCTACAGAGCAGCTATCAGTAGTTGCAATGAAGTTTTGGAGTCATCACACAAAAAAACAGACCTCATCAACACTAGAAGTGGCCAAAAATTATCCGAGCTTAATTAATCTCCATCCTCCTAAGACAGTAAAGCACAGTTATATTTTGCACCAAAAAAAAAGCTACAGAGAAACAAAGTGCTGGATTTATTTAAGTGGCAGGATATTAGATGATATAGCTGTTATCTTTTCCTGTATTGTAAATTATTGAATTAAGCCTTCAGTCAGTTTGGCAACAGTGCCAAATGAATATTACAACAGTACAATGCAGCAAACAGTATCTGTCATCAAATCTAGGTCTCACTTATAACTGAAATTACAGTGAACAAAATGCTTGTGCAGTCGATTGGAAAAGGTTCATTATTATTTATTCATCTTGCCTAGTAACACAAAAACTAATGAAATTTCATTGAGAAGAGTGCACGTCAGGATTACTATACATCATAAAGACACATCCCTCTAACTTCATTGTGGATATTTATCTCTGTAATTAGATGTCTGTTCCACAATAGTTCTGTATCTGAAGGACATGATCAAGTTCATGACATAAAACAAATCACCTGCACAAATGAAAAGGCTGCCTTTATCTCAGCTACATCTTGCAGAATAGCACAAAAGCCTTCGGAAATTCTTACTATAAAGACAATTAAGTCATGCACAGTTAGTAATTCTAGCATTGTTACTCATATATTTCTTTAATTTTAAATAAAATATTACATTATTAATAACATTCACACATTGGTGTATTTGTAGCCCCTATACTTATTCAAGCTATAGTACCTTCACACAGATCTCCACAATAACTTGCTTGTAAATCTGTGCTCTATTGAAGCCAAAAGTGAAAATTAGTGAAACTCCATTGAATGCCATCCAGAATTCATCAATGACAAGCAATTTTCCTTCCCTGTAGCTTGAACTTCTGATCTGGAATCTTTAGGGAATATCTTCGTTTTGTATTGAACGCAGTTAGTATCATGTAAATCTGAAGTAAGAGTTTGATTGCTACACTCTGTACAATATTATGAGAAACATCACATTTTGGCATTTAGAGATCTATCATTAACTATTTTGGAATTAGAATGTGTGTATCTGTTAGATGAAAATGCAGATGGGTAATAAATTCACTGATACCCAATTATATTCACAGAAAGTTAGCTCAAAGTGTTGAAGCATTTCTGGTTATCGTAATAGAACTGTTGAAAAATGTTTGAAGCATCAGATTTTGACAAAATCCTTTTGTTAATATATATATTTAATTGCAAAAGGCTCATAATTCAAGAATATGCTCGGTTTTATGTAATACATCCTTAAATATTACCTGTGATGTATTACACCCTAGTTTTATATGCTAGAATCTGGCAAGCATGACAGCTAGATATATTAGTAATTAAAGTCATATTTTATGTTTTTATTGTTTGTTTTCACACCCAAGTACTTCAGAAAAATATATATAACCTTAGTGCATTGCTTGCCACATCAGCCTCACATCACCCTACCTACACCACCACAAAGTTTAACTATTAGGAGAAATACTGGGATATTTGACTAATTTTTCAAGGAATAAAATTTAGGGGATACAGAATTGTTTTCACTGAAGACATTTAACATTTTTGTGCCATTTGCCAGGGCTGATGAAGCCCTAACTATTGCAGCCTTGAAAGTTATGTCTCCAAACTCAAATCCAGATGGTGGATATGTGGGTGAGCCCCCAGCAACCTCCACGCACCACTAGTGGGAAGGGGGGACAAAGCTCTTGGGGTGACAGCCCCAAACCCGCTGCTGGGAAATGGCAGGTTCCCAGTTATTCCTTCTTTTATCTGCTCACTCTCACAGTTTTTCCAGTATCGCTACCCTCCTGTGTCCCAGATGAAAGAGATACCTTGCTCTGTTGACTGCCATTTTCCAGACAGCTTATAAAACCCAGGCTCGAGCTTCAATTTATTACCCAGAACTTCTCTGACTTCAGCAGGGCCAGGACTTCACCCTGAGTGCCTCCTTGACGCCCACCTTTCTCCCTACATCAAGAGTTAGCTAAGTGTCTCTCTGGTTTGGGTGTCTGATAACAGAGACAATGTGGAATTTCACCACTACTCCCCATTTGACTTTTTCAATAGAAACTGAAACTTGAAAGGAGCCCTGTGTCTCTGGAGCTCTGTACATCAATGTCTGAAGGGAGAAAACACATGAAAGTTGAAGGCCCTTTGGGAAAATCCTCCGGTTTTAGGTTGCTTCTGCCTGCTCAAGCCTGTAACATCTCTTCTAATCTCCCTCTCTCTGTGTACGTCCCCTGCTTCACTCTGATTGAGAGCTGAATGTCACTGAGAGGGAGAGGAGGGAAGCCTGCCTCCCACTGCCTCTAGTACTGACAAGTTGGTTTTCTTTTTTCCAGGATGCTTTCATGGCTCTTTTCTACTTCTTCTTTTCTCATCTTCTCTTTCAGTGCTAATATCTGATTGCTTGAACTGATGTGTGGCACTTTACACTTTCCTGTTAGCAAACACTGTCTCATCCATTACCTCTCGTTTTGCATCTGTCATGCTCCTTTTAAAGTCCTTGAGCTACTTGGTCCAGGCTTTTCCTGGGGAACATAATCAGTCTGTTCTGCTTCTGGCATGCTTCAATCAAAACCCCCGGTGTTATTTGCAGGGAAAGACTCCATCACGTTTAAAAATGTGCAGGCCCTATAAATACCCTCTTCCAATTAAAACTTACTAACGTCTTCAGCTGTGAAGAAAATTAAACAGATTTTGAAGTCATTTGGATTTTTCATGTTTTCTACCCATTATGTGGGCTGTCATTATGAGGAGGAAGTCTCTAACTCACCTGTCCCATCCTTTTTGCTAGAACTGACAGGTGTTTTACTATCAACCTGATTTAAAAGAGGCCTCTTAATCAGGTGTCAGCTTTGGCCCATAAAGTCATATTAATGTTTTGGATCAGATATGAGGCTCTATCTAAGGCACATTAAGAAAGATTCATTAGAAACTCACTACCCCTGGAATTTACAGCCTTCCTGGAACTTAACAGCCTGGATAAATTCCTCCTTATCCAGTTTGCTTACGTGAATTATAGCAGTTTTGCATTTAGAAGCTTTTTACAGTACAGGTTTTACCATTATTCTGTCCTCTTTATTCTTACAATCTTTAGTAAGGATATACTGGTATGCTGCATATACATCAGCAGCACAACCCCTCCATGCCTCCTGCATGAGTCCAAGGGAGGAAAGAACAGCCCTGGGCAATCACTTATTTGGCATTCTTCAAAGCAAGACCGCCAGTTACTTGTTCTACAGCATACTGCACAAGTGACTCCTCATCTCTGAGCACAAAACAATGGGGCAACAGAAATAACCACAAAAACTGGAAAATCTGCAGAGTTCGGAGCTCTCAGACCAACAGAACTGTACACTTCTGGTCTTCGAGGACTGAATCCTCTTGGTTTTGTCTACTTGGAGATGACTCGCACCAGCAAATCTAAAGTCTGCCTTTTGAAACATTTTCAGTTTCATTGAACAGTGATATCCTCTGCTGGTACATAATTATGAAAAAAATAGGCTTCCCCCTCTTCCATTGGCACCAAGTTAATCTCTGTATTGGCTGAAAACAATATCATATAATGAATAAAGGAATGTTGATTCATTTTCATACTTTAGGTTTGAATTCAGACTAGGATAATTATGGTCTTTATGGAGATCAAACTGATTTGTTATCATAAAGAAATGCGTTTTAACTTCTTATAAAACATTTCATAACAAGAGTTTGTATTTGCTCTCAAGCACCATGCTGAGGATTCACAGACAAGTTTTACGTAGAAAAAAAAATGACACATTTAATCAAATATTCATATTCCAATAGATTAGAAAAATCAGAATTATTTAAATCTTAACAAAAGTAAACAGTCCTACAAACATTCATTTTTCATATGTATCTCTGGAGAAATCATGGTGACTAGTATTGAATCTGGAGAACGGCGGGGAAATAGATGGCCATTCTCTAGACCAAATACAAAAGGATGCATCAGGAAATTAGAAATGACCAGCCTGACCTTTTCTATAAATAAGAGATGGACTCCTAGTACACCATTGGCTCTGAAAATGCACATAATTTCTCCCAAATCTGGTGTTATTCTCTGTTGCAGATCAGGCAGCAAGAAAAGGATATTTAAAAGAAAACAGAATGATAGCACAAAGTCACCTTTACTAAAATTCCTGAACAATATTTTCTATTTTTGTGATAGAGACTATCACAAAATAGGCCCCTATTTTTGTGATAGAGACTGCAAGGCATCTGCTGTAGAGGATCTGTTAAGAGTACACATAAACTATTGTGTCCTTATTCGACACAGTAAGGGATCTGCTGTATTAAGGACACTGAAAGGGTATACAAAACATAAGAGATTGAAAAGCCTGCAAATGACACATGAGTCTAAATTCCATTTAGAACTCGTCATGAGAATTTTATTCCAGATTTACCAAAATATTTACATTTTTACCAGCTAAACTAAGAGGTTTTACGTAGGTGAGGTAGCTCACCACTGTGCCTGAATTTGACAGCTACATTGATTTTAAAAATGGAACAAAGATCCCTAGATCATTTTGGTGCTTTAGAAAAGGTTTTCATTGGCAACTCTGGGAAGGTAACAAGAAAGGATACCAGGCTAAGTGATTAACCCAAAAGGGAAGAAGACTCCTACCAAAAAAAAAGACAAGCCAAAGGAGCAACTGCAGAAACAAGGGGGAAAGTCTTAAAACATGTCAAGGGATTAAAAGTAGAATAGTAGCAGGGAAAGAAACGAGTATTATTGAACTCTTCCCAGCCACCACCTCTGAGAGCTGCTCTGCCTTGCCCAGCATGGTTTGATGAACTTATTGTCTTCACCCCTACTCTTGACAACAAGGAAGACTACCATAAGAAACAGAAATAGTTCTGGTGTACTTTGCAATCATTTGATTCTGAAAGTATGAAATAAAGGAAAAATAATTGGAGGTCTTCAGTCAGTATCAGATGTGTAACCTCTCTGATCAAAAAGTTGTAATGGTAAGATATGAGTTATTTATTTTTCCTACAGCATCTTGCTCAATGACTAAAGACCCCTGGAAGAACCACAATATAAAAATAAAAAAAAATAAAATTGAATTTAAGCTCTAGACAGAGGGAAGGGCTAAAACACATGCTCATTTTTAGGTATTTGAGTAACTCCAAAAGCAAACAGCAAAGCCCTGCCATGTCTGGAACGCAGCCGAGTGTCAGCTCCTTTCACTGGGTTTGCTTCATATTTTCTGAGGTTTTTATCTGTGTCCACTAGTTATGGATCACTCATGAAATATTTGGAGTCTACTCTAAGTTCACATATAGTCCACAAAGTTTAACAGAATGAAAAAGTTATGGAAATTGATACTTTTTATGTGATTTACTGCATTTTATGGTCTGTTATGTGGCTTATAACATCCCATATAATGTTCAGGCAAGTTTAATATTTTGTCTTCAAACCACTAGCTCATCTCAGCTGTTTTACTAGGCTGACTTACTTTATATCCTAACCTGAGAGGATGTATTTTTTCTTTCTAGTATGCCCACACTATCTCCTTTATAAAACAAGATATTCTTAAAATGAAATGTGTCTACCCAAACAGCTATTGTGGTATAAAACAAATCAATCTTTTTTGACTGCTACTTTGAATTTTACTCCAATTCTCTTGAAGGCTATTCCTCACAGATACTGCTCATGAAAACACACTCACATCTGGGCTGACTTTCTGAATTTCCAAAAGCTGTACAATGTAAATCGGGCTAAAGGACACATAAGAATGGGCTGTAGGAAACTGTCATTATCAGACGCCACCCTTAAAAAGGTCAAAAATGCTTAAATATAAAACATTTTAATTTGTTCATCACTCTCTAGAGTTTTGCCCGATATTCTTTATAACTTTGACGCATCCCAAGGTTGGTGAGACTCAGGTTTCTGAACTTCTGATGCCAGAATTAAGGTGAAACGACACCAGGAGAGTCCAGACAATGATTAACATTTATTAACCAAGCTAACTTTGCTGAAAGAGAAGTAAACTTATGAGGGTGAGCCTTATATCGTGTAACTAAGCCGCCATTTGTAAGAACGAGTTAGTTAAGAACGAGGGAAGAGAAAAGGGGCAGGGGGAAGGAAAGAAAGTAAGATCTCACCTGGCCTGGATGCAGCTGGGGGTGCCGTAGGTCGGCCCCTTCCCTGGGTTTATACAGCAGCTCTCCTCCCACAGCCCGCCTTCTCGCCCCTCAGGGAAATTCAGTGTCATACGCAGTTCTTTCTGGAACGTTCTGGAAGCCGGCAGGAGCTGTTCGCCACCCCGGAGCGCTGGGTGATAGGAGACCAGCAAGAACTAGCAGCCCTGCAAGGCGAGGAAGCCGGCCCAGAAAAGAGCTGCTTCCCTGAGGCCTCCGGTTCCTCCCCCGAAGCGGGGCCGGCGCCGGGGCTCGGCCGCGCCTTGGGCCTCCGGGCCCGCGCTAGGCCGCACTAGGCCGCGGGGGGGCCTTGTTAACTTTTCTGTCTTAGTTAAAAATAGTTCAGGTTCGATA
>JAOTQQ010000003.1:13101628-13143784 GCA_026546715.1 Gallinago undulata
CCGCGCTAGGCCGCACTAGGCCGCGGGGGGGCCTTGTTAACTTTTCTGTCTTAGTTAAAAATAGTTCAGGTTCGATATGAAGAAAAAAAAAATCAATTATGTTATTTTAAAAAATTAAATATTATATTATCATTACACCAGATAAAAATTACTCATGAAATTCCAGGACTAGGATTCTCAGAAAAACAGCAAGTGTCACAAAAAGATGAAAGCTGACAACAATGCCAATCTGGCTCTTTTTTTTTTTTTTAAATTTAGAGGAAATGGATTGAAGTGGTTGGAAAGTAGAAAGGGAGTTGAATATGCATACAGCTGGTGGCAGAGGCAGATGATGTGATTTTTGACGTGCACCCTGTCTGGTTGCTCATGGCCCTGGGTTGACAGGGCCTGGCTGTGGTGAAGCTCCAGGGGGGTGCACACTGTGTTAATTAACGCATCAGGTCAGCTGAGCATCCCCGGGGATGCAGGAGGAGGCTCTGCTGGTGTCAGCAGAGCAAGACCTATTTGTAGCAGCTGAGAAAATCCTCAAGAAGTTACAGAGCTATAGAACAAGAGGGTTGCACTGCGCAGCCTGGGGACTGAAGTGATGCCAGGAGGTGCCTTTGGGAAGTAGGCTGTACCTTCCTTTTCCCATTACCAACCAGTAGATAAATTATGCAAATAAAATCAGACTGCCAACATTGGTGTTGCTTCCAGAATACAACTGTAAAGCAACTAGGTTTTTGGGGTTAATACCTCTTTTCCCAGCTGTGTAACTCTACTGTAAACTTTCTGAGTTTCTTGGACTCATGTAAGACATCTAAGAAGTGGAGGATGGTCCAGTCACTAAGAATGTGGGCTCATTTATTTGTTCTGTCACTAATATTCGGTTATAGCCATGAAAAAAAAAATCACTTAATCTCCATCAAAGTTTTCATTGCAGGCATCTGTGTAAGATCTCAAGGAAGCAAAAGGGTCTCA
Source organism: Gallinago undulata (assembly GCA_026546715.1). Lineage (NCBI taxonomy): Eukaryota > Metazoa > Chordata > Aves > Charadriiformes > Scolopacidae > Gallinago > Gallinago undulata. Next base: position 13,102,589 of record JAOTQQ010000003.1, read on the forward strand.
CCTCAGCTCATGAGTCTCTTGTCTCCTTGTGTTTATATGCTGTAATTAGACCCTGTGTAGTTCACCAGGAGGATACAAGTTCTAGTGAAAATGATGAATAGTCAACCTCTATTTTATGCTACTTCTGTTTTAAAAGGGCTCAAAGCTCAAATGACAGGGAAAAAAAACAACAATGCCAAACCAAACCCTGCAATCAGGCCAGCTAAAGTATACAAGAGTAATATATCAAAGAATGTGAAGGGTTAGAGGAGAAGGAACTGACAGATTCCCTTAGGTTGAGATGAGACCTTCTGGCCCCCATCATCAGAAAGAGTGGCCAAACGGCAGAGGAAAGGAAAGATCCACCATGATGTACCTACCTCCTGGTCTAGAAGCTCTTTGCTGCCCTACTAGAGATCTTCTCTGCCCCATGGTGTGTGCTTTCATGGACCGGAGCAAAACATCTCTGCTGCCAGAGCTTGGCTGCACTGAATGAGCTGCTTGTCCTACAAAGGGTGCCGTGGGGCTGACACTCCACCGGCCGAGCAGGGAGGTAGAAGCACCAAACACAAAAACACACAACTTCATTCTTTCCTGTTAACAGACACAATCTAAAGCACAAGTATGAGGTAAATGAGGGAGATTTAATGGACAGCCATATAGCTTCCATAGGAAATATGCAAAGAAGCTAGTTTTCACTTTCAGTTGCAAAATAAATCACCAGCACCTGGGATATGTGATTTTATTATCAATCAGGCTTGAATTATTTCCTGCTTAATAGCCAAATGTCTGGAGGTGGATTCTCTGCTGAATATAACCACAGACCTTAATTTTGACCGAAAGCAAAGGACACTTTTATGTGTAAGGACACGCTAAAGATCTCTAATCCTAAATTACTGTTTTTCTTTCACAGGGGAAGAAACCCTCCATGGCCCTATTTTTATCCAAGAGCCACATGATATCACTTACTCCATGGGCTCAGCAAATCCAGAAATCCTACTGAACTGTACAGCGAAAGGATACCCACTCCCATACTACAGGTAAAAGAAACTTTGGAAAAGTATTGTCTCACTATAAATCTTTTAATTGTGTTTTAATCAGTAGTGCACCAGAATATATATACACCTCAAAATATGTTGAGCACCCACAGCTAGAGTATAGATAGGTGTAGTAAATTTGAGGAATGAAGGAAAAGTATTTTTGCTAGTCTACTGTTAAGAAAACTGACACAGGAAAAGAAAGCGCATTATTGACAATTGTCCCCAAAGTATTTTAAAACATACAAAATTACTTCTGAATCCACATAACACCTTTGAAAAATGGAAATGCTGCTGTATTTGATAAAACTTTCTGTACATCAGTAAACGCATTGAAAGCAAGAGAGCAACATCCGTGCCCATTTCTAATTCCAACATTTCATGTATATATTTATAGTGTTTATTTAGAGAAAAAGCAAGGCACAGCTCTGATATCTAGCTTACAATACTCTGTAGACTCAGTAAAACCTTGGTACATGGGATTGTTTGTTTATTCAATAACTATGGAGTCATCTTTCAAAACGTAGCTTGTTGCACCAAGGACCTGGAAACCTGAGTCTAATAAGAGGAAAAGCAGGAAACCTGGGGAAAAAAAAAATGACAGTGTACTTTTTTCAGAAAATAATGGTCTGGGGAAAGAAGAAATAAAAAAAAAAAAGGAAAAAGAAAACACACAAGACATGACAGAAAATTGTGTCCTGCCAAATACTTTGACCTTATTTATTCAATAGCTTTTAATTGTTCACACAACAGTTTCCTTTGTAAAGTACCACTACTAGTTATCAACTTGGGTTGTTGTACTTCATATAGAAATTTATTTCCAAATATTGTGCTAGTGAAAGAATGTTTTATCTCCTTTTCTACGTTCTACAATATATTTTACCTTTTTAAAAGTACATTCTACCTTCTTAAAGTACATCAACTTCTCTTCCTCTGAGTAGAAATCCTCACCCATTTTCCATCCCATTTGTTCTTCCCATTTTTGACATGAACACCCACGGGTTCATGTCATGAATTGCAAGTCTTTCCGGTTCATCCATCCATCCATCTGCTTCATATCAATTTATACAGGCAGGCTCCTCAGAGACCTATTAAAATTGCTGACTCTTGTATTCCAACCATGGACTCTTCACATGGACAGATAGTAGAGAGAGCAGGTTGCATTAAGCGGGAGAGCTATGAAGTCTCCTACCATCATATATCTGATATTCATATTTTCTCTTTTTTTCTACCCATCCATTAATTAGATTCATTATTTTCTCTGCACTACAAGGACATTTTGCAAATCCTCAATTACTCCAGTAAGACCAGATCAACATCTGGGGATGGCTCCGGAACCATCTAGGTCAATTAGAAGTTATCAGACTATCACTGCTGCTATTACAACCCGGGAGCTTCTCGCCATCACTTGAAAGGAATGGGAAGTCTTCAGCACTTTTCTTTGATTTTACTAGAGCTAATGCCAGTTCTATCAGATAAGGATTGAGCCCATATATTTAAAGTTCCAACAATTTTAGATAAATCAAGCGCAGTATGAAATTTTAATCATATCCTTTGTTGAGTAATGGAAAAGAACTGCAAGGACTGTTGCAAGGTTTTTCTTTGATTCAGAAATACAGAACCATTACAACAGGAATAAAGTCATATCCAAGCTAATTTGCTATTTAGCACGTTTTACATAAATAAGTATTCCGATTTATGCCTTTTCTTCTTTAAAGAAAAGATGCTTAACATTTTCTAAAAGTTTTATTTTATTATGTTGTAGTTGATTGAGCATTTACCGTCAACTAACTTAAGTAAAAAATTTTACTTCTTTTTCTGCCTACAGCCTGTCCATGAACATACCACAGTTCCACAGTCCTCTTCCATTGTTAGTCAGTTCAGTACAGGTTGCCTTCCTCCACACTGAAAAAAAGCAACAGAAAGGAGTCACCTAGATCCTGCCAAACAAGTGTTTTCTGCAGTATTTTGACATTTCCTGTTTGGTCTCGGGTGCTTGGTTCTGACTCTTTCTCTAAACTTACAGAGTAGTCACATAATCTGGCATTTTCATGCAAGTTTGAAACCGAGGATTTTTTTTGCCTCAATAATCTTCAGAGAGAGCAGTCAATTGAACAAATAAACAAGAATTCCAAGGACAGCATAAGCATTATTCATTACAACAGTATTTTAATATTTCAGTATAACTTAGAGATGCAGTAAAATAAGATAAAGATATTCAAATCAAATCCAAATCAAAGTACTACAGAAGATAACCATAACAGACAAATAAAAATGAGGGGGAACAGGAGCACAAAGTCTAAGATGATTATAAATGACATAAAATATATTTATAATCATTGCATAAAATTGCAGAATGATTCTCAGTAACTCAAAAAATATTTTATTCACACCCTTGTAAAACAAATGACAACCCTGCTGTAATGTACTTCTTCACTAAAATCCTGTCCCTTAACTCATTGAATATTCTGCTTCAAAAGTGGAGTAGAAATAGAAAAGCCTTCAAACTCTGTTGTCTTGTTCACAGTCAATAGTTTATAAACTTTAATTTTCTTCCTCTATGGAAGTACTGTATACTGGGGGGGCTGTGTGGTTTTTTTCCCCAATTACTAGAAAGTCTCAGGTGACTTGGAAAGACATTTCCATTTGAATATAAATAGTCTAAGAAACATAGAACACAGTGAAGACTTAAAAAAAAAAATACGTATTTTTACTGTAACAGTACACTGAGAAGATAATTTGTTAAATCATGTATGCATATATACACACAAAAAGTAATTCAAATTAGGGAAAGATATATGCAAGTAAGAGCTTCTACTTCTGATAACTTCAGTACAAAATCACACTGCAGCCATGCGTGCTTTGTGATGCTTCCAGGATTTTATTTGTAGAGCTGGAGAAAACTCTTTCAGCAGGAAATTCTAATAGTCCTATGTAACTTTTTTTTAAAGGCAAGAAAAACAGATTAATGAGACACTGTATTTGAATTTATCCAAGCTATTTACATGTTGCCTAAGTGGAGTATTTTACTAATTCCTTAATTGCATTCAACGCTCATTGGTAGTTTCACTGAAAATGGTACACCTTTACATTACATTACATTTCCACAGAGAATTCACATCTTTTGAAAAAAAGTGTTTCCTTTTGCTAAATAGTTTCTACAGAACAATACTCTTTCCCAGAATCATTAATCACAGAAAGGGGACTCAATAACAGCTGCTTAGAGATTACACAGCACTGCATAGTACCCTTACAGATGTGATCAGAAGTTTCCTGGTTAATTATCCAAGTTCTACCTCTGCTGGATTTATTCAGACACGGGTCGGGGTGCAGGGAGAGGTGTGGAGAGACCATGGTGACCGTAGATACGTGGCCAAGAAGCAACTCTACTCAGAGAGGATGAGGGAAGTCTGAACACCAGAGAAAGCTGTGGGTACGCAGCTTAACCGACCACTTGTGGATAAAGAAACATATTGACATTTCTCAAAAAAGTCCTAAGAACATTTGTATTCTGCAAAGATCTCTAATATTTCACCATTTTTATAAGTTTTGTGTGCTTCTGTGTTCTTTGAACATTTTTAGCTAGATCAATATATTTTCAGGGTGAAAACATGATTGAAATTCATTATATTATTTTTCCACAGTTTTTTTTATGAGCTATTACCCTAAAGATTGATTGCATAATTTGCAGTTGCATTGTAAACAGACATTACTCACATATTCATGTTCATTAATAAATTCTACTTCTCCTCATCTATATTTGCTTGGAGATGGAGCCTATTTGAATAGCAAATCACAAGTATTGATTAAGTAGTATAAATAAGAGGAAATCATTCTACATTACAAATTTATCCTTATATCAGTGATTTGACTGCAGTGTAATTTAGAATGAAGTTCCCAATAAGACCAGTATCAAAGATTTAGCATAACTCAGTGGCTTGGAAGAATATTGCTATATAGGTATATTTGAACATTGGGATAAATTTGAAATAATTAAAGAGAAGGTAACAAGAGAGAATCAATAGCCTCTTGCTCAAGATGGGAAGGGAGGAAAGGTCCGACTTATATATGTTCTCAAAGTCTTTAACTTAATGAATAATTTATGAACATTTTATAATTGGTGTCCTAGAAAAAGCTAGATTTTTAAGCAAATGGAATATGATCATTTTTTTTCTATGAATTTGTGAAACACATGGCTGGGTTTTTTAAAGTTTAGATAGATCGGTATGATTTGAGGAGTCTTATGTTCCTAGGGAACTATTGAATTCAGCACCAGAATATAGCAGGTTTTTTAAAAAAAGTTTTGATATCTGAAAGAAGTGGTCCAGGATGCACTTCCTATAACTGATGAAAAGTATTTTGCAATAGTTGCATAAAGAAGTTCACAAAAATATGTAGGTGATCCCTGCCTTAACAGGCTTATATTAACGTTCTTAAAATAATTCTTCAAAGATTTCTGTGTATTAGGCAGTATACTGCAGAATACACAAAGTCATTAAATCACTGTCTATCACATGAATTCATTAATTCGCTTCCTTCAGTGATGTAAACATATTAATTAAGAAAAAGCCCACACCAGGAGATGAACCCCTGATCTATATGCAAAGTTTAATAATCATTGTACCACGGTGATTAGAATGATTATAGGGATACTGTGAAGAATTCATTTGCAGCAACTAAGCCAACAACTTTGCATCTGTTTTGAAAAACAATTATATAGCTTAATTGGGAGCCATGTAATGATGACAGCAGTTATTTCAGTGATTGATTCTGAAATTAAAGAGAACTGGCAAACTAAATCCTAGAATATCCTATATTAGAAATTTGAAAGCTTTAGACATGTACTGTATGTAAATCCTGAAATATGGCAAAATCCTACCACTGATACAGATTAATGCTTCATAGGAGAGGCTCGTGGATCAACACCAGCTAAGATTTTGCTCATTTTGGGAGGGGAAAAAAAAAAGCCCCCAAACCCCCCAAACAACAGCAAAAACCTAGACCAACTAAAGCAAAATACAAGAGAGGAAAAGAGCAGAGGTATGGAAAGGTCAAAAATCAGTAATTGGAAGGAAGAATAACTGATTAGAAGGAAGAATAACTGATTAGTCCACTGTTGCCTCTAAATTTTTTGATGTTGATGATTCATGAAAGAGGAAGCAAACTGGCAGACCCAGATGAATTATTTAACGTTACTAGAATTTGTTCATAGTATTCAATTGATTTCATATTTTAATCAGTCATTATTCATATTTAAAAACAACAAATGCCCACTTAAAAGGTCAGGATCTTTGCTTCCTCTGTATGTATTTGTCAAGATTTCCCTTGGAACTCAGAATTGCATTTCACAGCACAGTTTGAAAATCTTCCTGCAAAAGAAGAGCAGCCTGCACAGTGTGGTCCGTGGAGAGAAGGGTCTGGGGGTGTTAGAGTCAAGCTTTGGGCTCTGTATCCAGGTCAGATCTTCCAGAAAATACAGTTATGGCTCAAGTTTGCTTCAATTTGTTAAAATTCCCATCACTGTCAGTGGTGCAAATAACAAGAAATTAAAAATTTTGATGCTGTGATCCTTCAGATAATTAACAGGGAAAGGACTGCCCTTGTTTCAAGGACTGCCTCAAAGCCTTCTGCAAACCCAACACGAGCCGTTAGCAACTCTCATGTGGTCTTTGCAGTCTGTGGAGGGCTGGGCATTGCGCCCTCATAGATCAGCAGAAATGATACAGGCTAAAGAGATGGTCATGGTGTAAAATTAGAAGAAATACGTGATTACTGAGAGCCTTCAGTGTGGCATAAACAAGCCCAAAGGATGCAGACATCAATGACTGGGGTCCTTTAGTCTTCCTTTGCGTCTCATGTGGACAGTGAAATTTCAACCCTCATGTGACTAATGGTGAAGTCATGAGATTTTCCCTCTTAAAGCAGATAATATTTATTTCCTTTGAAATATGGATTTTATTTTGACATTTGTAAATAGCAGTGTAACGCTGCAGAAAGAATCCCTCTTCCACTTCGTGGACTAATAGGGACAAATCATGGTTTGAAATAGCAGCATTCTCATCATTTAATTATCAGTCTCAAACTTGCTGTGTACAAACTTCTCTCCCTGGTTCCTTCTGTCCTTTGAAGAGTAATCCTTCCTGATTTATACCTCCAAATCATTTTTGTAACCAAATTTATGGGCTCATTTGCAAGGACTGTAAAGCACATTCAGGTTCCATTTATATTATAAAGAAACAAGGTAGCTGCAGTCAAGGTGCATGCCATGCTCCCAACTGGATGGGTAACTTAGTTTGTATGAATAAGTTATAGTTACTTTTTGTAGACATTTGGATGAACCGTGGTGACTAGCATAAAAGCAGTAAAGATTTTTCAAGGAACAGAATTGTTGATATCATTAAGATCAATATAAGAAGCAGTCTTGTGTGAAAAATGATATAATTTTGTGATATTTAACTACATTTTTATCATTACAGGTATGCTACAGCACACTATTTAAGATAAATATGAATAGGCTCTGTAAATTATAAGCATAATTTGATTTTTTTCCCCTCAAAGGTGGAAGCAAAATGGCACAGATATTGATCTTACCATGAGTTATCACTACAGGTTGGTTGGAGGCAGCTTGGCAATCAATAACCCACATAAAAAACAGGATATTGGAACATACCAGTGTTTGGCCACAAATTCATTTGGAACAATTCTGAGCAGGAAGGCAAAGCTTCAATTTGCATGTAAGTTGGGAAGATCATATTTATTAGAGCATTATTTTCCGATTAATTCTGCACATGAACTGTAATTTATTGGATAATTAAAGTATCATCGATGATTCTGTTCAAAAGGTTTGGCTTACTTCAGCAGTGCTTATTCTTAAAAAAAAATCGTTCCTAGTAAATATTAATAGCAAAACCAGACATCTGATGGCTGCTAGCCCTTAGGAACAAGAATAACTTTCAGAAAATTGAAAGGTCAGGGAAGATGAGTGCAATTATTTTCCCTTAATAAAGGTGTTTCCACTTTTTAAGACAGTGCTTTCTTTGCCGTGTTGCAGGTGGTTACAATCGAGGGGGGGGATATTGCAAAAAGTTAGGCTTTCTATTTTCTATAGCGTAATGAGGTCTAACTGGATCATAAAAATGTTGTACCCCTAATTGCCACACTGACATTTTGTTAGATTAACAGAGTAAGAAACACTTTTTCCTTACAGAGTGTGTAAAATGATGAGCTCTGAAATGTTTCATATTTCAGCTCCATTGGGTAGAGCACATATGCTGCCTTGAGACAATTTAAAATTCATTTTAGGCTTGCTCCCCATTCCACTTCTTCACAACTTCACAATCTTTTTCACAACATTTATATGTGGTGACTGAGTTCTGTTAATGCCCTGGGGGGGAACCAACAACAACAAAAAACCCCCAGATATTACCTCCGTCCCTTTTTCTTCAGTATAAAGGTCTGAGCTGTCTGTTGCTGGGAGAAAGCAATTGTTTTCAAACCTCATTAATAAAACATGTGTCTAAAGCCAACCTTGTGTCGCTATTTCAGACACCAGCAAACATATTAATTATTAATCTTGTTCCATTTCTCATAGCAAATCTCATGTCGCAGGGGTTATACAAAGGAGACATTAGAGGTCACGATGGTTCACAGACTCTCTTTTAGGAGAGCTGATCAAACAGTGTATCACCAGTACCTCATTTAATAATGTTTTACCCTGAATTTGTCAAAGAGCTTTTGATTCCCAAGAGATGGTGAAATGGAAACAGAAATTTTGATTCATTATTTTGCCACTTTTTCTGCAACGTCTTTGCAAGTCAGCCTGGAGTAGGAAATTATCTCAAGACCTGGAGATGAAAATTGCTCACTGACAGAACAAATCACTTTTTAGAAAGGAGCAAGAAGAGGTGGCCTCCTCAAATTTGTCTGTAGGATCCATCATCCCTAAGAAACCAGGATAGGCCAGGAATAGTGTTGGGAAAAACCCTAAAGAAAGGAAATACCCTCAGAAGCCCAAAGGAGATATAAAAAACCAAACCAAAACAGGCTGGGGCGGGACAGGAATATCTGTGAAAGAAAGAAGTCTCCAGTGATTGGTCAGGATATAATATTACTTGATGATTTCTTTCTGGAGAATTCTACCCCCGATTCAAATTCCTGGAAGCACTTTGCTTTCCTGCTCACTGCTCCCCCAGCCCATAAGGTATCCCACCAGCTTGGTGCACGGGGGATAATAAACAGCTTTTCTCAACGGTGCTCCCTTCCTATGGTTTTCTATGTTCACTTTTACCTATTGCCATTTCATAACCAAAGGTAGCTGTGGAAAATTATCTTGTTTTGACTCTTGGCAAGGAGAAGGGTTTAGTGAACAGTGAAAGCATCAAGGGAAGGAAAGTTTATGGGAAAGCCTTACTGGTAGGGAAGAGAGAGGAGAAAAGTCCTTTCTTAGGACACTACTCTGTGTTTGTCCCTGCCTCCACAAACGCATCCTTGATGGTCCTCAGGGCAATAACAGATGCTGGTTGGCACAGAAGTGTCCTAAGCTCTTGCTGGAAACCCCACACCACAATGCACAGTTTTCTTTATGAGACTGAGCTTACAAAGCACCTAAATGTGGGTATACACCTTCCAACCAAGAGCACAGTAGCTCCACAGAGCCCTCTTACCCTTCCCTCACTCCTTTTGTGGCTACAGGACAGGGGCCTGGCCTCAGATATGCAAACCTAGAAGAAATCAGGTGTGATTTCTGGCTTGTCTGAGGCAAAGCATATCTCAACAAGATGCAGCTGATCCCACTTAGCAGCTGGGGGACCTGTTTGCCAGAAAATGGACTGATGGCATCAAGTATTTTCAGCTGTTAAATGCCCCGTCTTTAATACTCCGTGCTGGTGAAGCATTCCCTCTGAAGCCCTTAACTCAATAATACCTCAAAGTCTCATGCCAATATGTGATAATCAAAATGGGTTAAATATCAAGCAGTTCCTTTATTTAGGTTTCATACCCCCAGCAAGACACTTCCCAAAGTTACTGCAGGGAGTGGGTCACAACAAAGTCAGGTCTTATTTGTCCCCAGCAGTGGACAAACTCACAGCTTCCATCCTGCTTTAATCCTCCAGTTCTTCACAGCGACCATAGAACAGTAGAGATATCCCAGATTCACCGAGCACACTGCTTTTTCATTAGCAGGGACAGGCATTAACATCCTTTCCCATAGAAAAGAGAGGGGACAGACACATTCAAGGTTGTCATTTACATTGGCAAACACAAACATACAGGGGAATGCTTCAATTTAGCAGCATCGCTCTGAAACCAGGAGTTTTAACTTGTCTTATGATAGAAAAAAAACCACAGTACATGGGAAATGTTATAATGACCTGATGAGAATAGTGGAACAAATTACCTTGAAACAGCTATTTCACAGTTAACATTTTCTTACTTCTTATTTTCATGTTGCCATCCAATTTACTTCTTTTTTTCAACCAATACTTCAGGCTATATCTTAAAACCCAGGCAGGCAGGCATGTTGATATTATGACACTTCCATTCAATACCTAACAAATTGGGACTCTTCCCTGAGCTGGACTTCCTGGCACATTATTGCAATCATCGTGATAAATAATTGAATCAAGGCTATTATCCAAGTAACAGGGTTTATGCATATTTGTCTTTTTACTACAAGGTAACTAACTCTTGAGTTTGAATTAACGATGCCTCTGGAAATCTATTGTACATCTCAATATGTGAAGAATCCTTTTTCCTCTGTTCAAGATACTGAGCCCTCTGAGTAGCAAAATAAATGCAATATGAGATTAGAAATATGTCTTCAGATTCAGTTGGAGTTTCATGCTTATCCTCTATTAAAAACAGAGCTGTCAAATGAAAGCTGCGGGAGGAATACTGTACAGAGGGAAGCGGCATAGATTATTAAAGCTACAAGCTGAAAATGAGAGACAGCATCAGCGAGAGCGAGCAAAGCAAGAGCACATAAACGCGTAGCGGGATACGCGGGATAGCAGTTCCCTGTTACTCCTACTTCCTGGCGAAGGTTTGTTTTGTCATAAATAAAGTTGAAAGCTCCCTATAAATCCTGCACGTCTCTTGCTACCCAAAAAGCAGTACATTTTGAAAAGCCAACATGTGTTTTGCAAGAGCTGGAGCTCTGCATCTTCAGTCCAGTTAGAAAGCGTTGGCGTCAGATCCCAGCTCGTGCAGCCAGAGCCTGCCTCAGCTGCAGGGCTCCTCATGCAGATTTTTGTTTGGAGTTTTGCTCCTGAGTCACAACCTGCCACCCACCAGGTACTTCCCTGCCTCTGAGATCAGCATTGACATCCATCACGAGGTCACCAGTCATGCTTCAGCTCTATGTATCACAGAATTGTAGGGGTTGGAAGGTATCACTGGAGATCCAACTCCCTGCCGAAGCAGGATCACCCCGAGCAGTTGCACAGGAGCATGTCCAGGTGGGTTTTGAATGTCTCCAGAGGAGGAGACTCCACCACATGTCTGGGCAGCCTATTCCGGTGCTCTGCTACCCTCAAAGTAAAGTTTTTCCTCGTGTTGAGACAGAACTATCTGTGTTCCAGGTTGTGTCCATTGCCCCCATCCTGTCTACATAAAGGGAAGGTTAAAAACAATGCTGTGGGAAGCTCATGAACCACACAAGAGTCAGCTTGAAGAGGTGGGGACATGGAAGGTTTTCCTTCTGGTTTTACACAAGTTTCCAAACTCAAATGAAGATGCTTCTGCACAAGCTTCTTGGATGTCACAGGTTGTGCATCTCCTCCCTGCACATCGGAGCAGTCACTGGGGATGAAGCAGCTGCCCCAGCTCTGCCACCAGCAGAGCCACCTCCCAAGGACACCGCAGAGCCCAACCAGGCACAGCCACAGCAGCTATTGCTCCTGAGCCAGAGCCGGAGGTAGCAGGATCCCAGTCACGTTCAAAATTCAAAAAAGAAAAAAAAGCATCCAGGTCTAAAGAAGTATTTTGATCAGTAAAACTGGAGTTTCTCCTATTCTGTGGTTCCAAGATGCATTCACGTGCATATTAATGAGGTGATTTGCAAAAATCTGCTTTTATTAATGAAGAGCATCTCAATTGCATTTCATGCCTTAAAAAAGACAAACAAAAAACCTGTTAGAGAGAACTGCTTAAATATGGCTTCAAACAGAACTCTATCCCAAGGCACACGGGAGATTTGTTTTAATTATTTCATCAGTTTTAAGTAAAAGTAACTGTGTGCAAACAACGGGTCTTGAGGGAAATCCCCAGAACCAGCTGCAGTAAAACAGTCTGCCCAAGCTTTTTACTAATTCTTTTGGTTCTCTACATGTCTATAACAGAGCCATTAACAGGTACATACGAGAAACAAGAAGTACAGTTAAACAAACTGGAAAAAAGAAGGGTTGTACCATGAAAAAGAATCAAGTGTGAACCTAATTAGTAGCTATTCAGGGCTTAAACCCATAAAATTCAGTATTAATTGAAAACATCTCGTAGCCTAGGGATGTTAAATGAGATTCTCAGCCAAATTGTTGTGCCATGATAGACAGTCATGATGATTGCGGCTTCCTCAGACCTCAGGCCCCCGTTATTAATCATGAATTCTGAGAAACAATGACAACAATTTAAATTCATGACTAGGATGAGCCATTTCATCCTGAACCGCACAGGAGGGCACAGAGTGGAGACATCAGACATCAGTATTTAAAAGTTTCCCCAGACCAAAGAAGGAATTTTCTGTGGCATTTTTGGGCTGCTGCCATACCCTTATGTTTTTCAGAGGGGTGCTCAGGGGTTTTGCTTGGTGCTTATTCTCAATAGCCTTTTTCGATATAGAGACATCCCTCCCTCCTCCACGAGGTGCTCAGAGCAGCGTGGATGAGAGCGATAGCGCTGGAGCACTTGGAATCAAAATCTCAGCTCCCAAGTGCTCTCACCGTGCTTTTTTGTCAGACAGGCAGGACCCGGTTTTGCTGAAATAACAAATTAAAGAGGCAATAATTTCTTCCCGGACAGTGTTTCCCCATTCTGAAGCATAAAATAGCAGCCCATCGTTAGCATTTAACCATTTCAGGGGAAATACTTTCAAAGCGACGGAGTCTGTTTAGTTTTTGCAAGATCCTGGCAGTCTGGGCATTTGCAAAGCCCTGTCAGAGTGACTGCCTGAGATGCTCAGCTCGCATGAAAGTCCACCTTTCAGCTGATTACTTCATCACGTTTTTTACCTTTGACTGCCCACAAATTACACAAACATCGCAAAGCAATACAGCGTGCCTCAAAATGGCATAACCCTTTTCCCTTCTAGTATATGCTTTGAAACAGAAAATGGAAAAATCGATACGTTTAGATCAGACAGTCTGAATTTGCAAAGTCTGGACATGCGTGAATTTTAGTCTAAATGGCACACCCCCTCCTGGAGTGGCTGTATTGTACAGAAATCCCTCTGAACAATCATTTTTAATTAAAAGGTGTGCTGGATGTTGTAACTACCACCTCGAGTAAAGCTCTCTGGGTCTTTAAACTGATGGTTAATTCATCCCCGTGCCCGAGGGCTGCCACATCCTGATGGGGCTGGTGAGCAGCTATTTTGAAAGAATAAACACTGCAACTTCTTTCTTTTCCAAAAGGAGGTGTATGTTTCTCAATCCCCCAAAGTTTTTCTTCGTTTACTACATTCCCTTGTCCTCTATAGGGACGCTTCAGGTAAAGTCATGGACTTGCCTCTATGCACACCATCTTAAAACCTACAAATGCAAATGAGTGCATTTTTTTGAAAGGGCTTCCTTGTGTATAAAGTGAAACACACCTCAACTTGCAGATATGTGGAGGTTCAGATCTAAACTGGTGTCTTTTCCAGCCCTCCTGATGATCCTGGCAGCATCTCACAATCTCCATCTTCCCGTGAGCAGGTGAGAAGAGGATGCAACCTGTCGTAGCAATGCTCCCTGCGGTTCAATCCTGGCTAGAGGGTGGAAATACTGCTGCTGTCTCTCCTTGTGTCACTAAATAAGGCTTATAGCTCAAAATTGCCTTTTGGACTTTTAACCACAGTTAAAGAATCCAATATAACTGCAGCAGCAGCACCTGCTTCTCCCTGTGTATGGGTCGGTGGAGTGCAAGCTTCTGAAGAGAATGAGTTAACAGTAAATACATCGAGAATTCAGTTTATTACTTGGAAATAAAGCCCACATTTTGTCAAAACTCTGCCTGGAGTGAAAAGCAACTGAACTTCCATTTATCAGCTCTGATTGCTACGGACACTTTGTGCCAATGCTCCAGCGCTCTCTGCAGCAGTTCACCGTGGTGGGAGTCTACATCAAGGTCTTTGCTTAATGGATGCTCTCCATGGAGCAGACCCAGTAGCCTCAGGCATATTTTCTTTTCTTTTTACGTTTCTTGACAATGTTTCCACACAAAATTAGGAAAAACGTGGTGAGAACCTGATAAGCATCGCTGTAAGGGCTCCGTACGCTGCTCCAGCTGCTCTGAAATGGGGCAGTGTTTCCTTCAAGGCTGCTTTGAGCGGAGTATTTGCAGGGAACGGACTATAAACGATAGCTTATTCACTCAAAGACCAAAAATGCTGCAAGGCCTCACCACGTTCGGATCATCTCTCTATATCTCTGTTGAGCTTTCCAATATTTATCTCTTTGCAGACGTCTGTGCACACACCGGCTCTCACAAGGCTTACGGAGGAGCCATCAACCGCTCTTTGACAGCGATGAAGCAGGAAGCCTGGAAGGGTTTCACCTGCTTGGTGACAGGACAAGGCAGGGATTTCTGTATTGAATCTATTTCTTTATTTTAAAATAGCATTTCTATTTTAAAGCTCAGACACTAAAAGAATAGATTATGGAAATATCCAGAATTCTTAAAGATGGCAAGCACAGCTTGAAATATTAAACCCAGAAGATATGGGTCTACATAATAAAAAGGGTTGCTCTCTCCATCATTCCCTAAAGGTTTGAGCCAAGTCTGGGTTCTCAAAGCACATCTAATGCCCATTGACACCAAGTGCAGTCACAAGCTCCTCTCTCTGGTTCAACACAGGAACTGGGGCTGATGGTAGCAGCATTCCTCTTTTATTTCCAATCCTAGCAGACCAAGCAGCAGCAGAAATCCAAGCTGCCTTTCTTTTTTTTTCTCTCTCAAAAGGTTTTAAATGTCTCTCTCAAGAGTATCTAACCACTGTCTTCCAGACTGCACTGTATCAGGACACTTTGTTAAAGCTGTTTTATTCCATTAGGTTTGTTGGTTAAACTTGTATTATAAAAGGAGGCTCTCGCTCTTCTTGAACAGGAATTCTTTATCTGGGAAATGGAGACACGTTACAGAGACGTTGGAAGGAGTGTTACAGGCAGGGAGGTAGTCAGATAAAATAGTAATAGGGAATGTATAAGTATTTGAAGATTATCTTTTAGTTATATATTACTTACTATTCTGTAGGTCCTATGAAAGTGTTTATCCTAAATCAGTCCATTGCAAGTTGTATTGGAAAAGCAATATATGTGATTGAGATATGAGAGGTGACAAAGCATCTGCAGATCCCAGAGCTGCTAGAATCTGATTGATAAAATTTAATATTTCTGAAGAATAAAACCAGTCTATATTTGCAGTCTGGGTGATTTTCTTTTTATCTGCTCTACTTTCATTGCAGACAATATGACTTAGATTCTGATAAATTATTGAATGAAGTATCCATGATGTCCACATGAGCTTCTTCATTCTTTGGTGTGACAAAAAATAAGAAGTTACAGGTAGAGGCTTGGAAGGAAAAAAAAAGTACTGAAGTAAATGATTTGGAATAAATGACTGGCTTTTTGGAATAAAAATAATGAAATACATTGATTAGTTATTTTGCAGTGAAGGTTGATTGAAGTCTAATACAAAGCTTTTAAGGTACAAGATAAACTTCTCTATTGTGTAGCTTATGTTCAAGAAGGACAAACAGTCTGTGTCGTTGGTACCTTCCATGGAGTGAAAGAACAAGGGCACAGGCACAAGAGGCAAATCACATCTGGTACCGAGAACGTGCCGAGATGTAACTTCTCATTTCTAAGTGCTCCTGAAAGAACAACTAATGACATATACCACACCTGCAATCCCACTTGGAACATTCACATTCAAAAATCCTTTACATCAATCACTTTAGTAAATCTTCAAATTCTCATTGGAATGAAGTCGTTGATGGCCTTGCAGCTGGAATGAGTGGAGCTGTGGCTGCTCCATCCCAGGGAAGGGTTCAAGACCAGGTTGGATGGGGCTTTGAGCAACCTGCTCTGGTGGGAGGTGTCCCTGCTCAGGGCAGGGGGGTGGGAATGAGATGATCTTTAAGGTTGTCTCCAACTCAAACCATTCTATAATTCTATGAAAGCAGTGGTGTCTGGGCATAACTAATAGTAATTCTGTGCTGGATAAGGTCTCCAAAGGGCTGGGCAGGAACTGGGGAAGGGCTGGAAATATTCCTGGACGTATTTGTTGCACGCTTTTGACAGTGTTTGGAAGCTCTCTCTTCCTTGCCATTTTTTTTTATTGTATGTGTTATGAGTATAGATTATTATCTTGTTGGTAGAAGCATTATAAAAATAAATTAATAGCCTGCAGTGGGAGGTCAAGGTCCAAGGGAAGGGGTGAGTTCATGAACCATCCCTTGGAAACCAAGGCTCTGTGGGAACACAGGCAAATAAAAATGAAAGAAGCCAGTTTGGGGTAAGAGTTAACACCTCTGCGAAGAGGTGGTTTGACACAGGGAGCCAGGGCCATCTCTGGTGTCAGTCAGTCAAACCAGTATAGTTCTGGCAGGGATAAATCTGGCCTGTGAGATTTAGGCTGGGGAGAGAAATCTGTTTTTAAGAGCACTCCAATCTGGAGAGAACTTATGCAGACGGCGAAGTGACTCTGTGATGACAGGTGACAAATGAACTCTGCCGTGACAAGTGAGAAAGCTGTTCAGGAATATAAAATATTAAAAATATATTTCTTACATCCCCCTCCCTTTGAGAGGGTCAGATCCTCCTCACGTATGCCTCTGGTCTGCAGATGGGGTTTGGAGCAAGAGCCCTAAGGCTGCAGCAACACTTACTGCTCGCTGCAAGTCCCCTGTTCGGTTCAGAAGAGAGAGTTAATATTTTATGCTGCTAACTCTGTAAAAAGGGAAAAAAAAAACAAAAAAAAACAACAAAAACCAGCTGTAGACCAGCAGTACAGCTTCGTGGCATATGTTCCTTTATACCGGGTTTCTTGAAGCATGAACAAAAAAAATCAAAAATCAAGTCAGACAAGGATTTCCCCTCCCACCCCCACTCTCCCTGTTTAATTTAATTGTGACCTTCCTTTTTTTCCTCTAGAGAAGCTTGATATTACTTTGTAAAGGGCATTTTCACTCTTTAATTGAAAAAGACAATCAGGCTGTGGCAGAAATTATTGTTCCCCACCTTGAAAATTAGTGCCTGGGTTGGCTATTCATGCCATTTAAGCTGAATTGAAGACCTGGGGCCTGTGTGCATCCTAATGTGTAAATTACAGTTCCTCTCCCCTTAGAAGCTCCAAAGCAATTTAACTAAATAAAGGAGCCCTGATGAAGGTCCTTGGTTGATTATGCAGCTTTAGAGAAGGACAAGACCCAGTGATTGGGCTTTTCCCTCTCAGTTTGGCAAACTTTCTGTTGGGGCACTGAGGAGCAGGGCTCTCCTGGTGACCTTCGTCAGGGGGGAAGGAGAGGACAACTTTCTCTTTTAACAGTGAGATTCAGTGTTCACCTCAGGTGGAAATCTAGAACAAAAGTGAGAATTATAGTTGATTTTTAACCTGTCCTGGTGAAGGGAAACAGGTGGCGATGCTTCAGGCTGAAGCATCTTCAGGTTCTACAGACCCTGTGATGGCTCACGTGTGCTTCAAATGGGGAGGGAGCGTAACTCAGTAGGTCTTTAGTGGAAAATGCAAGTATTTAAACATCAGGAAATGGGAAATGCTCAGCAGCTTTCAGACACCTTAATTAGAGATAACACCGCTCTTAATCTCAGAATTGAATTCATAGAAAATCAATTAGAACATTTAAAAAATTGAGATTAGATGGTAAAGGGAAAAGATTAATGTATTGACACGATTATCAAGACAAAGGAACTGTCAGAGGGTTTGTTTAGCGAGTTTACTACAGTTCTGAAAGCTGAAAAAGGAGTTTACTTGCCAGTGAAAGCTGTAGGAAATGACATTAACCGTTCCTTTGGGAGATATTTGGAGAAAGACAAGACATTTCCATAACACAGCCTGTTGGTAACCAAGCTGCAGGAGGCTGGTGATAGTCTCCTACAAGGTGATTCAGGAGAAGGAAGAGACATGGCTGGATGGGCAGGAGGTCTTCTGGAGCGGTCTGAACAGGTAATCACAACCTTTTGGTAACAGGCACAACCTAAAAAGTGTTTTAGCCCAATAAAAGTTTGGGACTTGATGTATATGAAAGAAGAAGAAACAAAACCTGGCCAAGCAGGCGACCTCCCAGAATTTGAGATCATTTAAAAGATCCATTAAGTTCCAGTTTTTCCTATTTGTGGCTATAACAGACTGGATTCCTCCAAATCGGGCACTGAATTCAGACCCACACTTAGTAATGGGCCTCCTAATTCATTACAGTCAATGGCAAGTGATGGTAACTAATTGTAGACTCATAACAGAGGTGTTAGAAATGCTTACAGGAAATCATAACCATGAGCTGCTTCTAAAAACTGCTGAGGTTGTAATTTATATCCCATTTCCCTGCGAGAGAATTTCTATTGTGATACATCACATCCAGTAACACCAGTCATATTGCAATATATCAAAGCCAATAAGAGAAACAGAAGAAACTGGAACAAATGTGATATATCACAATTTGACACAGCCACATGGAAATGGGAAGAATTTTATTGATTTGTCCTCGGGAGCATAGCTAATTTGTAAAGTGCTCTTACTACTAATTTCTTAACATTCATCGCACATTTCAATACCAAGTAATTACAACTATAATATTTGGGATTATGTAATGACAAAACATTTATGAAAAAAAAATCAAAAGTTCAAGAAAGCATGAAATTACATTAATTCAGATGAACTGTTAGTAATTATGCAAGGTGATAAATTGGACTTTCTCTAATTGCCTGTAACAATTTCATATATTAAAACACCCAAGTTTCCTTATTTGCTCTTCGGTAACACAAAGCTGTCCTATGCTCGTTCTTAAAATAGACTGGTTTGGAAATGCTAAACCTGTCCCTGAGTAGTTTAAGGAATTACAAACACATGATTGGAAGTTTTAATTTATTATTATTATTAGTGAAATTAATTGGTTGCTACTTGTGATTAGGTTTCTGTTCCTATCAGACATATTTAAGTAGTTCCCTAATTCCAGGAAAACTGATCATGTCTTCACACAATTGTTGTGCAAGTTAAACCTAGAACTCTAATAATTTTAAGGCAGTTTTATATTTAAAAAAAAACCAACACAAAACATATGTGGGTCATAGTGGTGGTGGTGGTGAAATTAGAAGATAGATATTCATGATACAGTTGGCAATTCTGACAGTGATGAACTTTAAAGCACTAAAGAAAATATACGGTGTGGTTGAACCTATTAATTAGCCTATTCATTAAGTATTTTAGCAGCAACTATTCATGTATATCAGTTACGATTGGTTTCTATCCTGATAGATCATCACTTCAGGTGAACACCTCACCCCTGTGGGTTTATTTTCCTTCTCTCAGTGGCAGCTCCGTACTCAGTAAAGATATGCAGATGGTCATCCTCATCCAAAACCCACAATTCTTCTCAACTTCTGTTTTTGTGGTAATTGAATATTTACTTTGAAGACCTGCAGGTCACCTCCTTCACTGCTATCAATCAGCATCACTTCCATGACCCTAGACTTCCTATTGATGAAGGAAAGCCCTGGCCCATTCCTTCTCCCCATCTCTGCCTGGAAAGGAGCTAAAAGCCTCCTTGTCCTCCAGTATTCCCAGTTACATCACTTCCCTGTCATCCTCTGGTTCAGTTTCTGCAAAAGGCTGTATGTTCTGCTCATTCTGAGCACACGCCTTTCTTGCTGAGGTCTGCAAATGTTTCCCAGCCAAAGATGATGACTTCTTGCCACACACAGCTGAGTCCATATATTTCCATTCTTTGCCGTGAAGAATCACTTGTTCACCAGAACATTTGGCTTGGCCAACGTGCCTTCATTAGCACATCCAACTGATTAATTGTGCTGGACCAATAGTAACCTGCCAACACACACGGTGCTGGGGAAAAAGTTGGGTTTTTGTTAAAACTTGCAGCTGATAGAGCAATTCAGTGTGAGGGAACTTGCTCATAAAGTGAGATAAAGACAAAGAACGGAAGACATTATGTAAGGACGAGGTGATAATTTATTTATAGATCTCTGCAGAAACACCGAAGTTAGCAAATATACCATCTGTTAAATAGTTGTACAATTCCTAAGTGCATATTAGCAATCTAGAAGTGTGCCAAACACCTGATCTTAGCCATCTTATTTGATACTCTTTTTGACAAGCAACATTATGCTGTATTAAATTATGTCATGTTATGTTATAAAGCTCTGCTAGGTACCAGTGAGCGGGAGAAGAGTGGTTGTGCTCTGGTGGTGTAAATGCCCGCTCAGGGCAAAGAGAAGTACTTTTGAGAACCAGCCAGATTTTCAGAATAACAAGATCAAAGTAGAGTATCTACATTTATATTCATCTTCAGGTTATTTTTTTTATATACATTTAGCACGCTTTAGACTGCAATTAATCATTGAAAATACACAACAACCTCACCGGGGGGGGGGGAAATGGATGCAAAAAATGTTTTGGGCAAAAAGCCCGCTTCCAGCCAAAAGGAATGTCATTTCTGAGGGTCCAGCTCTTTCCTCTCCTCATCACCCTGGGCTACGTAACAAAAATAGACAATTTTATAACTCGTTATTGGATTTCATCTGAATGAGGTGTCATAATATTTCATAGGAGATGCTGCCTGCCTGGAGAAAGGGCCCAATAAAGATGACAACAGAAGTAAGACCAATTCCCCTAATGAGTTATTTTTACTCATTTTGCTTTGTTTTCCTTTTCAGAGGTTTTTTTTTAATATGCAATGATTCTTTATTACAGAGAGAGACACTGAATAAATTCATTTTGTACAATTATCTATCAAAATCAACTTCAGATAGAAAAAAAAAGATCATTCCTGCTTAGGCATGCTATATATTTGGGGGTGGGGGTTTTTAAAAGATGAAACACGAAAAGCTCAGAGTCAAGCACTGGAATGGACCATCTAAAGAAAATGTCTGTCCCTGGAGGTCTTTAAAAAAGGGTTAAAATATTAGGAAGGACATAGCATACCATCCTGTCATGGGCCAGAGAAACAGATTAAATGGCCATTTATGTGCTTCCATATGTACTTTTTTATACCTGTGACTCCCTAGTCAGCATAATGGGATGAAAATGTTCTCTCCAGCACTGGGAAAAGCTGAGCTGCTTTGTATTAACCAAACCTGCTGTGAAAGAGCTCGCATTCCTGCATACAGGTTTTGAAACTCAATTTAAGGTTGAAAAATGTAGATTTAAAAGGCAAAGTCAACTTGTTCCCCACATATAATTGTAGAATTACAGAATAGTTGGAGTTGGAAGGGACCTTAAAGATCATCAAGTTCCACCTGGGCAGGGACACCTCCCACCAGACCAGGTTGCTCCAAGCCCCATCCAACCTGGCCTTGAACCCCTCCAGGGATGGGGCAGCCACAGCTTCTCTGGGCAACTTGGGCCACCCTCAGAGTGAAAAATGGCTTCCTGAGATCTGATCTAAATCTCCCCTCTTCCAGTTTGAAGCCATTACCCTGCATTCACATGCCCTTGTGAAAAGTCCCTTTTGGGACTGGAAGGTGCTCTGAGGTCTCCCAGGAGCCTTCTCTTCTCAAGGCTGAACCCCCCCAACTCTCTCAGCCTGTCTTTAGAGGAGGTCCTACTAATTATGAATTAGTGGATCCCATAAGAGATCTAGCAGCACTGATAAGTCAGGGGTACTTGTTATGGTTTTAATGGAGAAACAGACAGGTGATACAGCTCCTAAAATCAGAGTAAAAATGATACCATGATATATCGTGTCATTAAACTAAGAATTGCTACTAGCACCTTACGACTTTCCAAAATCTATTCCAATTTCAGAGTATAGTATTACATAGTTAATTCTGAATTGTCACGAAAACCTTTCACTACTGCTGCACGGCGCTTCCTTTTTTTTTTTTTCCCCCCTTTCTTTCTTGGGTGTCTCATAACAAGTGAAATTTTGTTCTCAGCCAAAAAAAAAGCCTGATTTACCATAGCAGAAAGCACTGGAAACCAGTAATTAGACTACATACATTTTCCATACTGCCTGAGAGTTCTGTGGTTTTCTTTTACTGTTGAAACTGCACAATCTGCATTGTATTAGTATCTCAAGAAAAGTGATAGGAGAGGGAAATGTGACTATTTTTGTACCTGAATCGTAAAATAGCTGAATGTTTTGCACCTTTCTAGTCTTTTTGCTATTTAACAGAATAAATAGGAAAATTTGAGGGTGTTTTTTTTTTTTTTTCCCCATACAAAGCTGGCCCCTTCTCCCAGAGGACAAAGCCTAAGGGCAGCCAACCCAAGCAAATTTCCAGCTACTGTCTTGACAGTTGACCCAGGGGCCGCTTTTCCACACAAAGATTTTGTGCTGGCCTTTTCCTTCTCAGAAAGCACTTAACCCACGGGAAAGAAAGAGAAAAAGGAGAAAGCGCATAGATTTTCACAGACCCAGTTTTCAGATCAGGTAAATAAATAAATCCACACGTTTGGTGACTGGACAAGTAAATACCTTCTAAGCATGAATCGAAATTCACGGTCGTATTACATCCATCCACTGTTTTCTTTTCCAATTAGTATTACAAGATGGAATAGAACTAAGTGATTTTTTTTTTCCTGGAGGGTTTGGGTTTTTTTTGGCCTCTCTTTTTTTTTTTTTTTGTCCCTCAGGACTACCCAGACTGCAAGGCAGAGATCTAGCCAGCAGGCAATTAAGAGAACATCAGAGTTTAAAACACTTTCCCAGCGTATTGACAGGTACCATCTATTGTGGCTGTGACAGCGCGAGGAGGTGCTACAGCTGCCTAATTCAATTCAGGCACCTCCGAGTAGACAATGTCTTCATAGGAGACCAATATACAGGAGATGAAGAGGAGGAAGAGAAAAATTAACTGTGTAAAGTTCAACTAAGGGGGAGAAAATTGATTTATTGACATAAATAGCTGAGCCTGTACAGGTAGTAATCATTATTGCTTCGACCAACGAGAACTGTTTCTCTCTATTGAACTCTGGATCAGGTAGTTGTTCAGCTAATGAAAAATGGAACAATAGTTTGAAACCAGAATCTGCAGCAAGGTAAATAGAATAAGCTGAAGGCAAAGCAGTATGACTTCCAGTATTCCATAGTGACAACACTGTGGAATAAAGATTTTTAAGGGGAAGCTGATAGTGTTTATTATATTAAAGCATATTTTTAATGTATTTAAAGTAATCATTTCCCAAAGTACTCTGACAAAAGTAGTATGTCTTCTCAGCGGGATGAGAACTGAATCAAAAAGTAAATAACCAGTTTTTAAAGTACATCTATTGTGTCAGGGTGTGTAACTGAATTATTATTTAAAGGGAATAAGATTGATAAAAACACTTTCACGTCTTGGTGAAACGCAAGAAAGCTGAAGAGACAGTGTGATCTTAAAAAATATGATGAATAACTATAAAATTCACCTATGGGAGATAGGCATGGTAATGTTTACACAGGAGATATCCTACTGATGGTATCCTCTTTCTTCCCTTTAAAACCAGAGTTAACATTTGTTTGAGTCAAAATATATCTACTTAGCACAGCCAGCTCTAGGACAGAACAGACTCATTAAGACTTTTATCATCATATAAACACCCATTCTGTAGGAGTCCCGATTATATTTAATTATCATTTGTATAGATAGAAGAGCACACCTGCTTTTTATTTCCATAAAAAAGGAAACAATTCAAAATGCTTTTTTCCTACTCATGTAGATTAAATGTCTAATAAGTTCCAAAAGACAATGCTAGAAAAAGTGATGGAACGGATACACTTGCTTTGCAACTAGGAATTGTAAAGGCAAACTCACAGGGTTAAGGTGTAAATATAAATAAATATTTCACGATTGTCAAAGGACTAGATACTGGCTGGGACAAGCTATTTTTCTATCCAAGGTGGCAACTCGCATACTGAGATTATTTTATGCTGTTGAATACATGAACATGTTCCTGAGTTACATAAACTGTGCATAGCTTGGGGTGCAGGTAGGAATCTGACAGCTAATAACTGGCTCTTGTTTTCTTCTTTCCTCTCAAGATCTTGAAAATTTTGAAGCAAAAACAAGAAGCACAGTGTCAGTCAGAGAAGGACAAGGAGTGGTTCTGCTCTGTGGTCCTCCACCCCATCACGGAGGTATGATGAACAGTCCTACCTTGGGTGTCAGTTCCCTGCTGATGAGCATTGAAATTTATTTGCGTATGGTTTTACAACAAATTTGGATTTGTTTAGATTTGGGTAGTGAGGGCCTGGCCCAGGTTGCCCAGAGAAGCTGTGGCTGCCCCATCCCTGGAGAGGTTCAAGGCCAGGTTGGAGAGGGCTTTGAGCAACCTGGTCTGGTGGGAGGTGTCCCTGCCCAGGGCAGGGGAGGTGGGAACTCAATGATCTTTGAGGTTCCTTCCAACTCTAACCATTATGTGATTTAATTTCTTTAGAGGACATGGGGGTTTGCACTTCCTAAGGGGCCCTAGTTTATTTTTCTGTGGTCACTTGAGGGACTAGAACACATCATCGCTCTGTGGGTATGACACAAGGAAAGAAAGCATGGAGGTCTGAAGGGCATCTCCTGACATGACTGGTTATCTCAGCCCCTTCACCTATATGGAATGTAAGAGCAGCCAACAGCAATTCTTTATACATTAAAACCACTCCAGGTCTGAGTGCCTTTTGGTGCTTGTTACTTCAGTGCTATAATATGAATCCTGCATTTTACACAGTAGATTTGTCATGAAAAATTTTTCTTCTCTTCTTGAATACCTGACTCTCTTCCTGAGAATCATGGAAATCACAGAAAATTATATTGGAAGGGACATCTGGAGAGGTAAACTCTCTGATCAAAGGAGGTTGATTAGATCAGGTTGCTTGATAATTTTCAATGCTTCAGGTAAAGAATGAAAAGGATTTTTCTGGGGAATTGATTTGGGAATTCCATGTATCTGTTTCCATTACCTACTGCTTCTTCTTCACAATAAGGCTGTTTTTGAGGTAGTTAAGGTAAAGTCCAGGTGACAAGCAATGAACCAGTAATACAGTTAGCATAATGTTTCAGACTTTTTCCTTTAAGACAACCCTCACCATGGGACACATTTTTCCTTATCCTCCTTTTAGTAGATGCATTACCATCTCCAGCATCAGCATTTAGAGGGCAATACAAAGGCTTGAACATGGATGCACACAGCTACTGTCATTTTTTCTTAACACTTTTTGTACCTACCAGAGGTGAGAAGCAATTCAGTGATTTTTGATATTTATGTTTTTCTCCCCAACATAGACTCTTGCAAGTTTTGAGACATATACATTCACAAAGCTCCTCCAGGGCTGTTAGAACCCAGATCAAAACTGCTTCAGATCTTTTGAAGTCGGGAGTAAGAACCATGGTTTCCTAACAGAACTAACTGAAGGCGATTGGAAATTTCACCCTGGAAAAGGAAATGTTTATTAAAAAAGGAAATATATCAATAGCAGAGGTACCAAATTGTCTTGTTCTGGACTGAAAGAATCAGCAGTTTTTAGATGACTCAAGCCCTGCTTTCAGCAGGAGTGACCACATACCCCCTGGCTTGGCAGTTTTCTGAGTGCTGGCACCAACATCCTGCTCTCAGCAGCATCTCCTCAATTCTTCTTACAGAAACAGAGTTATAAGACAAATTCCCATGAGAAGCTAAATAGTGATCTATAAAGGGGATGCAGTATATCAGAGATGGAGAGAAACCCATCAATCAATTTAAAGCCCGCAAGTCTTGAACAGAGAGGAAATGTCAGTTCACTTAGTGTTTACAGCCATATGAAAGAAGTATATAATCAAGGAAATGAACTGAAACCTGGTCCTTAAGGGCAGAAAAGGCTTGAAAGAGCTCCTGAAATGCATCAATGGGACAGACAGAAAGACAACACATCCATCCTTGAGTCAGCAAGCTATATGTTTTCCTCTTGCTGTAGGGTAAAATTATGATTTGACAAATAGGAATGAGCAGAAGAAGAGATTCAGAGCAAATAAATAGTTAACAAGTGAGTTCACCCCAGATTAATTGAACTGAGAAAATGGTATCCATGAACAAAGCCTTTGCCACAGCATTTCTTAAGCTGGATACGTGAGCAATAGGCCTGGAAAATACATTATCCAAAATAACAAGTGTCTAGAGACCAGAAGCTGCATTCTTTTGTCATCCATAAACACTGTATTTGTGATCCAAAAATTACATGCCATAGGGATGATGTACATGGTATAAACTGTGGTAAAAATCTATACTACCTCAGGATGCTTCGGAAGTTGTTTTATTGGAAGAGATCATATGCTTAGTTCTGTTTTAAATTGAAACCCTTGCCTCTGACTCCCAATACCTACCAGAGAAAGGATTACTAGCATCACACACAGCTTCTATCCCAAGTGTTCTGCACAGTGCTTTAAATGTAACAGAAATTACTTCAATATTGAGGAGTTTGGAAGATACACCATACCAGCAGGAAAAGAGTTGCTTATCCTATAACATCATGAGCATGACAATACAAGCTTATAATGTGTTCTGTACACGAGGAAACAAAATTGCTCTTAGAATTTCCTGTGCAACCAGGTAGATAAAGCCTATGCCCAATGCAAATCTCCTGCTAGTCCAAGCATCTACAAGGAAACTGAGGTTAAATCTTTGGGTAAAAAACACTGACCAGGCTCTTTGAAAAGAGGTTGCCCATGTCATTGAGAAGGCACCCAAGAGAGCCAGAGCACATGGATACAGCCCTCCATGCAGTCCCTCCTATAGACCAGCTGAAGCTTTCCATGGAACAAGCCTTTTCACAGACCTGGTCCTACCCATACATCACACAGAGAAAAGAGGAACACAGCCCTGGTGGTTACTGGTTCCTTTGACTTGAGGGAAAACTGAAACTGTACAGCAGTTACTCAAAACAGCTATCTTTAATACAATCACTTTGAAATAGGATGGTCCAGCTAAAGCCTCCTGCTTTCCTGCTAAGCTAGAAAGTGGGTATTTGCTTCTTCTAGCAATAGAGGAGAGAGAAAGACACAAACCTAAGAAAGCAAAGATTTTTTTATTATTTAAATTTGCTTCCCATATAACAAGAAGTAGAAATAGGTATATGGATTGAGAACTCCAGAAATATTTCTTTCTACCTCTCACTACAGAGACCAACATATTACCAGACTTGCCTAACCCTATACCATAAAGAGTCTATAGTTAAGTTCTCTGCTACATTCACAGGAAAGCAAGCTCTACAGTTAGCATTTGATCACTCAGTGGTTTGTAATATGCTGAAAAACCTTTTTGGCATTCAAGGTACTCAAAATATTTAATGCTTAAATAACCCAAACTTAATTTTCTGAGAAGAGCAGCTATGCTACTGTCTGCTTTGCATACATACTTCTTCACCAGGAGTAAGCTAATAGCTTTTTTTTCCTGTGTAAACAAAAATAGTTTCTCTCACTATAATAAGGGATAAAGAATGTATTAGGCAGCTAAACAATAAGAAGCAAGAAAGAAGTTCAGAAAGGCTGCTCTAACATCTTCAGACCTTAAACTTAAGCCTTACAGAGTTGCTGTTAAAGCTCTACTGAGACCTTTAATAACAAAAGAGAACAAATACTAACACTTCTGATAAAAAACAAGCCCAGGAACAAAATAAAAAAAGGACTCACCTTTAAAGGCAGAGTTTACATCTTAAACCATACAGTATATTAACAAATTTGTAGTTAATAAACAAACAAAAAAACCCCAGAGCCCATAATGAGCTTTCAAAAGACAGAACAAAGCAGCCCCATGTTACCTAACCCAGCCCAAACCCTTAATTTCCTCTTCCAGCCCCTCCTCACCTATTTATGCTCCAGCCTCAGCTGTTGTTATTTATGGGGCTCATTAACACACCTTATAAAGTTCAGTGTGTGAGTTTTCCCTGCTTGTTAGTGAGGCTCTGGGGTGCAGAGGTGAGGATGCAAGCTGTACATCTTTCTCTGGGAGGTGTCTTTTCTTTAGTTTAAGTTCTTCAGGTCAGCAGTTTGCTTTTTTTTTTTTTTTTTTTTTTTTTTTTTTTTTTTTTTTTCTCTACACAATCAACCTATAGTATTTTATATAGATCTAGCAAGTAGAGAAAAGCACATAGGAAGGAGGAAAGAAGTCTGAAGGAGCTTTCATTTTTTTGTAGCTATATATGAACTTGACCCTTCTATGATTAAGAAGCTGCTGCCTAAATGGTAATACTTGACACAAAGCTGTGGGGTGGGCTGTTATTCATTTATTTTCTTAAAAGCACAGCCTGATGTAAG
Source organism: Gallinago undulata (assembly GCA_026546715.1). NCBI lineage: Eukaryota > Metazoa > Chordata > Aves > Charadriiformes > Scolopacidae > Gallinago > Gallinago undulata. The sequence goes on from JAOTQQ010000003.1 coordinate 13,131,243, forward strand.
GCCTGTTTCCTTCGTGCTGGCTCCCTGCAGAGCTTTAAGGAAGCTGCTAATCTCATTAGGAGCAGCAGGATCAGTTGTGCATTTGCATTTAGTTGTGCGTAAGAGCTGCTGGGGTTTGAAGCTGGGATGCTGAGTCTGGAGGCTTTTCTCTGGACTGACATTACTATAGTAAGGCAAGGAAGGAAAAAGCAACTAGAAAATGCTCTTAAGGAAGTGGGAGCCCTTTGGATCTGCTTGGTAGGGGAATATGGCAACTCCTCAGCCAGCAGAAGGATGGGGAAGGAGATGGAGAGGAAAGCAGGAGATGGGAAGCCATGGAGAGGAGGAGCTGAGCAGCACTGCCTTGTGCAAAAGGGTCTTTGACTTCTCTCAGATTGGTTCTGCGTTTTGTATCGAACACTCACTTGATAAAGTGCATCATCTTAAAGTGATGGTTTGAAGTCTATCTCCCGTTATAAAGCTGAGGGCCTCAGTCCTGGGTTTGGAGTCCCTTTCAGCTCCTATTTCTCCACACTCTTATGAATCTTTAATCCTTTCCTCCAAGCTCTGGTGGGAAGGAGAGTCTCTTCCCCGAGACCAGCCTGTAGCTGTTCTCCTGCAGAACGAGCAATATTGATTTGAATTTGCTGGGGGTGAGGAAAGCACTGAAATGTTCTATTCCCTGGACTAGTGTATTGGGAGTGATTATCAGCTGCTCTTCTTTCCCAGCTCTGAAAGAAAAGGCTCCCAGCTGATGGGTAGGTGATGCTCTCCTGCCTGGCCAGGTTCTGGGCTTGGCTGGGAGGTGAGGTGGAGTTCACCTACTTTTGGGGGGCTCTGGGGTAATGAAGGGTGACTGACAACTCATAGGCACCTGCCTTAGATTATGAAGAGATTAAAATCACTTGTGTAAGAGCTTTTATTCTGGAGCACTTACATAGTGGGCTCTGAAAGTCAGTAATTCTGAGACTGTCACAGGTATGTTGAAGTGTAATCCCAACCACTTTCTGTCTCAGAAATTGTGTGGTTAAATGGAAAACAAACTAGTAATCTAAAAAAATAATTGTAACTTTATTTGTTCCTCTGTAAAATAGCTGGCAGCAGCAATTTTCAAGTTCATTTTAGCTAGACTTCATTAGCAGGGTGCTATCTTTTTATAATTTTCCTTCTATGCCTCTACTACCTTCTGTTCAGCATTGCCTTCACCAGACTCTTCCCAGCTCCTGATTTGCTCATGCAAATGAATGTAACCATAAAAGCGATAGCCATGGGCCTTTTACTGCTTTCTCTTTGCTCATCCGATGGGTCTGCTCCGCATCTATTTATTCAAAGTCACCCAAAATGGAAATGTTTAAGTAATACTAGCCTTTTTTTTTTTTATAACGTGGAATTTTCTAGCCTGCTGATGTTGTCAGTTAACTTGCTAGGAAAAGATTTTGTGTAAGGCAGTAGGCTGCTGGTGTTAAGCTTTAGAAGACAAAAAAAAGGTCTGAGCTCCAAAGTTTGGTTCCTTTCTCTTGAGATTTCATCCAGCTCCCACTGAAGTCAATTAAAATTAGGGTTGCTACAGAGTTTAGTGGAGCTGAGTTAGGCTCTAGGCAAATATGGCCTGCGGATTGGTAATGATGAACCCCCGGTTAGAAGAGCGGTAGTACTTATATCCCTCATGTTGGGGGAGGGGGGAGGATTTAAATATGAAAAAGAAGGGCCTGCACTTTTTCCCAGTTAGTGGGAAAATTCATCAATAGACCCCCAAGGCAGTGGTGGAGTACAGAGAGGGAGAAAGTAACAGCAACTTCGGAAGATAAAGTCAACTGGAACCTCCTGAGAACTGAAATCGGGATAGACAAAGACTGGATCTCTTTTTACTGATTAATTAATTCACAAACTGACTCCATGAAGAATTTCTGTGTAGCATAATGTTGGTTTTAATAGAATGTTATTAGGATTCATATACTCTGTCCTACATGGAAAGTTTAGTTACATCCCCAGGTCCCACAGTAATACTCTGGTTTTTGATCGCATGATGTAAGATGGTTTGAAGGTCCTTCACAGGCATCCAGTTGGTGTCTTAGCAGGTATCGTGGTGCAACCACCAGGTAACCCCTAGGAGAGCGGGTCAGAACTTTCTTCAGTCCTGTAATTACCAGCACCAGAACTGGACTTTGGAACCTCCAAAGTTATTTTTTCCTATTTATTTTGATTTTCAAGCCACCTCCAGTTTCTCCTTAGACGCACTAACGTTTCCTGACAGTCTGTGCATTCAGCTGTTACTGGTTCAGCCTCTCCAAGCAGTTTTATTGCACGTAAGCCCATATGTGCCTTTGTGTAGGTCTGTGTTAAGAGGAAAGCAAGGGGTCCAGCTGTCACAAAAGGGACACCAGGACACCAGCCCTTGGGTTTTCTTGTGAAATCTGAGGAGATTGCAGATCCAAGGTATTTCTTCCACAGAAATCCCACGTTTCCATCAGACTGTTTCATTGAAGGTGGATTAAAGTATTTACCCTGCAGATCTTCAGCCTTTTCATTGCAGTTCCAAACTTGCAGGTTAGAAAAGAATGAGTTGAAACCAGAGTTTTCCCCACATGAGTCACTTTGGTCTGTTTGTCCAGCCAGGCTATAGTCATCAAGCTTTGTGCCTGAGACAGAAACAAGGTCTCTATATAGTGTCTCTGAAAAACATATCTGGTCATGGCTACATCACTTATATCTGATTATGGGCTGATCCTCTGCGTGGAAAAACCCACCCATCTCCAGATTTTTTTCTGTAAATAAATGCTTTAACCAGGTACCTAAAAGTACACAGGTTTGCAAATGTGAAAACACGGTGCTTTTACCTTGTGTATCTTCACATGTAGATGTATACACATATATCAATTCTGGATTGCACTATTTCAGGAATTGGTGCATCTTCCAGCCTTGCTTTACACCAAAAAAAAAATAAAAAAAAAATTTAGCGTTAAGCTGTAGTAAAACAGAGCCTATTGCAGGATTTAGCCAAGTATAGAAAGTGTCATTGATTGCTCCCAGGAGATGCATCATTTCTAATGAGAGTCCTAAAATGTTAGAAGATGATAACATAAAACTCCACAAAACTACTGGAGTTTGCAGACTTATTACCATACCGTACCCGTGCTGGAACTGAGGGAGGGAAGGAAACGTAAATAATCTTTTTCAAATGGGATTGTTGATGGGGGAAATGTGTAAAAATGAAGCTGTTGGCAGAACACTGTTAGCTTATGAATTATACATTTAATTAAGGAAAGCTAAACTGGTAGGTTTTGAAACTTCTGATTTACTGTGTCTTATTAAAGACAGAATTTGAGTCCTGTTCCCGCTGTCGGGAGCCGGCAGTGCCACGGAGCAGCCCCAGTGTGGGACTGGCAGGACACCTCGGGTGGCTAAAAAAGGCTAAAAAGCCCTTCCAAAAAGCAGGGTCCCTGGCTGGTAGGCTCAGATGGAGACCTGCACTTCCAGGGAGGGCCAGTCAAATCAATTTTAAGTTGCCTAGGCTATAGACATACGTTATGAAGGTATGCCTTGTGAAATGCTGTATGGGAAAAGATGGCAGAAAAAGGTTAGGAAGTCAAACTAGGGTAAGAAACATGGAGCAAATGTAAGTATGGAAGATAAGCAGAAGGGCCAAATGTGCAGTAAGATCAAATATTAAATAATCTCCAAAATATTTGTGTGCAACTGAGCTCCCCCTTTATGAGAATCTCATGATAAAGTTCCATGTTACCAGTTTCATTTTTTCCATATTCCCAGTGAAGAAGTGACCAAATGCTGGTCAGAACCTCTGAGTAAAGCAGTATTTAATACTAATGAAATATGTTCACCCCAAAAGTAAGAACAAAATAAAACCTGTTTGCAGAGATTTGAAAAAAAACCCCAACCAACCAACAAAGAAACAAACAATGGCCTATTGTGAATTTCTCAGTTGTTTCTAGTGGAGACAAATGAAAGATGAGGAAACTACTTTACCCATGGCTGGGAACAGAACAAGAAAGGAGCTGTAACACTGACCAGCAATTTGGTCTTTGGATGTTCAGAGGGAAAGTGATATAAATAGAAATTATTTACTAAAACAACTTTCTTATGGCACTGCAGCGCTGCCATTCCTACTTAAAAAGAGGCTAAGCAGGAAAATCAAAAGTAGCAGGGGACAAAAACTTTGGTGACCTTCTGAAGTAGCTTGAAATGAGTTTAAAACTAAAGCAATGTTTACTTTGCCTTTGCTAATTTGTGCATCCCCCGTGGTTTGCCCTGTAGCTGACTCGTTCTTTCAACTGGAAATACAGTGCTTAAACATTAATGGGAAGCAGGTGATACTGGAAAGGATGCCTGATGTGTGCCTGGTGTTTTCCAGGCTTGTCCTATACGTGGATCTTCAACAATACCACCTTGATTGTCCAGGAGGACAGTCGCCGCTTTGTTTCACAAGAGACGGGCAACCTGTACATCGCCAAAGTAGAGCCATGGGATGTGGGCAATTACACCTGCGCTGTAACGAACCCTGAAGCCGAGCAAAGCGTGCGGGGGCCACCCACCCCCCTCACCCTCCGCAGCGACGGTAAGGTACCTGGGCCATCCTTGGCTAAAAAACATCCTAACTGGTCCATCTCCAGTTACGGGGAATTGATGCTGCTGTGCGTCCTCTTGGAGGGAAGAGGCTCCCGGTAAAAAGCTCTGTGTGGAGTGAGGTGATCCCAGTTTCTGCTGGGCTGAAGTGAGATCTGAACTGTCAGGACAGGGATGGTGAGGCAAGTGTGTGCAAAGAAAGCAGCGCTCAATATCATTGACAAATAGCAAGAGGGTGTCAAACGGTATGTTGGTGTTTTTCATCTTGGGGATGCCTGTGTTGAGGTTTAAATCCCTCAAAACTTTAAATTTATCATCTGGGTATAACTCAAATATCAAATCTAGAAAGCTGTTTCAGAGTGACTCAGTGAGGTGAGGAACTCACCCGCACGTATACGGATATCTTTCTGGCAACGCTTCTAATTAAATGTTCACAGTGAGAAATATATACCTGGGAAAGCTTTACACAAAGTTTGCTTTGGAAGTTTGCTCACCTAAATTTCAATATACCTGTGCTGTTTGCAAAGCAGTAACAAAAGTCTGTATAGAGTTATGTTTCTAGGATAAATAAGACTCAACTGTGTATTATATAATAATAATACTTCCACCAGGAGACTCTGCTGCTTTATAACCTATTCAATCAGATCACCCGAAACAAAGTTATAGTTTCACGGCTCAAAAGCTAATAATTTGGTACAAGCTGTGAGTGTAAATGCTAAAGATCTTTTCTGACTATTTTATTCCTTTTCTCAGATTTGTTCTATCAGTCTGTCTTCTCCCATTCGCTTTGGCGGCCTCTGGATCGGGTTGTAAAGAAGCAGCCTCTAAGGCAATGGTGCAGATTGTGTGTGTAATGTTAGCCAGATCCCTGTTAAATAAGAAATAAGAATTAGTTCATTTTCAGTGTGGGATCTGCCCTAAATTGATAATGGATTATCTGGGGTGCGTCAGATGTTCGGCCAGGTCTTCAAATGTGGTCATTACACCTAATTACATCAGCCGTGCTAAAGCCTGGAGCTCACATTCCGATGTTTTAAAGAAGTTTTGTGTTTTACAAGTGTTTTGGACACAGAATTCCACAATTCTCTCTTGCAGCCAGCATCTGTCCTGTGTCCTGAGAAGTGGCCACTCAGTGAAGTGACCGATGTTAAAGGCATCGCTTGTTAATGCCTCTGCCCAAGAGGAGTGAACCCTAAATTATCTCTGAAACCTTAATGCACAAGCGTAACATACTTCCACATATAGGACTTGTATACTTCATGCTCTTAAATGCATAGAATGTACAGATTTCACCCAGTCTTTTAGCTCAGGCTGAGCCTGCTCCACCCATAGCCATCAGGTGTTGGTTGCCCCAGGTGGAACGTGAGGCTCTGGGGTTACTGATGCCACCCTTTCCTTTACGCTGGAATTCTGTTGCTCTGGACGGGGCTGAGGCTCCACTGAGTGCTTGCTGTTCTGATGTTTGACAGGTGTGATGGGGGAGTATGAACCAAAGATTGAAGTACGTTTTCCAGAGACGACATACGCAGCGAAGGGCTCGTCTGTTAAACTGGAATGTTTTGCCCTTGGAAAGTAAGATTTTTTTATTTTTTTTTGTCTTTTATTAAAATGTGGCTTCTAATGCTGTTCTACAGTGAGAAACGATGGTTCTTTCTCACTTGCACAGTAGAACTTTTTTGCTCAGAATGTGAATTTGTAAAACTTGCCTTTTTTTTTAACCTTATCTTGGTTTGATTGTTTCCATGTAATGTGTTTCAAGAGAATGAGGAAGAAAACTACACCGTATCTGAAGCTCATTTGGTTGTAGCTTAAAGTGGGGAAAACCAGAATAAAGACTGTATTCCTAGAGAGTAGTTTTTAACTCTGGGATGAGACCTGGCTCCAGGTTACAGCATTTGGTGTAACTGCACGTTCACATCCAATCTGCAGCAAAACAGGAGTGTGTTTCTGTATTGCCATCAGTCAGAACGAAGGTAGGGGAGCACATGGACTGTCTTAGAATGGACCAAGCAGATTCCAAAGCGATGCTGAGGAGCCCTGGGAAGCCCTAGCACTAGTCCCTCCTGCTCAAATCTATAATTCTATTAGGCTTGTGGTAGCCTATATTTTTCCTAAGTTTCTGACACTCTTGTATTCAAACAGCAAGGGGTGCTCTGTGTTCAAAGAGCAGATGCTTAACTGAATGAATGTAACCAGCCTACGAGAACTAGTCTTTCCAAAGAGCATCCATTTTCCCTGGAAAAGCTGAAATAACCGAGATTGTTGACCTCTATTTAGTTTAAGTTCACTTTGACAATCTGTTTTAAGGCTCTAAGCTTTTAAAGTGTTTAGAGCTTTCCCAGAGGTTAAAAGCCTGACTTGCAGACAGCACAAATTAATCAAATGTTCCTCTGGAAGTAGAAAAATAAAGCAAATAAAAAGTTAATAAGACAGGAAATGGCCTTACCTTTCAGATGAGATTTTTATATAAACTAATCTTAGGGCTAATTTTTATTTAAGGATGAAGAATATTTCTGCAGAGGCATACTCAAAGACATAGGCATTTTTTTAATTTTTTCTTTTGGTCTGAAACAAGTACCAAACTGGAACACTCCTGCTAAAGCTGATTTTTCTTTTCCAAATACTGTCAAGCTCCTTCTCTTTAAATACCTCCTTAATTGTGTGTGAGTCAGTGCAGGCTTTACATTTCAAGTTGTCATTTCATATTTCCATCTGTTGCACGGAAAGCATCTCACAATGATACACTGACTGCAGAAAAGCACTTCCAAAACAGAGTAAATGATACGTACAATACAGTGCCTTCTTACAGAAGGGGCAAAGATGGGTCATGGTAATGTGGCACAGAGTTTTTGCTGTTTTAAGAACATCTTAAGAAGGAAAAAAAAAGGACTGAAAGGACATACAGATAATGAAATCCCTCAAAACACAGTACCTTCTGTGCTGTGCTTGGAAAATGGGATGGCTGAGAGGGTTAATGCAGCTTTAATATACATTTTCTTCTTCATATATAGGGCTGCAGCTGAAGGCAGTGCTGCCATGCTTCCCTGGAGTTACACTGTGTAAATACCAGTGATTTATGGGCAGAAATCCATCCTTCACAAATGTTTTTTAATACTGTCATACTGCTAATGTGCATCTAGTCTAGTGCATGTGTCTGAGAGGTGCTGTTTGGGAGTAAAAGGCTTTTTCATGGTGTTGCTGGAGAATTTCTTCTCTCCGTTTTTTTTTTTTTTCGGATAGATTAGATGTCTCATGGAGAACTGTACTGTTTTCAGTCTGCTTTTTCCTCTCTGAACAGAGACTTGAACCACACTTTCACTAACGTGTCAATCAGCGAAAAAGCTTTATTTCAGAGCTGGCATTTATATGTGAATAAAGCAAGAGAAACAGATTGCAGGTGGAATACTCTTAACTTAGTAGATAAGGCCAGATTTCTAAAGGTATGTAGGTGATTAGTGGTATTGTTAAAAGCTCAAAGTTTCCTACCCCCAGCTGTTTACAATTGTGGTTAGGCACATATAAATGCAGCAGTGTGGCCATCTGCACCTTTAGATGCCTAAATTCCACTAAAACTCTAGCCCCTACTATTGTCTGTTTATGTTAAAATCAATTCAGCTCAACATTTGTTGAGCTATACCTCTGATCCGCCGCGAGCACTAACGGTTATTATCTCTCTTGGATTTCAGAACTGCTTTCCCATTATCCATAATTTTCTATATTCATACTGTTAGTCCACCAGTTCAGACAATGCTGTCAGCCGCTGCTACCTCCACGCTATGAATAACAGAAATCTTTCACATCTGAGGCAGATTATAGGCAACCTGCTGCGGTTTTGGTCTCCAAAAGTCTTAAATGAAAGTACTTTCGTGGTATTTAGAGAAATAGCATCTCTCTTCTATATGGAACGGCAAATCATACCTCTTGGACCTTGCTCAAAAAGCACTTCCATGTTTAAAACGCAAATACAAGAGGCCAGACTTGTGGCTGAGTTTTGAGATGCCTTTTTACATGGAGGAACTCAAAAAACCACCTAAAAAGTACTCTTTCAGCCAGGCTGCGGGACACTCAGAGGTAGGAATATTCCCCACAGCTCTGTTACAAAGCACTCTTTTTGCTTTTTAACATGAAAACATCATGACTGACTCACAAATAGTCTTCTAGCTCAGTTATAAACTTGTTTTGAGGAAAATAAATATAAGGGGGCCAAAGAGTCGATATTTATTCATGGGTTTGGAAGGATGGATCCCAGATGGACAAAAGTCCTTGGGCCAGCTCTTGACTCAGAATCTGATTTTATAGAACAAAATCTGTGAATAGGAGAGAAGATTTTTTGGAAAGTAAATTAGTCCTCACTGATGGAAATACAGTTGGGCAAAAAGGAATGTAAGTAGCCTGCAACTATCTGGTGATTGGCACGGGCAATTAAAACAGGCAAAAAACCCCTGCACCTTTAAAAGATTCAAAATTCTTTAAAAGGAGGAAAGCTGAAATATGAACTGGTACCTTGACTCTTTCAAATACTGCAGCCCGTGGAAATTTTAACAGGAGAGATGAGGCTTTGTGTTCTGCACTTATATTCATTATGTTGACAGTGTTTAATACTATGCCAGTATTAAAAGTCATGTTTTGGATCAAGCTATATTAATCATGCCGTACGTCTAAATTATTGTTCACGATGTCTTTGAGGGGATTGAGGACCATGGAAGGAGTTATGTTCAGCTGAGTTACTGTGCTGCTTTCTCTGGATTTCTTCCAAAATAACTTTTTTTTTCTGCTGCACGAATAGGAATAGTTTCTGGAATGAAAACAAGCGACGTAGTTTCCATGTCTGGTGCACACATCTATTCAACTGTGTGTTTTACATTTTTCTTGATTCTCTTCTCAAAGATAGGGAAAGAATCTGTTGAGAATCACTGCAGATAGGCCATTGCCAGCTGAGGTTGTAAAAAGCATATGTGAATGATATAAAACAGGATTTCTTTCAACCCAGAGTATTCATTTTTCATGGGAAGACCCCACATTCCTGTAACCGTATTCAGGGAAGGGTTTTTCTAGAGGCTGTTAGTGTAAGTAGATAATCACACAGCTACAAGAGGGTTCCAAACAACCATCTTTACTAAATTTACATAAAAATACTGGGCTTCACTTCTTCATGAGATGGCTATTCTAGTATATTCTCAAGGAGTTTATGTAGGAGGCTATGAAAAGATCAATTAGGGGATTCTAAATTCCAAAGTCATATATATATACACACGAATGACTTCTGCCACCACAAGTGCAGTTGCTATTTTTGGCCCATGTTCCTGGTAGAGCTAATATCTTAAGATTTGTGCTTTAAGGCATGAGGAAGCAGCTCTGGAAGATCCTCTTCTACGTAGTTAAGGTGAGTGGCTTGTGACCACAGGGGAAGGAGACACGATACCAGGTTTCAGAAAACTTTGCTTCTTTACTGTTGCCCAAGTACTACATCAGGATGATTAGAAGCCCGAGTGCTTTAATTATTATGCCCCTTGGATCCTAATTCTCCCTCGTGCCGGCAGTTGATGCAGACACGACGGCAGCTTTCAAGCCTCAGCTTTGTGGCATGTGTTTAACTAGGCATGGTCTTCATTACCGAAGCTGTAGATTTAATTTTATTGTGAAGTGCCCTCAGCTGCAGAGGGCAAAAGATGAGGCGCAGATGCGGTGCATCGTCTGGCTGCTGAGTCCTTTTGCTGCAAAAAGGTGGCACCTTCGTCTTGGTGCGGGCTGTAACGCTGCAGACAAATTAATTCCGTGTTCAGTGTGACAAGACTTGTCACCAACCAAAAAATATTTTCCGTCGCCTTTTCTTTCTGTGTTAGTAACTTATGGTTTCGTGATTCTGCCGCCTGTATGGTAGAATATAAATTAAATTAGTACTCCTGGATGCTCTGAAGGTTTCAAATAAACTGCAGATTTATGTACAAAGGCACTCTCATATTTATGCACTGTTTTCTTATTTACTCAGGGGAAAGCAAGACTTTGTCTATGAAGTGTAATAAATTCAAAAAGTGTACTCATTGTTTCTTTATAGCTTCCAAAACTTTGTAGGCCCAAGGAGTTATCTGTTTTAATCTGGTTATTGGTAGTGACTAAATGAAAAAGAGGACCCACAGGTGGCAGGACCACCCCAAATCTGGATGGGGAGGTACAGGGCTGTGTAGCAATGTCAGATACTGGTCTGCATCAGCATGTCATCATGCAACATAATCCTACAAAAATTCACCAGGTTATGTTTATTAAACTAGGTTTTCTATACAGTTACCTATACCTAAAGGACAGTTTCACTCCTTAAAGTGTTAACCTTTAAAATAGATGGTTTGTTACAAAGAGCAATTTCATGAAAGCAGGTTTTAAATTTAAATTTGTGTGGCCTGTAGTAACGCTTGCTGTTAAAAGGTCTGGTTGTAAAAATGTGAACTAACATCAGAAGAAGCTGTAACCAGCCAAAAAAATCCTGCCTCCTGCAAAATACAGTGAGTGAAGATGCTGGAAAGCCGATGATAACGAGATGTCAGCAAACTCAGTGAAGAAATGCAGATCTTCTCAAGCTGCTGTGATAATGAAGGTCCTGCCTACGGGTGATGGCACTTGGTTGAGCTACGAATCTCCTGCCGTCTGCTCCTGTAACCCAGAGCTCGGGCTGATGAGGAGCCGCTGCCCTGACATCGAATTCCCTCTGCTGATAGAACTAGGACACTTGGTGCGAGACTCCCTGGCAGGAGAAAAAAAAAAAAAAAAAAAGTGCTGTCAACTATATTGCAATTACGTGTTTTAACGCGGCAAAGTTGATGAACCAAACTCTGAGGGGTTTCTGTCATCCTACGGTTAACATCAGAGGGAGCGCGTTTCAAACACCTTTGGCCAAAAATGAGGCGAGGTTGCCTTGAGACATCCCCAAGGATGTCATTAGAAGCGTGTGGTGGGGGTAAGGAAAACAGGACAACGTCTTCAGCTCCAGCCTTGGTAAACTTGACCTGACAAGTTGACAGAAGGGCCCTTTTTCCGCCGAGCCCTGCCTCTGGCCTTGGTGTCAGCGCAGAGACGTGCCTTATTCATGAGTAGTCAGTGCTAAGAGAAAACAAACGGCTAGCAGAACAGGAAATATTTCGATGAAGCACGTTCAGGTAGCAGAGCATGAATGAATGCATCTAATTGTTCTTCTTCTCCCGTACGGGCTCTTCGTTTCCTTTAATCTCTTCGTGACGAAAAAAAAATATAATCCAGCAGAAATGCCTTTAAAGTAAGTAGTTAAATGGTTCTGGCTTTCAATGCACTGCCTGTTTCTGTTCTACAGTGGCTCTTCACCCACTGTTTAATATGCAATAGGGTTTTAAAAGCCAGGCACGCTCTCCTTCCTGCCGACAGCAGTCTGTCTACCGCCGGGGCTGCAAAACGCTCCTGGCTCTTCCCCTGGCTGGAGCACAGCGAGTGCGGGACAGAACCTCCTCTGTGCCAGGGCTGCGTTGCTTTTAAATCACTGCAAGTAACTCGGTCTGTGGAAATTCTGCATGAATAACATCAGACAAGCCCTTTTAAAGTCCCTAGAAAGGACTGATATTAAAGTTTGCACCTGAAATAGGCTTTGGTCTCGTAGTGAAGGGTGGTTAATAAAGGTGGTGATGGCAACTACTGTTGTCCAAAAAGATTTGGAGTTTAAAGAAGTATAAAGGTCTTGAAAAGAAATGGGAAACAGAAGAATAAAACCTCAGTTGTTCTTTCTAGCTCTTTCACTGGTTAACGATGTTGGGCATGTCCCAGTCGCTCTCATTTGCAGTAAATTGTTCAGCTGTATCGGAGGGGTTATAGAATCATAGAACAGTTAGAGTTGGAAGGGACCTTGAAGATCATCAAGTTCCAACCCCTTGCCCCTGCTCCCTCCAGACCAGGTTGCTCCAAGCCCCCTCCTACCTGGCCTTGAACCCCTCCAGGGATGGGGCAGCCACAGCTTCTCTGGGCAA
>JAOTQQ010000003.1:13143884-13173540 GCA_026546715.1 Gallinago undulata
CTTGAACCCCTCCAGGGATGGGGCAGCCACAGCTTCTCTGGGCAACCTGGGCCAGGGTCTCACCACCCTCACAGGAAGAGTCAGAATTTGTGTGTGCATATATTTGAGTTATCCATACATATATATTTATATACCTGCCATTGAGGAGCTAACACCAAAATCCAGAGCAAATTCCTTGTAGGTCCAAACCATTTTCACAGCAGTTCAGTTACAATGGGAAGTGTAAGGTACCTAAAGAAATGATTATTATGCTGCTTAACTAACACGTGGAGATCCCTAGATTAAGTTTGTGGTCTGGGGACTGAGAGTTTCTAGTTTATGGAAGGGCAGCTCGGAGGTTCTCTTTCCCACCTCAGCTCCCACCAGCACAAGGAAAACTTCCAGTGCAGTCGTCTGATCTTCCACGCTTAAATGTAGAACTAAGTAAACTTATGGGATAGTTATTCATTGTTAGAGTGGTCTAGCTGTAAATTATCCTGTACATAGTGTATTTCTGTTGATTTTCTGTTTGTGTTACTCTGTTGGCAACTGCTCAGCTGTTCAGTCCCCATAATTTGCCGAGTGCTCACGCTTCTCCCGGGTCCCGGTTCTTCTCTGTGACTTGATTTTTTTGGTTAGTAAACAAGGATTTAAATCAGAAACCTAAATAATTTAATGTGTGAGCATCTATAGCCTCTGCTAAAAAGGAATGAAATACTCTGGAGGTCAGCACTGCGGGACAAAGACCTCGGGGACAAGGGCAACGTGCGCTTCCGATTTCCTTGAAAGTGATGTTTCCGAGTTCAGTGCTGTTGATGTTCCTTCCAATGGAAAAGGAGTCAGCATTTAGCCAAAGTCTCTGGAAAGAGCTGTTCAAAACCCAACTGCTCGTCTGCTTTGAGAAAGCAGCTTACTTTAGTTTGCAGAAACAGAAAGCAACTGCAAAATCCAAGACTGTTAATATTTCAAAGGGTTTTGGTGACATAATAGATCATGGAAATGCGAGGCCTGTATGGTTTGTGATATTACCAGAAACCCAAGAACTATTTATAGCCACCTTCACGCTTGACTATTTTTTTTGTATATTATAGAATACATTGATCCAAATATAAATGAAAATGATAGAAAGGTATACGAATGCATGAAAAAAGAAATACTCTCTTTTCTCTCTCTCTCTTTTCTCAGCCTCAATGTCTCATACTTTCCACTTGCTCACTCAACTGTCTCCCTGCCCTCCTCTACCCTGGCTCCCATCTTTTTTATACCTAGATTTATTGGTATTTTTAGGTCCTTTGAATTCTTGTCTGATATTTCCTGTTTTGAGGTGTGAAAATGCCTCTAATGCTACAGGGAATTTGTTTGCTTCAAAACCCAGTCAATAATTCAGTGCTTCTGTGGTGTTTATTTGGACTTCCAAAGTCATTCCTTCAGTGTCGCGGTGTTTAAAAGCAGGTTTGAGCCCTAAATAAGAGTTACTTCGGGGAAAATCCAAATCAGCTTAAGAAGCAATCGTAGAATTTGACCGAGGACTTCATCCCACTGTTGGACTTGTGCCCCTAAATAAATTGGACAGGTTATAAAATCTCAGTCTGATGAACCTGAATATGTCATGCTTAGAAATTATTTCTTTTTGAACTATTGCTACTCTTACAAAAGGATTTCACATGATCTTTTCTCTGCTATAACGAATGTTTTGTTTTTTTTTTTTCTCTATGAAATATAATTATTTAGTCCTGTCCCAAATATTAGCTGGAAGAGGTCTGATGGAAGCTCGTTGACAAAGAAAATGGAACACAACAAAACCAATGGGGTTCTTGAAATCCCAGATGTCCAGCAAGAAGATGAAGGCTCTTATGAGTGCATTGCAGGAAACAGCCGAGGAAGAAACATTGCAAGAGGTCAATTATTTGTCTATGGTAAGCAGATTGATTAATTTCTTCATTTATTTTTTCTTACAGGGCACGATGGTGTTCAGATGTATTTTGTAGCTGCAGTCTATTAGCCCCTTACTGGAGATACGAAATGTAGTTCAGGTTAAGCTGATTAAAAAATGATTGGAGGTCTGCAGTGACCTTCACTGAATTACATCCTCAGCAAATAAAGATATTTTGCATTAAAACTCAGATTGAAAACGTGGGCTGTGCCATGATGAAGTTGTAAAGGTTAATACGAGGCAGAAAGAATCCCTGGTACATTTACATGAAACATTAAGGGCAGGCAAAAAGATTTACTCCCAAGAGCTCACGGCGGCATAAAGCTGCGCTGCCCCCGATGCAGATCAGGGAAGGATTCATGAGGTTTTTGGTTCATGCGAGTGTAAGATTATTTCACCTCCCATTCTCACTGAACTGTATTGCTCCATAAACAGACGAGGGCAAAGCAGGGGAAACTCATTCCACTGCCTCCCTCTCCTTCCTCCGGGTCTAAAAGCGGAGAATAATGTTTCTGTGAAGCTGTTTTCCCTTTCCTTTTCCCTCCCTGCCTGCATTAATTCCCCGTGTTCCGAGTCGCACGTGATGGTCCCTTGTAGCCAAGGTGAATTGTGTCCTCTATAGTCCTGTTGTTAATACCCAGGGAAAGCAACATATTTTGACATGCCTAAGAAGGGAGATCTTTTCTTTACCTCATAAATCTTTCAAAAGAGAAGGAAAAAAATGTAAAATGTAATAGTGAGCAAAATAAAAAATTGCAGAAATCGAGACTGAGCCTACAATTAACATCTTCTGAGAAGACCTTGGCAAGTATTTTTAGGTTTTTTTTAAGTAAATCTCTGCTAATAAAGAGATGCAGGCTTTGCTGATAAGCTACCGGTCTCCTGCAGCCATGGCTAATATCAAGATATATGCCAGGAACAGAGCAGTCTGCCGCTGGTTTGAATATTTAATTATTTCTTTGCTTTTAGGGGGTTATTTTTGTTCTTACTGCTCGCTAATTTTTGCAGAACATCAATCAAGCAGTTCCATTAAAATTAAGTTCCGTAGATTACCTGGACATGATTGATAACAGCATAGGCAATTACAAAATTATGATCAGTTAATACAATCTAAAACAATGTGCTTATTAAATGTGCTTTGTAAATTAATTAATAGCTGTTCACAGTGAAATATATAAACAGCACTCATGAAGCTTTGGCAGAAGATTTTTTGATCATATTAGGAGTGGGCTGGTGTATTATCTACATAATTGACTTCTCCTGCTTAATTTCTTTGCCGTGGTGTTTTTCCTCTGTAGAGAGCTTGGCTCTAGGAAATAGGTTTTATTTCCTGGACAATGTCTGCTGTTTTCCATCTGATACCTAGCTCCCATGCCTTCAGCCCGGAGAGCAGTAAAAATGACATGTGATTAGAATCACTTGTAAACCTGGTGAGCTGCGTCCCAGATCCTTTCCCATTCTGGGAAGTGGCTCGTTGGCATTGGATTAATCTAATGTTGGACAATCGTCTTAATCTAGTGCTGGACAACCTCCAGGTACTCCTGAGCTACCCACGGGGTCATGCTGTAGAGGGAGGCTTTTGGGGAGTTTTTTCTGCTGGTCTGAAAGGATAACAGTTCTCTTCCTAAAATTAAATTGCTCTGTGTAAGAGCTCTGTCTGTGTGGGGGTATATTTTTATATATATATATATATATGGACACTACAGCATTATGATTTTATAACCCGGCCGAAAATCTTTCTCAGGATGTTAAGATACCAACAGAACTCACAGTCAGAGCCAAGGTCTCAGGTATGTGAGTAAAATAGAGGGGTAATATTTACAATCCATTATTTTTATTAGTTACTGACTAATGATTTTGATCTTTCTATTTTTGGTATGCGGATTAAAGTACCTTAAGAGGAGGACAGTTTTTTTAGAAAACAGGGGTCTCATTGCTTCCAAAGAGCATGTCCAGAATTTCAGGCATCTAAAATCACTGCTGCTGCAACTTTTGGCCATAAAAACAAATAGAAGAAAATGAATAAAATAAAAATAAACTTCCTGTCCACTATACCCTTGATCTCTAACACTTTCCCAACTTAGTCCTGCAGTTTATTGTCAGGGAATTGTTGTGCAGAATTCACTTGCATTATAATAAGAATGTGTTGGACAAATACTAATTAGCCTTGCTCAGTTCATTAATTAATGGCAAAATACCTCCAGCCAAATCATTTTTCTCCTGCTTAAAATGGTTTGCATATTCTTTTCAGCACTCCCGGAATGGGATAAAAAAATCCAAAATGCCTTTCTGTCTCTCTATGACAGCTTATTTTGGGAATGTAAGGCAAAAGGAAAACCAAGCCCTTCCTACAGCTGGTTAAAAAATGGCCAGGCGCTCGCATCAGAGGTAAGGGTCCTGTCGTCTTGTTTGCCTTCCTGATCATCTTTTTGGGTTTTACATGGTTTAGTCATGACATTTAATTTTGCAGTGCATTACCCTTTTTCTCAGAAATTTTATTAAAACTTAACATATCAAAATAAACATAATAGCACAAGCTTTTTGCAACACAAAGCTTTGGTTCTTGCAGTTCGTCTTTATTGAAAATGTATGGGTTTGCCAGTTTATAGATATAAATACACATATATATATAGAGAGAGAGAGACACACCAATTTCTTTATATGATTTATCTTACAGAGCATCCAATTGCTACAAGATATGGCAGTAGGTATAACAATTACAGTTAGGAAAAGAAGAGTCTGTCCAGAAACACTGAATACATTTGTAGACAGAATCTGTGATTTGGGCAACTGGTAGAGTGCCAGTTGACTGTGGAAGAGCTTTTCAGAGCATTGCAAAAGCCATCAGCTTGTGAACTTGTGGAAAGTGGTGAGGTGGTGGAAGTGCAGGAGGAGAGGGGAAATCAGTTGGAGCTCAAACATTTAAGAAACCTGATCAGATAATTATGCAGAAAGCCCTTTGAGAACCCAGTTCTGTCTCTTTCCATAATTACACTTCTGCGGTGGCCAAGCTTTGGCACATCCATCTTCCAGTCTTGAGTTGCCGGTGCCTTCATGGAGAATGACTCTCTGCTGCTATTGCATTGTGCTGAAACCAAATTTCCCTTTTTATTAGGCATCTTCTTAGTACCTATCAAGCTAAAAAGGCATGGCTCATCTGTGATGCATTCTTACTTGGTTGGAGAGAAATAATGCTGTGATTAATTTCTGTCTAGCAAGAGCAGATACAGAATCATTTCCAAAACATATGTGGCAAATTAGCACCTGCTGAGTTGCAGAACCAGCACTCTTTTGACTTCGTAGCACTTAGTTGAAGCAGTTGGAGGGGGGTCCAGTCTTCCATATGATTTTCTGCTGGATTAGTCCTAAACAGCCCAACTAATATCTGAGAAGGCTGGCCAGAATTTACTTGGATTGCAGTTTTTCTGAACCTGATCGTTCTACTCACTGTCGCCTCTTCCTAAGCAAGGTTTTCTAGTTTATCTCCCTTTGAAGACAGCGATATTTAGAATCTGTCACTCTTCAATTGCATAGTTTCAATAAAAAAGAATAAAACACTCTACAGACACATTTTCAACCAACATTTTCACAGTACTTACAGTGTATTGTAAATGGAATACTTCAGGCAAGAAAATGCTGAATGTTATTGCTCAATGGACAAAATGGATAGTTTGGAGGTGAAAGTACACGGGAGGTGTAATAAAATATTCAGTCTGTCACAGCACCCTGCTTGTTGGAAATACCACAGGAAGAATACCTTCCAGACGCTTTCTGCCTTGTGGCTGATTCGGAGGATATTGTCTTCTCTTTGTCAAAACCTTTCTCCCTGGCCACCCGCTTGGTCATCCCTGCGTTATTCCTGCTTGTGTACACGGTGGGCTTTATTCTCCTCTTTGTCCCCGTAGCTCAAAAGAGCCACCAGGGAATGGCGGGGAGTTCGGCGTGTGCGCCAAACGTGAGCGTTCCTTCAGAAAGGGGTTTGCTATTCAAAGGCTGTTTGTGAAAACGGAACGCGCCGAGAGGATAGCAAACAGCCTGGAGGTAAAACTAAGTATGCAAAAAAGATACCTGCAGTGGGAGCCTCAAAAGGAAAAAAAAAATTAACAGTGGATAAGTAATGTAATGGTGTCAATTAGTTTGCGATACACCAGCCATGCCACCCCGGGTTGTGCTCTCATCAGATATTCCAAGCCAAACAAGGTTGGTCTGGGTCGGTTCTTGGTTGGGAGACCTCCAAGGAGAAGCTGGAGTATTGGAAAACAGAGCTCAGCAGGTGGCCCTCTCCCCTCTACAAGAGAAGTTCCCCCCAACAGGCTGTGGCGGCTCCACAACTTGGGTTATACACCTTCAGCAGTTCATAAATACATTTTAGATGCTTGTGGTTGTTCAGCAAAGACCAAGTTGTGTCCTCTAACACTCTGCTTGCTCTTCCATTGCTACTCCAGAGGTGGCAGAGCCAGACTAAAGGAGCAGTGTAATAATAATACTGTTATCTGTTGGTTTAGACTTGCATTTGGTGATGGAATTTATACTCCCTGTCGTGGGTTTCTTCCACACTGACCTGTTTTGGGAAACATATTCTCTTCTCCTTCTCAGTCCTACACTTTGCAGTGGAGCTGTTACTGTCTCCAGAGGCCAATAATTGTAAAAAATCACCAAATATTTAGCTTTAGGTTACGCTTGTGGCATGAGACAGGCTTTTTTTCTATTTGCCAAAACAGAGCAAATAAAAGATCTTTTAATACACCACCACCCTAGCTCTGGTCCAAATTTATCTACTGTGCAGTTTCCTCTATTTCAGCAGAATTGCACTGCAGGAACCTGGGTTTGCATAGAAATTGAAGCCAGGAGGAGCGTGCTCTGCCTCTCATCTGAGAGCTGCCGGGGGCTTTCCAACAGGAGCTGGAGAGCGTTGGCTTTGGGTAGAGCTTTATTTCAGTGGATCACTTCTCTGCGACTCGTGATCTGCTGACATTTGGAATTTTGTCCCCGTTACTTGAGCGCCTCTGCCTCCCGTGGAGCTTTTCTGATCATCTTAGATTATCATCATCGGAGTCATCTCATCAGGTGAGGCCCAGCCCGGGCTGTGGATGCTGCTTCTCGGGAGCCGTGGGGAAGATGCTCCTGGTTCCCGGCGTGGAGTGGCTGTTCCTGCCTTTCCACGGATTCCCAGTTCAGCAATGCAGAGAGAAACGCGTGCCACAGCTGGAACATCTGGGCAAACCTGCCTGTGACTCTGCAACACGTGCCTGCACTCCTTGAGATGTTTGAAGAGCGAAGAGGTCGGCAAACAAAAACCCTCCACCACACAGCTGAGGTGCACGTCGTACTCCCCGTGGATTCAGTCACGCTGCTTCCAAGAAAACAACATTTTTTTCCTGCTCCTGAATTATGGTCGGGTGCATCAGTGTGATGTCAAAAAAAAATAAAAAAATGGGATTGTGTAGTCCTCGGCTCTGTCAATGTTTGGGTTTTTTTCTTGTTTTTCTTTTCTCAGGAAAGAATTCACATAGAAAATGGGACTCTTATCATACCGATGCTGAATATGTCAGACTCTGGCCTCTATCAGTGTGTGGCAGAAAACAAGTACGGCACGATTTATGCCAGTGCTGAGTTGCGGGTGATAGGTGAGTAAAAATGGGCAGGTACTGAGCTTAACAGGACAGTCCTTAAATAATTTGATACTAAGAAATGAGCAGATTAAATTACACCTGGCAGTTCAAGTCTGTTGATATTTCCTTGCTACTTGCTTTTCATCACCCATGTGTGAACGGTGGCTTTTTGATTTTTTTGACTTGTTTGGAGGAAAATTCTGGTTCCGTGTGTGGCCTTTTTTTTATCACATACACGCAATTTTAATGAACGCTGTTTCTCACTTAGTATTATGAGTTATTAATAGTTGTTCTGCAGTTTTTAAAAGTCAATTTCAACAAGTGGGAAAAATCATTTTAACTATAAACAAAGAGCATATGGCAAATAAGTCTATAAAAACAAATAACATATAGCAAATAACCTCATTAACGATTACCAGAGACGCACATAAAATGGAATTTATTCCTATATTATAAAAGGTATTCTATTATAGATATCCAAATATAAAGTTTCTTCAACAGCCAAGAACTAGTGCAACCAGTAAAACGCAAATTTTAGGAGGACCCAACTGTTGTCCTGTTTTCTCCTTCTCCAAGAGTGAATTTTCACATAAATTACGGGAGAAATAAACACATTTTCAGAAAGCAGCACCAGTTCATGAACAGGAAACCACTTGAAAACTATATTTGTAATTGAATACTCTAAACTCTGCGGACAAATACCTGTGGCTGGGATGTTTATCCTGCTGGTGTTGCTCTGCTGAGGAACCTCACTCTTCGTGGCAGATAAACCCATTCTCCCAGAATGGTGTGCAGGTAACCCGAAGGAAAGGTTGGCAGAGCAGTTTCTAGGTAGACAGTTTAGAAACAACATAAATAAGGCACTATTAATTCCATTCTTTGGAAGCTTAACTACATTTTTCATGTTTGATATATTGACTTAGGCAGAAGTCTCAAAAGCAAAGCAATTATTGGATTCACCAACTATGTAACTTGAAGAGAAGATTTTTTTAGCAAGTTCATTTGGTAACTTGTCAGCTGCGTATTGTTCTGCTCTTCTTTCTTCTCGTTTCTCTATTTTTAGCTGCAGCACCTGATTTTTCCCAAAATCCCGTGAAAAAAAGGTCAGTCGTTCAAGTTGGAGGCGACGTTACAATTGGCTGTAGACCCAGCGCTTCTCCCAGAGCAGTCATTAACTGGAGAAAGGGCTCCGAGGTGCTGCGCCACAACAAAAGGTACCCTCCTAAACCCATCGCTGGCTTGTTGGGTGTTCTCTCTTCTAATTTCGCTCAAACCTCCCCAAAAGACAGCTGGCTTAGTATTGCTTTTGACAGCTCGTTGACGGAAAACTTTGATGCCAGAGGCCTATTTGTCGTTAGCAGTGGCCACACAGTTCTGCGGGGATAAAGGCGATGGAGAACAAAGGCAAACCCAGTCCGTGGGGGTAATTGTGTGATACACACGTTGGCGTTCGTCAGCGGTTGATTCACTGCAGCTCTGTCAGAGCTGACTTGTTTGTGAATCAGCCTCGTGGAGGAGACATCAGTGGAGGCTTCACGGAATCAGAACATACCCCCAGGCTGCCACATAATTGCTCAGCAGCTGCACAGGTTGTAGGATAACCCATAGAGAAATCAGCCTCCATAGTCTAACCCTTCTCTTTAGGCAAGATTTGGCCACTGGACCGGCATACTGGTACATTCCCTCACCAACTGGTATGGGGTTGTGTGGTCTTCAGCAGGGCTTTGCCGGAGTTGCATGGTCTTCAGCAGGGCTTTGCTGATGTTTGGTCCGATTTGCTGGGATATTTGTCATATTGGCTGATTTTTGTGATATTTGTGAGTTGCCACAAACCATCTACGCTATTGCATGCTGATGGCAATTAAATGGTGAAGCATTAAAACCCAAAGCGACTCATTGACTTGAGCAGGTTGTGATTAGTGTACACGATGCCCAACCGTGGGGATATTTCCACATAGGAATGTAGGCAGGTGGCTGAAATGGGTGACAGTGTCTAAGAACTGCAATCTTTCTCAGCATCTCTTCCAGTTCACAAATACAACAGCAGCACTGTTTTATCACATTATCATTTTCAAAGGCTGAAAACAGAAAAAGTGATTCATAAAGCTCTGGAAACCGAACACCAGATTTTGCATATAGAACCAGTTGCTCAAGGAGGTTAGTTTGAGTCACATAAAACTTAAAATAATTATCATTAAAGCAACATTATGCAGAACTGTGAAACAAACAGTATTTCCCTACCCAATACTGCAGTGATGTACAATGGAGATAAAAGTACATGGGAGGAGTGTATGTGAAAGGAAGTGCAAATCTGAGAAGAGGTATTTCACGTAAGTACTCACAGAGAAACAGAAAAATTTTGGTAAGGACTCCATGCCATGGGACGTAGAGAACTTCTCAATTATTTTTCCCAGATTTATTTTCTGTTTAACTGTTCAGCTATGGATGAAAAATATTTTTCTAACTAGTGTTCAGTCAAATCTTTTTTTTTTGCATTTTGCTTGTATAGTCTATTCCACACAAATGCCTGCTCATTCCTATCCCTGCTGCATGTGCAGAACGTGCTCGGGGTACAGTTTGCCAGGGGCAATCTCTGGATTTTCTGACATTGATGAGAACAGGAGCAAGGAGAGCACTGCTTAAAACTTGCAATTTAAATTGTTGAGTTAAGCCTGGACCTTGAGGTTCTGGTACCATGTTGGTCCCCATCTGATTTGCTTAGAAAAGAAAATATTTACACACTGCATATAGCATTTGCTTGTGCTTCTGTATTAATTTACTAACAATAATTATAAGCACGCTGTGATTTTGGGGGGTCCCAGAAGGCCTTCTGCTGCTTAGCAGGAGTAAATAAAAGGAGCAGGATTTACACGGAGGCAAAGGGAGGGACGATACAAAGCCTCCACGTGCAGAACATTATTACCAGTGTGTCCACTGGTGCAAAGTAGAATTTATGAGGCTTTTGGATGATTAAATGACAAAATAGCTAATGCCATGGTTTCAAAGAAGAGAAAATAGCTCCTCCACGCAGTGTTTTTCCAGAGATCTTTGTGACAAAACAGAGAATGAAATAAGGATCTCTATGGCTGTAATTAAAGTACATAGCTAATTAAAGTACTCAAATCATATGTATCTTTGCTCATAAAAAGAGAAAAGGAATCTGCTCTGCCTTTCTCTCAATATATGATTAAACCTTGATATGTCACAAACAGATTAACTGTTTTAACTAAAGCTTTCCTTATTTCTGTTCCTATTTCACTGTGCAGCATTTATAATCTCTCTGGACTCTTTACTAGCTTTTTTAAATATTTGCTTGGGTTATTAATGCTGGGAAAAAAGGAAATATCAATCCCTTACGGTTCTGACAGCAAAACTGTGATGGACACATATTGCTAAATATGTCAGATTGCATAGATTCTTCAGAATGATCTGGACAAATTCAATCTTTTGTTACAGAAATAGTGCAACTGGACCTATTCCACCCTAAGGGGAAAGGATATTCTTTCTTTTTCACCCTCTTTCTAGTCAGGCATGTGTGGTTGCTGCTCTCCCTCCTCCACTCCAGCCCTGCTTGTCTCCTCCATCTTCTCTGCAGCTCAAACACATTGTTGTCCAGATCTTCAGCAGCTTTGTATGCCCTGATTTATGTGGAATACTTTATAGCATCTGAAGCACACAGGTACAGTCCTTCAAAAAAAATTCCCTGATCAATAAATTTTTACACTACATGATAAAACAAAGCCTGAACGTACCTGTACCAGGGCTGCTTAGTGTTCCCAGATCTAACGTCCCCTCTACACTGAGAATTCTACTTAAAAATTTTCAAAAATAGCTGAATTCCACCCTCATTCATATGGCTCACCCCCTAAGTCGTGGGGTTTTTCTTTGGTTCACACCGCTGGCCACCCTAGAGAGGTAATTCGAGGTTATCAGCTGGAAGAATCAAAAGGAAATTCCACAGTTGGCTAATCCCAGCTGGTTTTACCCGCTCTCTCTTCACTGGATCCCCCAGTTTGCTCCTCTGGATCATGTAGAAGTACAGCTTCAGGTCTTCTTTTGGGCAATTAACTTCCTTCTTTGAATCAAAGTCTTGAGAAATGGGCTTTTGGGAGTAATGCCGCTTGTCCAACGGGCAGCCGTTTGAAAAGATTTTGTTTGCCCTTTGCTGGATGCACAACTTTTTCCTGGCTTGTGATATAATTTTTAGGTCAATGTAGAAATGAAATGCAACCAAGAAAAAGGACCGGCTTCATGCTCTGAACTCCCACCCTGTGGAGTTTGACACAGATATGAGCTGTTTTCATATATGTCATATATTCTCAGTAAGTGCAATGGGAGTTTTCTTCATCTCACTTCTGTCATCTCATGTGTCTACTGAGGAAAAGAAGGAGCAGAAGGGAACAATTCATACATTAAATAAAGCAGATTTGCAAGTCTAGACACTGATCTCATCACAAATGCGTATCTTGTTAGCGCCTTCAGTGGATTCAGGATCAGGACCCTCATGGATAACTTTATGAAAATTCTTTTTGATTGAAGCATTTGAGTAAATGGGAATTGGAACCCCTTTTGCTTTACCAGAGAGAGGTGCTATTCCCCCACTATGAGTTGAGGATCCCCAACCACTGCAGGAAACGCATATAAACATATGTGATTCACTCCACTCAGAATTTAAATGAGGAGAGCTGAGGGAAAACCGAGAAATGAGGTAGGCTGAAAGAATGCATTAGTCATATACAGCACTTTCCATGCATTAATAATCAGTAATAAGCAAATATTCATAATTGGAATCCTTTTCTGGGGACTGGACAAGGCGTATGTTTAGGGGTCAATAGAAGATGCTCAATACCTGTTGGCTCTTAGACTTGCTTGTAGGACACAGTTCAGTCCCATCTCTGTGAAGGATGGTAGTTGATGGTAAGTTCTCTCTCCCACGCCACGCTTGGTTTTGGTGTTTTGCCCTCAAGTTACTGCCGTTTCTCAAAGGAAATGCTGGGGGAATGAGCACCGAAATGAGAAGCTGTCTTTCAACAACGTCATGCTTGGAAAAACGAGCAGATGTTGTGACTGGAGACTTCTAACACTATGGTGGGAGGAATTATCTGGTAATTGCTGAGCTCTTACGGCTGCCCCTTGGAGCCTCAAAATCAAGGGGATTCTCCTGCCCTCATGTGAAATGTACAGACCCAGGGGGTTTCATTAATTAAAGGGTTGCATCCGCTCACAGCCACGTGCTGCATCTCAATTGCTCTCCCAGTCTCCTGGTAGGACCAGTCTCCTACAGCCTTTGGAGCACCCGTGGCCACCATCTGCTTCTGCCTTTCTTCTGCTGCTCCACTGTTCAAAGTCAGATTCCAAACCCGTGAACATTTGAACAAATTTGAAACTCTTTTGTTATCTGTGGAAAGAATTTTGTCTTTTTGTGGGCATCTGTTGGACTTAGAGAAATAGGGAGTTAAAAAAATAAGGGCACTTAATTGGTAAACAGGAGATGTCCTCAGTCCACTGATCAAATACAACATACAAAACATATTGTGCAGTGAAATAGCATTTCAGCTTGAACCAATTTGAGAAGAAATGTGTCAGGGCAGTTCACCAAACTTCAACGAAACATTTCAATTACCAGAATGTCAACAGTGTTTGTTTAGCTTGTACTGAAACCTTGCAGAATAACCATTGTCGTAAAAAAATAAATAAAGAAAAGTCTGCTTGGGAAGGAATCAAGACAAAATGGATTGAAAAATTCCAAAATTTGCACTGCTCTATTAACAAAGGAGGAGATTGATGCCACTTAACTTTTATTTAGCTGAAGTCAATATGCAGTCTAAGGTAGTTATTTACTTTTTCTTGGCAGGCGCCTCCATCTCAAATGAGATGCCTGACTTTTAGATGAGCAAAGCTGGGGGAACGAAGCCTACCCACAGCGTCTGAAAAAAACCCACCCTACCTATATAGAAGTCAGACCCAATGAGTAGCACAGACAGAGAGAAAGTTTTACTTGTCATGCTGCTTAGTGCCACAAACCACGCTGCTTTAGGCACCCGCTGTTTGCAGATGAAAGTAGTAGAGACATTTGTATGCTGGTAGCAAGTTTCACATAAAACGTATTTTCTTATGCTATTCCAGCCCTTACCATTCTATTCCCAGCTTTCCACAGCAATGTGCCCAGGTGAATAGCAATGGGATATTAATCTTACTATTATTTTATTTTTTAAGTCTGATTTTTGAAACCTGGATTAAGTGTATCTCCATTTTTATCCTTCTTGCTTTTCTACCACAAGAAGCTTTGCATCGCTTTGATGATACGCCTTAACCCTTCTATCTTATCAATGTCTCTGTGTGTAAAGAAGTTCGTTTCCTATTTCAGTTTTTAAATAGAGCACTTGAAGTGTGGGCATCAGCAATCAGAGCAATTCCAGATATCTTAGACACCATCGTTGTAAGTCAACATGAATACAAATTAAGCTTATCTCTTGATGAAATTCTAATTTTACTTAAGGAACCAATGGAATTGATTCCACATCTGCTAAATTTGATTAATCACTTCAGTTGCTTTCCTTGCTAACAAATAGATTGACAGAAATCAAAGGCCTGGATTTACCTGCCTGCTTTCGGTGCTTGCCCTGAACTTCCATAATAAGACATGAAAATTCCTGGAAAACCTGAGATTGCTGCATAGAATTGCTTTGGTTTTTCATCTCTCAGGCCACGCTGCTACATATTTGGTGTTAACCAGACAAAACCCATCATTACACCTTTCCCAGGGGAATGCTGAGAGTTGTAAGGAGTATTCTTTCTTCGTGCTAAAAATATGCTCCGATGACAATGGTCTGGGTTTCTATATGAAAGGTAGCAGAGAAGAGGGTGTTGCAAAAGGCTGGTGGAGGCAGCTATAATCTATTTCTTGAATATTTATTTGCTAACAGCAGTGGGGTTTTTTCTGTTTCCAGTGCTGGTTGTGTGCACAAGTGTGCAAGCATTTATTTGTCTCTGCTTTCTTCTGAATAATGTCATTGAACCAAGGACCAACATAAAATATGGCATTGCTCACTGAAGAGTGAGTGTGCATGAGCAGAATTGTTTGGTGATCCAGCAAAACTAATGGTATTGGCATAAGAAAAGTTTTACAACCAAAGGGATGAGAAAACATGTCTCAGACTGACCTGAAGTACCTTCAGTCTTTACTTCTTCGTGTTCTCCACAGAGTTATTTCTGTCTTCTCCCCCAAGCTGAGAGCGAAGGCAGAGGAGTGGAAAGCAGGGGAGCGAAAGATGAGGAGGGGAGATATAGGGAGAAGGAAGAATGAGAACAGATGAGGGGGAGAAAAAGACAATATTTTATTTTTCTTCTTGATCTTATTTCGCTTTGTTTTCCCCCTTTCTTCTCTCTCTGTTATCTTTCCGTTTGAAGTCAATCCACTGCAGAGTAATGAAAAGGCAGAAGGGGACCCCCATTGCTACTTGACCCAATGAAACACTGGCAGGCAGCAGACAGAGAATATTAGTGCAGCAGAAGACATAAGAAAAGGGATTTTCCTTTCTTTTCTCTCTCCTTGGAGAGTTTCGTAATGGAACAAGCCAATAAACCTAATTTCATCATGTATTACTGACTACTTAATGCAATAGCGTTTAGCACATCAGACAGCGCGAGCATCAAGTCAGCAAATGAACCATATGTTCTCACGTATAAGAAAGAATGACAACCTGCCTGATGCTGGATTTATTACAATTTCCCTTCGGTGTGACACCTCTCTAATACAATTTTAAATTGTTCCTGCCCAACTGCTGGCAACCTCGTTAAGGTGAGCCTTTCCGAGGGGCTGTCCTACCTGCCGAGATGGCCCGAGCAATCTGTCACTCTTCCACCTCGCAGGGAGCTGCAAGAAACCGAACCCCGGTGAACGTCAGGGTTGTGCCCTCTTCTCCCTTTCAGTTCATGTTCTAGCCCCTCTTCGTGCACACATTCTGATTGACGTTCAGGGTTTGATCCAAAGCCAGCTGATCTCGTTGGAATTTTTCCATCGACTTCAGCGGGCTTTGAATCAAGGCTCCTAATTAGGAGTTTGCACCAGAAAAAAAAAAAAAAAAAAAAAGAAAAATAATGAGAGAATACAACCTTCTGTGCTTCTCTTTTAGTCCAAGTTGTGCTGCCATGAGCATCGTTACCATTCCACTATTCTGGTGTGTTTATAGCATACATTGGATGAAAAACATAGAGCACGGACACCAAATTAAAGGTTGTTCCTGATCCTGAAAGTTTTCAACCTGAGAGTAAGATGAGAGGTAAGCGATAGATCAGGAGGTAATGTAGAAAGGAGCGGTAATACATGGATTAACATGAGAAATGGGCTGTTGCCAGTCCCGCTGTGGGCACCACGATCAAAGAGTCTCCAGGGGAGGAGTTTCTGGGAACGTTTTGATTTTGAAGAGTTATGCAGGAGAAAGCACAGAAACAGCACCTTGAGAACTTGGCCAACATGAAGGGTTTGTAGGAGGATACTAACACTTTATTACGAAGAAATAGTGGTATTTCATTACTTCTTTTCTGTGAGAACTCAAAATCTTTTAAAATTTTCAGTGAAAGGAAGAGTCTGCTAAGGACACAGACATTTTACTCGCACATTAAAAAGACATAAAATTTCTATGTTCTGTGTTATTTTGAGCAAGGATGTGAGCCTGAGGCTTCAGTGAACCGCGTACAGTCCCTATCATTATCACTCAAATTAAGCATCAATTCAGTAGCCCATTGAGGGTTTCCTACAGGACAACAGGCAGCCCGACCACCAGGCAGAAGAAGCTAGAGGTGATGAGACCAGAGCAAGGGCATGTGTGGCTGGAAGGTGAGTCATCCATCAGCATGGAAGCTGAAATCACTGAGGTTGAACGTGGTTCATCTCCAATTCTCTATCTCTGTTATGGGTGTGTGTGCACGTGAACATGCTGCCCAGGGTTCCTGAAAGCAAACCAGGACCACCCTGTGTACCTGGTGTCAGCTGCTCCGTGTACATGCAGAATGATTTAACATTAACAGCAGGTTTTATTGTGCTTTTATTTTTGAAATGTGTTCTGACAAGCAGATAGGGAAGAAGATTCCTGTAAGTGAATTAAACTCCCACGCGGAGGGTAATTCAGGGCCTTATGTACTGTTTAAATTCTACTTAAGACCCATATTAAGGGTTTTGTTTTACATCTGGAGTGAATTTGGTTGTGTGAACGGCTGTGTCTGAACTCCTAACAATGTCTGAATCAAAAAGAATGCTTAATGGGGGGATTAGATTGGATACTAGTAGTGTGGGCATACCATCCTCTGCTGAAAGAACACTTCTGTGATGTGCCAGAGTTGTAAAGATTTCCTAAAAAGAGCAGAACTTGTTGGCAAATAGAAAAATGGCAACCTTTTTCTTTGTTCATTTTCTATCTGGATTCTCACCGCAGGATTTTGCAAAGTCTGGTTCCTGATCCTTTTCTTCTCAATGCACTGTTTTATCACTTTTTTTTTTTCCCTGCTACCTAGGTCCCTTCCAACCTAGGTGATTCTGTGAATGTTCAGACTAATCAATGTATGGCTACATAAATATGATGTCTCATTATGTCTTGTGCACAAGGCAGACTAATAACCGAGAAATCTTTCTTTTATTGCCTGGACATGCTAAGGGATGGCTCTTGTCTCGGTCCAGGATTATATGAAATCTCTCCTCTCACATCTTGCACTGTTTAGATGCAGGTTTGAGACAGGGCAAGGGCGGACACAGGGAAGAGAAGAGGCATAAATGGGCCATATCTTGTAAATACAACACGAGACCAAGTTCTCTGTGTGGGAAAAGACCAAAAACGTGCGTATTTGTTTAACACAACAGACTGAAGATGGACAGGCTCACAAGCACCTTAAAACCAGCACGAGGGTTTAGAAAGCTGAAGGGGTTAAAATATGGGAAGTAATGTTTTGGGGGTTTGCTTGTTTGTTTTATTTCATCACTAAACTGGGTGGATGGTTGGTTGGCTGGGCTTTCTCTCCCGCACACACTGAGGTGCTGTTGCCCAGTATTCCCAGGCTGCAGGTTTTGAGACCTCCTTCTGCAATAGATTTAGACACATGTCTACAGATGTCTACAATGTCTATTTTTAGCACTTTTTTCTTCGGTCATTGCATAAGAACACCTGCCTCACGTTTAGTACTTGAGTGTGTTAAAGACAGGGCAAACCAACTATGGCTATTTTATGTCAAAGGGAGCACCATCTCCTGCAAATACTGGTTTTTTATCTGACTCTTTTACTGTGGAGTAGAACTCAGTTTAGATGTCTGTAGATATTTACATAAAATAAATATTTGTGGTCCCAAGTTGCAGAGATTCTCTGCAGAAATAATGTTCCTTTTTAGGAACAGAGGGAAAATTTAAGGAGATAGCAAGGAACAGAGTTATAGTGTCACCTTCTATCGTTGCTAATAGTATTCTTTTCTAAAATATATTAATAAGACTGTTCAGCTACATGCTGTAATTTTGTTTTGATCCAAATAGTTAACGCAGAGTTTAATGGCATTTATTTTATTTCCAGTTAATTGTCAGTCAACTCTGACACTCATTTATATCAGCATGCAGATAAGGAAAATCTTCTTTTAAGCATAGTTTATTAAATGGCAATGCTATTAGCATACAAATTACACCCAGAATAGGATAAACAGGTACAAAGATCATTACCATATAATACAGACAGTCGGATCTCAGATGGGACTCGGTGGGACCTTTTCAAAAATACCAGAGCTGTCACCAGCAGGTGCAATTCATTCACTCAGCCAAGCTTTACTCACATTTACACCTGCATAAATCAGGAGGAATTCTGAGCCACTTGAGAGCTGTGCTCCTCTTTCTGCCCCTCGCTTTGTGCTTTTTAATTCGGCCCCTCTTGTGCTTCTCAATCTTTGCCAAATTAGAAAAGTCAGTTATTGCCTCAATGGCTGTTGAAGAAATTTATAATATATATCTATTATAATTTTATATATACATATATAAAACTTTTTAAATATATATATAAAAGTATATATATAGACAATATATCTTGCCATAGCCTATGAAAGCAAGAGTGTTTTGGCTCTTGAGCAGTGAAGTGAGATTGAGAAGACACGGTTTCAAATAGGATTTCTCAGATAATAAAAATTACTCTGCCTCTGATTTCATCAGATCCGGCACACTCCCTTTGTATCTGCACGGCGCTGTGATGATGACTTCAATAACATTATGAGGTGTCAGACACTCGATGTGAGAGGCAGACAGAAGAAAAGAGGAGCCAATCTTCACATTAAGTATCAGGGTTACTTTATTTTGAAAGGAATGACGTTAACGCCCTTGAAGAGAGAGCTGCCCTACTGGCCGTGCTGGAATCTGCTGAAGTAGGCTTGTTTCCCCCCAGTTTCACACCATTGCAGCTCAGCCGATTTGGATGGGGATTTCCAAGACATTCGCTGTATTGAATGAATGCAATTCCCATCCATGAATTAAAATTGTACCTCTCTCTAAAACACATTGGCTGAACAATACAGCAGCGCCCAAAAATTACCTCTGCTGCACTTTAACGATGAGTTGACACCTTCTTTTCTCAGATTTTATTTTTCTATCAGCCTTGTTAAATACATATTATTATTTCATGCTTTTAAGATCAAAGCAAATAGCCATCAACGGTTCTTTTGTTCACATGAGACAACACTTTCGGAGATGGTTTGTTTGGCCTGGTTAATTAAAAGCTGTACCTATCATCCCTGCTTGATTTCTCAAGTTCTTTACTTTAAAAGTATGTGTGACAATTTTAATGAGCTCTCACTTCTTCCCCGTCTCGTGTCTTCTGCAGAAACGTTGCAAACTCTTGTTTTTGAACATTACGCAGAGTTTTGACTCCAGCAGATCTTGGGGATGCTTTGTTTTCTCTTTCTGCCTATAATACTTGTCTTGCGTACTAATGGAGCCACGCAGAGAGGACAAGGATCAAGCTGATGGAACGAGTAGATTAAAAACAAACAAAGGGACATTGCTTTTATGCTTAAATAAACCAGGGAGAAAATTCTCACAAACTGTTGCGGGACAGAAAACTTGCAAAAGCTCCAAGGGCTTTGGATTCATTGCTGAAGGCAGATTTCAGCCTGTTGAGAAAAGCCCAGATCTCCAGATGCACACCCTGGGTCACTGAGTGCTGGGACAGGACTGTGGTACCCACGGCTGCATCCTTGTCCTGCCCTTATCCTCTGCCCCGGGCATCCTGCAGGAGGGAGATTGCCTTTGGGAGCCGTCTTGTTTTCCTGAGATCCACAAAAGTGAACTGCATCCAACATAGCCATTTTATTTTTTTTTATTTTTTTTTTGCAGAGTAAGTTCCCAGGCTTATTACATATGGAATGGTATTTCTATGTATTTCTAATTAGCTCGGGTGTGTAGGAAGTTCATGTGGGTTTACGTAACTGGATTTTCCTCTCTTCTTTTCCTCGTAGCAACTTTGCTTAATTGAGCTATTTACCCAGAGGTAGCACCTGGGTAATTCAGGCAGGAACACAGGCATCCGCGCTAGTCTGAGGAGAATGTAAGCATTTTGTAAGTCGGAGATGGCAGTTTCGAGTTAGGCTTATGCTTAAGCAATCCCTTGCTGCAGCAGGGCTTTATGAACAGCTGTGTCCCGAGTAGCTCCTTTCATTCCTCCTCCTCCTTTTGCAGGGATGCATTTATCAGATCTGCTTCAGAACTTCTGCTCTTTGTGCCTGGGCAGCCCCTCATTTATTTATCGAGAGAAGTCCCGTTTTCCTAGCAGAAAAAACATTCTACTTGCATTATATTGGACGGGTTAAACTTTTCTGCCTTGTCACAGCGCTCAGAATTACCTTGTCTTCTGATGCAAATGCTGAGAATTATTATCCGTAGCCTTCACGCAGTCTGAAATGTTGTGAAAAGGGATGGTTTTCAGCAAGCCCTTTAGCAGGTGAGACCCGTGCTTCACAGCTGCTGCTGCAGCCGCTCGTTAGAGCTTGATCCAAAGCCCGTTAGAGGAGATAATTCCCACTCCCTTCCGAATCACAGTTCCAGGATTGGAACGACAAACGGAAGAGGATAACGTGCAGCCCCTCTGAACCCACCCACAGCGTAAAGTCAGGGCTCTCGGGAAGTTTAGGGTGACTTTGTTGTTCAGGGCGGCTGGGTCGGTATCATGGAATTGTCAGAGTTGGAAGGGACCTTCTAGAGACCATCCAGTCCAACTCCCCTGCCAAAGCAGGGTTGCCCAGAGCACATCACTCAGGATGGCATCCAGGTGGGTCTTGAAGATCTCCAGAGAAGGGGACTCCATGACCTCCCTGGGCAGCCTCTGCCAGGGCCCCGTCACCCTCACCCCAAAGAAGTTTTTCCTCATACTTGAATGGAACTTCCCATGTTCCAGCTTGAGCCCGTTGCCCCTGGTCCTATCGCTGGAAACCACTGAAAAGAGTCCGGCTCCAACATCCTTCAACCCACCCTTTAGATACTTATAACCATAAATAAGGTCTCCCCTCAGCCTTCTCTTCTCCAGGCTAAAGAGCCATAGCTCCTTGAGCCTTTCCTCGTAAGGGAGGTGCCCCAATCCCTTAATTTCACGTTGGTTTTTTTTTTCTTGCATTTGAAATGCATCATCTTGATTTTTTTGCTGTGCTCGTCTTTCTCACCCCTCTCCTGAACACAGACCTCGGCACGGCTGGAAATAGCTCACTTTTTTTTTTTTTTTTTTTTCTTCAATTCCCTTCCTCGCTGACTAATTACTCTGGAGTCCTTTGGGCTTTTACATAAATTCTACCCGAGTATCTTATTTACTCTTGGCTCCCTAATTGTCTTTAGGTAGCATGGCCTCTGTTTCAGACAGCTCTGAGGCTTTTATTAGCTCCTGTGTTCTCTCTGGTTTGATGCCTTGAAAGAGCCGTTCCCCCCTCAGCCCCCGAGTTACTGCTTCCCAACAGCATCTCTTCAGATGAAGCGTTACCTCGTCGGCTCCTGAGTGACTGCAAACCCCTCTTAGTGGATAAACCAGGAAGCTGGGAATTATCCAGGTCTCAATTCCAAATGAAGAACACCACGGAAAAAAACGAACAAAAACCCTAGCCAGAAGCCCTTAGGGGACATTCCAAGATTCTCCCCTTTATTATTCTGTATTTTTCCTGTGTATTTACCTACATTGGAAGCTTTTGGGGACTGAGATTGTCCTTTTTTTTTTTTTGCCTGATGCCCATTTCTGGCTTCCAGTTTGTACCTAGAGCTTTTGGGTGCAACTGCAGTAAAAATAACAGGGCACAAGTATTTGATGGTGAGAAGGACACTCCGGTGGCTTGTTATACGTTATCATTCAGGTATCCAATTTATGAACATTTGCTGGTTCACACTTGAATCTCTTCCGACACAGTTTGGTGAAGCCACCAGATGTTACCCAACCAGTCAATTGAATCAACTGTTTTATCACCAGCAGCTTCCTACCAGGGTGGCCGGTGCAAACTGATGTGAAGAAACGCGTCATTAATAGGAAGAAAATTGCGGAGGCAGAAGTGGGCTATGTGGAAATGTTTCTTCCTATTTAAAGCTGGGTTGGAAATGCTGTCCTCAGGTGTGTCCCCACACCGAGAGCGAGGGGCACCCCTAGTTTCTCCTTTTGATGCACAGCATCATGAAGCTGGCAGAAGGACTTGGCTCTTTCATGGTTGTTCTTCCTTCCTTATCCAAAAAAAAAAAACAAACAAAAAAGCCATTTAGTTCATACATCATTATATGGAAGAGCATACTTTGTTGCTTCGCATTTTGCTCCTCTCCAATTTAGTACGGATACACGATGGATTATTAAACTCAAACTTATTTTCTCATTGTACTAGGAATTGCATGCAAACAACTGCTCCCTACCTGGCGATTATTGCCAAGGAAACAAAAATTTTTTTTTCATTCAAGCCTAAATCCCTTCCCCTCTCAGCGACAGAGTGTCCAGCACCACGGGGACATCTCAGCTTTTTTTCCTTCCTAAATCCACCCCTGTCCTGCTCGAGAGATCCCTCGGCAGGGGAAGGTCAGAAAAGAGTGGGAGACGTGAAACTGGGGGGGCTGTAAGTGAGAAGACCACCCAAATTCACAATTCCAGTGCTTCTCTTCCTCGCCTGAGGGGCTGGGAACATGTGATAGGAAGCAGAACAAGGTCTAATGTGTGTTACACAGAGAGCTACAAGTGTATAAATACCAGAACGGAATTCAGCAAGACACTGTGATGTTTTTTGTGTGTTTAATGGCCAGGATATTGCTGCCAGCTTCAACTTCCACTCTTGTTATTGT
Organism: Gallinago undulata; assembly: GCA_026546715.1. Lineage (NCBI taxonomy): Eukaryota > Metazoa > Chordata > Aves > Charadriiformes > Scolopacidae > Gallinago > Gallinago undulata. The sequence continues at coordinate 13,166,716 of JAOTQQ010000003.1, forward strand.
TCCTTTCCTTTAATAATTCATTACATCATCCAATCTGATGTTGTTAGTAATAAATATTAAATACCCAAGCTGTGATGCATGAATTAGATATTTTCTTTTTATAAAAGGATTCTTGTATTGGATTTAAATGTCAATTAAAAGAGGAATGTAAAAAAAACAATGCAGTGCTTCTATGTGCGCTGGGATGGGTGAAGCCTGGGTTCCTGTGGATTTGTGACTTACAGCTGGGTTTTGTCAGATGGAAGAGAAGGGCATTTGGGGGCAGCTCTCCACCTCTTTGGTGCAGATTCTCTGATGTCTACTAAGGAGTGTGCTCAAGCCATAGTCTTACCGCCACGAGAGGCTGTACGTACAGACCCTGGTCCCATTTTCATCAAACTTCCAGGAAATTCATGTCTTTCAACCCATTGTCCTTCCAAACTCAGAAAAAACTGGTCAAGAACTTCAACATCTACCAGATGCAACAGGTGGATGGAAGAACTGACGCAAAATTTACAAAACATTGCAAGATAATATTATTTTCTGTTCAAATGTTCATCTCTTACCTAATTCAGTGTGCATTTTGAAATCCTTTCCCTTCTATAGATAATGTTTTCTTTTTATTTGTGAAGAAAATCCCCAAACTCTGAGCAAAAAGGTGCCAGGCTCGCCGTGAAAGCTTACCTAAGGAACAGATATACCAAGCTCCGTACTGTCTTAAGTCCTAAAGTATCTCATTGATGTGAAGAAGCATATGAACAAGCTTGGAAATTAATTTTGTCCCTAAAACCCAGGAGTGGTCCTGAAATTACTGCTAAATGCAATTTACCCAATACTCTGCAAACTGGTGTGAACGACGTAGTGACTAATAAGGTGATTTGAGGGCCCTGTGAGACAGCGATGGATTTGATTTGGCTCCTCGGCTCGTGAGATGGCATTTCAGCATCTCAGCCACTCTGCTAATATCTTTTAATAATCCTGACAAAATTGCACAGGCAGCTGGGCTCAGACAAAACATTAGGCTGGCACAGGAGTACTGGGATCTGAAAAAACAAAGCCCCCCCTTCATGGTAAAATACAGCACAATTAGGTAACGAGTTGGGTCTTCTTTCTCTTGAGACTCCAAATTTTGCTGCAAAAAATCAGCTATATAAGTAAGTGAATGGTTAAGTCCAATATGTCAATATAACATTCCTAATATCATTTGAATATGTTAAATAAGGTGAAAATTGATTGATACGTATTCAGCTTGCTGTAGAAGAGGAAAAGTATAATGGACGCATTTAAATATTAAAAGTAGCATTGCACTTCCAGGACAGCTCCTGTAACAGAAGTCTTTCTTTCTTATTTTTTGTTTGTTTGTTTATTTTTTTCCCCCCAGGGTCATCTTTCTAGAGGATGGCAGTCTCAGGCTCCTTAACATCACCAAGTCGGACGCCGGGGTGTACACTTGTGTAGCGACAAATCAGTTTGGAGTTGCCAGAAATTCCGGGAACCTGATTGTGAAAGGTATTTTAGTATTTTCTTTCGTGCTTTGAGAACATTAGAAATCATGTCCCTTTTTTTCATTGGGATGCCCAAGTCTGTGCCAATCAGTGCTGGTATCGACGGGTTGGTACTTGCAATTTGGAGCTGAAACCAAGCTCTCTACCACCTGTAGCAGAGAAAAACTCGTGACCACACTGCTCCGATGATCAATTTGTTTATCAGGGAGGTCTCCCAAGGTACCCACAGAAGCAGGTAGTAGTATTAACAGTGATATTGGTACTGCAGTGCCATTTAGACCTCTCAGGTACGGGCTGTGCTGGTGCTGGCACTGGGTTTGAAAGGACACCAGGGCACCGTGACAGTTCAGTGTACTCTGTGCCGTGGGCTTGGATGAGTTTATTCACCTCTTTTACAATTTACATCCCATCTGAGGCTGAGGAAGAGACTTTAAAGCCTAAAAAGAAATAAGATGTTATGAAACCATCTGAAAATCAGGTCGGTGTATTTTCTTCAACTATATTTTGTATACGTTGCCTTCCTGCAGATCCTGGAGCTACCCACTCCTTCTCTGCATCCCAGCTGTTCTGTAAATAACTTTGGTAAATAACTCCAAAACAAATCTGAGGCAAGCGAAAACCCTTCTTTCGCCCCTCACAGGACTTTTGGCTCTGAATATTAAAATGGCCATCTTTCACAGCCCTCCCCCGGTCCAATTGCTGCATTAATAACAGAAGTAGGGACCCATTGGGGTGTCTTCTACGTTTCCCTGCATGTTAATGCACCTCATTTCACAGGACACCCCTTTGAAAGCATTTGATTTTTTTTGCTTATGTGTTCTTATGTTAGATTTTTGGTTTAATTAAACCATTTCAACCATTAAGTACAGGTCTGTGTTACTAAACAGATCTTTTTCGGGGCGGGGGAAATGAGAACTATCCTCCTCTCACCTTACCATTATTTTCTTCTCCATTTTGCATATGAGCTAAAATTTTTATTCTCTCCTTGAAAAGAAGGTGACTTTCCTCTTTGAAAGTCATCACTATGAACTTGACTGGTTCTGTCCACGGATAGGTTCATACGGTTAATTGTTGGACTTGGTGATCCTAAAGGTCTCTTCCAACCAAAACGATTCTACAATTCTGTGATTTTCAGATCACCTTGGTGATGCCAGGAGTTTTATTTGTAGATGTTGTGATCCTTTAGTTGGAGGTGTATAAACAACTTCCTTAACAGCCATCCTGTGATTATTAGTTTAAACATCCAGAAAATCACGTTACGGTCCAGGAGACACGCCGTATCAAATGGTCCCATCTGCTGTCATTCTCCTGCCCTCCAAAGCTGCAGCTTCCTCTGCACTGGGGCTGGGCTTCTGGTGTAACCACACGCTCTGGCTCTGGTCCCCATCCAGAGATGCTCTGCAGGGGGTTGTCTTCCCTACAGTATTTTTCACCCCTCTTTGAAACACAGTCAAGTACATTGTGGAACACATTAAAGTACATTATGTCCTTTGCCTCGAGTTTTTGCCGCGCTGGTGGGTGTTCTATCTCCATTAGTAAAAAGAATTTGTACAAGTTTATGGCTCAGGTGGACTAGTCCAGACCTGGGGGACATGGAAAGAGATGTTGTTTGTATAGATGCTCCTGTGAGCAATGTATGAAATGACTGTGCCCTCATCTTTGATCACTGACAGAAGAAGAACAAAAAAAAAAAAGGAAAACTGAAGCAAACTTAGTATGTTTTTTTCTCTCTGTTCCAACACAATCTTTTCAATACAGATGTTTTCTTATAAAAGTATTCATATTAGTTTTTTGTAAATAAGAACAAGTTAAAAAGTGGAACTTCTGAGGTTATAGTAAGCATATTAATCAGCTTTGCAAAACGTCTAACAATAATAACGTTTGTAGTTACAAGAGGAACACGTTATTAAATGTAATTTCTAATTCTCTGTTTTCTCAATATTCTTGTTTTCAATGACTTCAGACCAGTTACTGCAGCCTGCAGGCATGACCTCCTCCCTAACCTACTGCAGCTGGCGAAAATCTTTTTCATACTGGTGTTATGAAAGAGCAATTAGCGTTGATGCAGTGCAAGGCGTGAGCTGGGACGATGTTACAGCACAGCTAGCAATGAATAAACCAAGGAGTTTAGGGTTTAGGCAGCTCTGACTTCATTAAGGTTATATACCATTTCACATCTCGCAGACATACATCCTAATGGAGCAATATGGGAAAACCACATTAAAATATGAAAAAAATATTTTGTTTGGCGTTTATGAAGTTTATTAAAACACTGAGTAACAACATGGTATAAAAATGATCTTGTTTGCAGGGAACATTTGTTTTTGTTTCCCCTCTGGAGAAGTTTTGGCTGTTCAATTATAGGCCTCATTGCTTCAGCATTATTTTCAACTGAAATGTCAGAACTTGGAAAAGCATATCTAATGTGCAAATTAAGTTTATTGCTGCTCATTGAGTTGTTTATTCTTTGTGTGAGAAGTCTTTATTATACCTCCAGCACTCACAACATCTTATCTATTTTCTCCTCTGGAATGGGATTTGCCATATAATGCATGTCTGCAGTTGCTAAGCAAGATAGATAGATAATGTAGAACCAAGAGCTTTTAAGAAGCTTTTAAAAGTATTTGAGGTGGAAGTCTTAAAGACAACCCCATAAAAGGAGCAGAAAATATTGCACAAGTGAACCACTCTGTATCAGTAGTATCACAGGATATGAGCAGGCTAGAACAAGAGATACAAGAACATGATAATACCATAATAATATGGATTTATTTTTTTTTTTGCTAACACAACAAAAAATAACACATCCCCCACACAAACCCGGTATAATTCACAGAAGGACAGTTTTCAGTATTTATTTGGTAGAAGCAAATAGGTTCATTCCAGTAAGAAAGCAGAATTCTTGTAATACTAACAACATACAGCCATTGGGAGTTGTTGTGTTATAAGAAGAAACCATTATGATCTGATACTCCAAAATACCCGTTCACTAGAGGGTTCCATCAGATGCATTTTTTTCAAAATATTTATCTTTCCCCTAAGGAGGCATTCCATAGGTTTTAACAGATAATTGAACCCTGGATTTTTTATTCCTTCTAACAACATTCTATAACTGGATTACAGATGTCCTATTTCTGATCTCTTTGCATGTGTGATCAAATAATGACACAAGAAATCACGTGACAGATTTAATGAGGCAGCCATAATATTATTGGGACCTTCTGATGAAGAAAAGTTTCCAAAAAATCCCAGCCGGTGTCATTACAACCAACTGGAGCTAATGGCCCCTTCCTGTGCAATAGTTGACTGGCTTTGATAGGAGCTTAAAGATTTTACAAAAAACAGGATATCATTTTCTATTTGTATTCTATGGATTTTAGAATGCAGCTATTGAGCCTGATTAAAAATTCTGTGCAGTCCTGCTTGTATCATTCTTGCTTAGTCTTACTTCAACCTTTCCATAGAAATAAATTGATTTTATTTATAGTATTTTACTTATTTATAGATAGCTGTAATTGTACACAGCGCATCGTGGAAGGGTCAAAATGCACCAATCCTGGTGACCAACCATCCAGTACAGAGGAGCAGGAGTTACAAAATGAGGTGTCATAAAGTCTTGTGGCAGTAGAGGTGATGTGGGTCTTGTGAAGGGTAGATATTTTAAAGGGAAATTTGAAGGACAGGAAGCACTTGACACATGGAAAATTCAGTAGTGGCACAAAGTTTTATTAGCTGAATGACCCAGATGCAGAAAATGGGTAATTTCACCCCTGGTCTAAGTGCCTTGATTTGGAGTTTATACCTGGCAGCAAGGAACTCAACTGTTGGGGTCTGTCTGAGAAGGCTGGGAAGGTGAACCTTGTAACAACTCTTTGCTCATACCCAGATACTGAGTTTATGGATGGAAGGCTCAGGAAACATACTGTTGCCCATCTAATTGATTGACTTTGTAAACGAGCCTTGTCAAGGCCAGCCTTCTTCATCACCAGGGCAGTCACACTCTCCAGGAGGCAGAAGCTGTGAAGGTGACTCTTGCAGCGACTTCAGAAGAGCTAGTTCCCACCTCCTGGTTTGAACAGCTCTACCACACAGGTCAGACCCAGGGGCTACAGGAGGTGGGGGACAGCCCAAGTTGACTTGCCAGATCCTTCAACACCCTCTTTTTGCATCATTTATGAGAAAATATGTGTGGAGACATTTCTCCTGCACAACTAAGGAGATAAACCCCATGTACAGTCTGTGAGAAAGTGTGTCGTAACATTCAGAGCAATGTAGAATTTCTACTTTGAGGTCGATCGTAGTGTTCAGGGGAAGACTTTGTTTCTTTGATGCCCTATTTCATTGGTTTTAAAAGCTCAATGTAAAGATGCACGTTGTTCATAGGTTTAAGGAGGGAGGGAGTCTTACAGGATGACTTTGGAGGAAGAGATGATGAGTTTGGAGGACCATATCAGACCAGAAGATCATGCCTCCCCACATCCTACTGGCAAAGAGATGTTCCAGCTATTGTGAAAGTAGCTTTCCAATTTTTAGTGTATGCCAGGATCTCTTTTTTTTCTTCTTTTAACATATACAGTGTTATTGCAAGTAATAGAATTTCTCTCCTCAAAGTGTTATTCATGCAGTTCTATTGCAGCCGTGAGAATAAGGAGGAGGAATAGGAAGAAAAGAGGACTTTGTGGAGGTTCTCTGTAGTTCCAAGATACTTTTCAAAATTATTCTATAAAAGTTACCTGTGCTTCACAATGGAATTACGTCATTTGAGATTTATGGAGCTGAGTTCTTTGCCGGCGTGGGCTGAAATCAGTGGAGTTGTGCCAACAAAGAATACAGCCCTTGAATCATCTGGAATTTATTGCACCTGACACACTGCTTCCAGGGAGAGGAAGAGATTTCTCTAACCTCATGATCGAGTATCTTCAAGACAGTCATCTGAGGCCTTCACATTTTTGCAGTCCTTGACTTCACACAGACTGATGGAGCTGCCAGGATGATAGTTTTACGTGGCTCTGAAGAGCAATCAGAGCGTGCAGAGAAATGTGAGAAGGCGTGTTCCAAGTCTGAGCTCCAACTCAGGATGAGAACTTCTGATGCTCTCTTATAAGACAGCAGAAAAAAACCCACCTAATTTGTCTATACCCATAAAAATCACACAGGTTCTTTCTTTGTTTTCCTTGGAAAATGTTACTTGATGCCTGCAACAGGTATATAGAATCACAGAATCATAGAATCATTTGAGTTGGAAAGGACCTTAAAGACCATCCAGTTCCAACCCCCCTGCCCTGAGCAGGGACACCTCCCACCAGACCAGGTTGCTCCAAGCCCCATCCAGCCTGGCCTT
>JAOTQQ010000003.1:13173640-13183844 GCA_026546715.1 Gallinago undulata
GCAGGGACACCTCCCACCAGCCCAGGTTGCTCAAAGCCCCATCCAGCCTGGCCTTGAACCCCTCCAGGGATGGGGCAACCACGACTTTTCTGGGCAACCAGGGCCAGGGTCTCACCACCCTCACTGTAAAGAATTTCTTTCTGGTGTCTAAAACTCTGAAACTAGTGAGATCCAGCTTTATTTTAAAAGATAAGCAGAAAATGAATTGTTCTACCTTGTTTCTACTTGACCACTGCCATCAGTAAGTCACTTATCCAGCACAGCTCGATGCTGGGAAGAAGACCTTCAATTTTCAGCCCGCGAGGCCTGTCTGTATCTACATTTTCATCAGTTACTGCAATGATGGTGATAGTTTGAATAAAAATGTGTTTGAAGGCAGAGGGTTGGATGCCCTATAATGCATCAACCCTTTGGAACCAAGGCCTTGGCAAAACCCAAATCCTGAATTTTGGAGTACATTTCTGGCACAGAGGGTTAAGCCAGAACGAGCGCTGAACTAACGCAGCCCGTGCAAATGTCCTTCTCCTCCTCCCACGTTATTTTCAGAAAGTAGTAATAATGTTGAGTAGATTCTGCTCTCGTTTTATTCATGTGCTTCTAAATTCTCACCGTTTTATAACACTTTCAGGTGCAAAAGCTTTATTCAGGGGAATTGCTTGCAGCAAAGTGGTTGTTATCTCTAATCTATCTGCCAGTCCCACCAGCGAAAGCGAAGCCATATAAACCTATTTCTTCCCCCTTCAGCGAGCTGCTACTTGCCTTAATACCAGCTGCAAATTTGTTAGTCTAAGGGGTTAAAAAAGACTAGATAAATAGTTTTTCTGTCTGCGAAGGTACTTTCTTTGAAGCCGTAGCGTAAGCAGCGCCGGGCGGTGAATTGCCGCCAACGTTCACACAGATTAAGGGTCTCAAGGTATAAAGTAAGCAGAGATGAAGAGTAATTTTGCTTCTGCTGCAGTTCCCCATAAGGAGAGATTTTCACGTTGGAAGAACCGCGGGCATATTTGTAACAGTCTTAATAATCATCTTTCTTTGAGCTGAAACCGTGTCTGTTGACTCTTCGCAACGTAATAGATGACTAATTTGGGATGTTGCCTCTGACATGGGCTCGCACGCAGCGTGCTCATCATATTGAAACTGGAACAGTAATAGGCTACACACGAGTAAGAGTCTTCTGAAACCATCGCTGTATGACAGATAATTTTCTTTATTATGGAACATTTGGGCCAATTTTAAATAATTTCACAAATGGTACAAAACTCATTCGAGATCTGCAATTTTTATAAGCATTTTAATGAAAATAATTTCCTTTTTTTTTTTTTTTTTGGTCTCCACAGAAAGGACTGTAATTACTATTCCACCTTCTAACATGGATGTAACTGTTGGAGAAAGCATAGTCCTTCCATGCCAGGTGTCTCATGACCCCTCCGTTGATGTGGTCTTCATGTGGTCATTCAATGGCAGTAAAATTGATTTTAACAGAGGAATACATCATTTTGAAAGAATTGGAAGAGTAAGTTTCTTAAACTCCTTAGTGCTTAATGAAACTATTTGCCACAGTCTTTAGACGACACAAATATTTATCATAATTCTTCCATCGCTATTTATATGCATGGCAAATCACTGTTTCTTTATAAGGGCTGCAGCCATTTATTTTTCTTTCTTAAATTCCATAAAGGCGCTTGAGTTATTTGTGAAGCCATAATAAAAATGTCCACATGAGAGAAACTGATGGTAGTTATGAATATTTTAATTTAAAAGCGGAATTTTTTATTAATATTGTGCAATTTATAAAAATGTCCAGTATGGAAAGCATGTTGTGAGTGATTAGTTTACTTTCTTTGTATCTCCAGGAATCCGCTGGGGATTTGATGATAAGAAATATTCAACTGCATCATTCTGGGAAATATGTGTGCATCGCACAAACAACTTTAGATAGTCAATCTGCAACAGTAGATGTAATTGTAAGAGGTAGGTCTGTTCAATGTAGACACATATATCTTGTGGAGGAATTAGACATTCTTAACATCAGCTATTGTTCAAATAATTGCTGTGATACCAATTCAACATTTCAATAGTGAAACGTTATATATATTGTATCCTTGGCCCCAAAATGGAATTGAGATTCTGGCCAGCATGGTCACAGAATCACAGAATGGTACAGGGTGGAAAGGGACCTCTGGAGGTCATCTGGTCCAACCCCCCTGCCAGAGCAGGTCCACCCACATGAACATGTCCAGGCAGGTTTTGAATGTTTCCAGAGACAGAGACTCCACCACCTCTCTGGGCAGCCTCTTCCAGGGCTCTGCCACCCTCAAAGTGAAGACGCTCCTCCTCGTATTTAGATGGAACTTCCCATGTTCAAGTTGGTGCCCATTCCCTCTTGTCCTGTCCCTGGGCACCACTGAAAACAGCCTGGCCCCATCCTCCTGACACCCACCCTTTAAGTATTTATAGGCGTTGATCGGATCCCCCCTCAGTCTTTTCCAGACTAAGAAGATCCAAGTCCCTCACCTTTCCTCAGCAGAGATGTTCTATTCCCCTCATTATCTTTAAAGCTCACGATCCTAATGCAGAGCTAACCCAGGGAGAGGGTCTGCTGTGGCCTCCTTGGAAGATGAATTGTCCTGGCCACACAGGTCGATGTGGAAGGACATCAGGAAGTCCTCTGCTTTCCGCAGACTGCTGTCACTGGCTCCTTGCTGGGCATCTCTGGGTCACTTGCCAGGCTGGAAAAGATCAAGAGACCCGGTTCCTTATTTGGAGATAATATGACAAATTATTTTCTACGGTCAACTGACTAATCTTTTTACTGCCAGCAGCAAGAGAAGTGCTGTCATGGGAGCAGATCTACTAGAACCTAGCAGAAATCAGAAATCTGTGTAGCACACCATCTTGCATTCTTTCTCAACTTCGATTTTGATTAAATTCAATAGGAATTCTGACAATGTTGGATGGTTCAGCAAAAGACACATTGGGTAACTTTCTTTGTCAGAGAAAAAAATAATCATCCCCTTGTTTGCAGTTTTCATGTTGTAAACATGAAGACATTTATTTTCCTGACTCAACCCCCCTCATTAATTAGAAAAATGTAATACGGGCATGAAGCCATCATTTAGAGATTGTGTTGCTTTTATGAAACTGCAGCTTCATGAATAATTCCACTGACTTGAGCAGTGGAAGTTAAGAGTTGCCCAACCCAACCCAGCGATGACTCTTCTCTTCCTAATACCTTCATCTTAAAATGCTAATTGTATTAGGCCCCCCAGGTCCACCAGAAGATGTTAAAGTTGAACATATTTCTAGCACGACTGCTGTGTTGTCCTGGAAGTCTGGAATAGATAATAACAGTCCAGTCCAGATCTACAGCATTCAGACGAGGACTCCTTTCTCAGTTGGCTGGCAGGCAGTTGCAACAGGTGAGCAATTTTGCGAGTTACCTTGTATTTTTTGCATATGCTATTAATTACTCCAAAAATAAACCGTCATGACGTGTTTATTTTGCCTTTAGATCCTGAAGTCATTAATGGTAGGACTCACAAGGCGACAGTGGTTGACTTAAGCCCTTGGGTTGAGTATGAGTTCCGTGTGGTTGCCAGCAATGGTGTTGGAATTGGGGAACCAAGCAGACCATCAGCTCTACTGAAAACTAAAGCAGCGGGTAAGTCCTTAGTTTCTGTCAGATTTTTCCACGCAGACACGGGTGTGAGAACTTCACTGCAGCAGAGTTGCTCCCTCCCACAGGGTTACTTACCTATCTGACTGGTATTTTAGCCTGTGGCTGCTCTACCCCTCTACTCCACTCTAGTGAGACACCACCTGGAGTACTGCATCCAGCTCTGGAGTCCTCGGTGCAGGAAGGACATGGACCTGGTGGAACAGGTCCAGTAGAGGGCCACAAAGATGTTTCGAGGGCTGGAGCCCCTCTGCTGTGAGGACAGGCTGAGAGAGTTGGGGTTGTTCAACCTGGAGAAGAGACAGCTCTGGGGAGACCTTAGAGCCACTTCCAGTCCCTAAAGGGTCTACAGGAGAGATGGGGAGGGACTCTTGATCAGAGAATGTAGTGATAGGATGAGGTGTAATGGTTTTAAACTGAAAGAGGGGAGATATAGATTAGATCTTGGGAAGAAATTCTTTCCTGCAAGAGTGGTGAGACGTTGACCCACGTTTCCCAGGGAAGCTGTGGCTGCCCCATCCCTGGAAGGGTTCAAGACCAGGCTGGATGGGGCTTTGAGCAACCTGGTCTGGTGGGTGGTGTCCCTCCCCAGGGCAGGAGGGTGGAACTGGATGATCTTTAAGGTCCCTTCCAACCCAAACCATTCTATGATTCTATGGCTTCATGTCAGCAGACCTGTGCTACCGATGCAAGGGATGCTTGGACATGATTGAGGCACCGCATGCTTGGCTCTCTGCCTTGGTGGTCACTTGAGCCAGCAGTGAAAGCTGGAGCTGGCCCACGCTTCCTGCTTTTGATATGTCCCAAAATAGATCTAATCCCTCTCCCTGAACACAAGCTTTCATTCAAGCAATTGGGGATCAACCTTTGTTTTCTTCCAATTATAACCACGTTTATACCCTGCTCAGGGACTTGCTTAGAAAATGATAAAGCCAGTGCTCTGGCACGTCCTCACAGCAGCAGGGAATGCCTTTGCTGCAGAGCGTGTTTGATATCTGAGCATCAGGAGGGACAGGAGATTGGCTTTAACTGGAGGAAAGAAATTATGGCATCCAAAGCCCAGTGAAACTAATAGCTTCCACTGATTCCGGGGCAAGATCCTTACTCTCTCTCTGTCTCACCTTTACGCATTTATCTTCTGGGACTTGGGAGCTCATAGGAAGAAGACTCATTCTCAGATGACCGACACTGTCAGTCCTGTGACCTACTCGGTTTGGTACAATTTATTTGAAGCCCAAACCTTTGGTTTGTTTTATGTTTCTCCCAGCCCCCTGCTTATCAACTCTCTCCCACCTATAAAGTCAGTATTTATAGGATGGAAAGCAGTAAAGTGGAAGCAGCTTTTACAATCCACTTTCTCTCCTCTGTTTCTCTCATTTGCCAAGCTCTGAAGTTTGTCAAGCTGCATTTCAAGACTGAAATCAAAATACAGTATAGTAGATCATACAGCAGAAAATACGTATGTCCTTAGAAAGGGGATCCATTTGTTACTCAGAACACCTACAGTATTTGTCCAAAGGCAGAATTGCTTCAAAATGTGTTGAATAAGTTGATTTAAATTTAATAAGTTTTTTGCCTATCATTGAAGCAAAAGCTTGTACTGAGCGCTGATGCCAGAAAAAAAAAATATTTGAACATGAGAACACCAATTTCGATAGATTTTTTTTCAGCTTTCCAGGGGAAAGAGAGCTTCCCTTCTGGGAAGATGCACTGATCCCGCCTGGCTTAGGTGTCTGGGGGGGGGTGTACCCAAGTGGTACATGACCCCGTCCTCCAGCAGGAGACCCACAGGAAGCTTCCAGGTGGAAGGAGTCAGGGGTGATGTGAAAAGGGAAGGCTTAAGACGAGCTGGAGGCAGAGGAGGACAGATTTTCTAAATTGCCCAGCAGAGTATTACAGATAGGTGTTCTCCAATACATGATTGATCATGAAGTCAGCATTAGTCTTGAGAAGGTCTTTCTTGCTGTTGCTGCCTTGGGGCTTTGTAAAGTGTGATATTCAAAACCACCTATACAGTCAGTAAAAGCTTTCATCTTTTAAAGCTTTTTTTTTTATTAGAGGGATTCACAAGGCTAAGGCTGGAAAGAGACAGAAACAAAAAAATTAATATTATTTATCATGTCAGTAGCACCAGGAACATTATTTCCTTACAGTGTAGCCCCATCTGAAGCTTAACAAAAGGAATAGGAAGACTCAGCTCAGGTTTAGTTGCTTAACCTCTTCACTGCTGTAAATCATTCTGTCTCAAAACATTGCCGTGCCATGAGAGAAATAACTGCTTATTTTTATTTTTTTATCAGAATAGGAAACTGAAAACAGTATCACAGTGTGGACAGCAAAAGGCTGGCCATGAAAGGGTGAATTTGAACTTCACTGCTGTAATAGCTATTTTGCCAGCTGAAATCTGAGCATTAGTAGATTTGTGGATGCAAATGAGCCACTGTTCATTTCATTAAAATGGAGCTCAGAATTAATTGAGCCTCTGTTGGTGCACTCGGCTGTAAATTTTCATCTGTTTCTCAACTCTGACCCAGTTGAGGCTCTGCTGAGCAGTAGTACACATTTTTTCCCCATGCAAATGTAGTAAGTACGGAACACATTTAACACATGAACTAATTGAGCATCAACTGGTTCATGAAGCAGTGAAACACTAGGCTTGAAAGTCTGTTTTGTCATTTTTTTTTCCTTTAATGCTGTTGTTTTCAGTCTTAGATTATTTGCCTCTGATGTGCCCAAAGACATTGATTGTAAGTGACAAAATCGAATGCATATGCTAAACTCTCCAAAAGAGAGTCTGTTTGCACTTGTGCTCCCTTTTATGACTACACAACAACATTATTGTGAAATTCCTAGAAACGATGAGATCAGATAAAGGTTTATATGTGGACTTGAATCTGAGGGTGATAGCGGGTTCACATAAATTTCTCTGAACTTAAATGGCCATTTTCTTTAGTTCCTCTACTGCAGCTGGGAAAACGCTGGATGGAAGACACAGGGAAGGGCCTGTGGACGTGGCAAAACTTGCCAAAATCTCTGAAAAAGCTTCTGAGAGAGAAATGTCCTGCCTGTTTCTGACCCTTCAGCCCTGTCCCAACACATCCCGTTCTCAGGCAGTGAGAGCTGAACGAAGGGAGCAACTAAACAATCTGGAAATTTCTAAAAAATAGTACCAAGGTTCTGAAGATGGCAAATAGTACAAATGCCTTCTTGTAAGGGGTTCCTGTCTCAGTCAGTTCTAGGGTTGTCCTCTTTTTTATACTTCTCTAGCAGCTGAAGAGGAGGAACATGAAATCATCCTGGCAAGTAGATCTATAGTGAACTATACAGTAAGAACAAGGCTGGTCTGTCTAAATTCCATCCATTACATCAGAAACCAGTTCCCCCAAACTGTCAATATTTATAGGCTAATGGAGCGGGCGTATTTATGGAAATACAGACAAGAAATGCTGATATTTCCTTTCCCTCTCCACCAAGAGCCATTTGAGAGGCCCCTTCAGCCTGGAACACCAGCTTGACCTTGACCCTGTGCCTATGGTGCCATACACCAATGGGGAAATCGAGCTCCAATCAACAAACTTTTGGGAATTTACAGTCTTGGGAGAAAGAGAAAAGCAAATGACGAGTTTTGAAGTTCCTAAGAAAAGCATACAGCAAATTAAAAAAATTAATATATTGCTCCAACAACATGTTTACTGAACAAATGCATAATTAGTAAATCAGTAGTGTTGCAGCTACAGTCTGAATGGAACATCATTTTGCCAATTAGTTGATGAGGCATAATAATGTCAGATACTTGATGCTACTAGCGTTTTTAATTAATTTTTTGAACCAGGGTACTCATGTATCAAATACATCTGTGGCTTCAGCCTCAGAAACTTGAAAATGTGTAAATAGAATCTGAGTTCATTTAAAATGTACCGTTGTATAATGTAGTCCCTGGTCTACGTGCTGAAAGGCAGAAGAGCTGCATTTGAGCTCGGAAAAGCCCTAATCCTGTAGTAGCTGTGAGTTCTTTCAAGCACCAACATCTTTTCTTCTCCAGTCCCTGTCGTGGCACCAACGAACGTCAGCGGAGGAGGAGGGAGCCGTTCTGAGCTGGTCATCACGTGGGAGGTAATTGTTAGCTCAATTAACCTAAGCTGTTTAATGGGGGAGAGTCCACGGGTGAAATCACAGCCCTGCTGAGAAAGCCAAAGGCTTTTGGTCACTGGCTTTGGCTGAGCCTGGATTTCATCCTGCAGCTGCAGAGAAAACAGCCTGTAAGATATACAGCAAGTTTTCTGTGTTATAGCCAACACTTTATAAAAATAAACAGTTTAAGAGGCCTGTTATAAAGATGTTTAGAAGTCTGTATAACCCTCTTATCTCCATTGTACAGGAGGTGCTTAACACACTAATCTGCTTGGCCATTTTCTGCATTAACATTTTTCATACTTTTGTTTACATGTTTTTCATTCTGGAGCACTGTGATGACAAGACATATCCCATTATGCGTTACAGGAGATGAGCCCTCTAAGTCTCCTGCACTCCAGCGAGAGGAGAGAATTATAGGTTTTTCAACAGAGCAGTTGATACCACGCTACAAGTGGCCATGGGCGAGCGCAGGTCATTTCACAAAGCAGGAAGGAAGGAGACCTCCTTCTCCAGCCACCCGTGGGCACGGCCAGGAAGGCAGGCAGCTTCTTGCAAAGCTCGTGTAGTGATGGGGCAGCTGCTGGCTTGGAAAAACTCCCCAGAACACCCCTCTGCATTTTTCATTGCAACTGAAAGATACATATGAAGTTCACGCGGTCCCTGGTTAAGTTTCTCCGTTGGCTTTGAGGGCATCTGACCCAAGTAGGAGCCACCAGCAGCAGCACCCAGCCTGGAGGACAGGGGCCAGGCAGCCTTGCCATGTCTCTTACTATTTGCACAAAATGACCTCTCTTTAGTTCCTAATTTGGGACTGGGCCTCCAAAACCGTGGTGCTCCCATCATAGAATTATAGAATCATTTGGGTTGGAAAGGGACCTTAAAGATCATCGAGTTCCAACCCCATCATAACTCATGGAAAAAGTTTTTTCATTAATAAAACCCCAAAACCTCCCAGTTCAGCTTAAGCAAGGAAAGCAGTCTGATCTCTCCCTTGGCTTCATTCTTTTTCCAAAGAAATAACCAAGCTCATGTATACAGTTTGAGGAAGGAATTCATCTAAACTAAAAGTGATATTTTCATCAGCTGTGTTACCTGTGTTCTCCCATATGCTAAAAATCTGCCCCATTTAACCAGGCTTTTGGGAGAGGAAGAGAAACAATAGGGAAAAAAATGAGGTCAAAAGAAAAAAAGCCCCACGAGGTAAATAACATTGCCAATGTTTTCCATTCTCCCTGCTCCAAACAGACTGAAACTTCCCTTTTACCAACCTAAGTTTTCCTCCATATAGATCTTTCACTGTTTTGTTTCATTTTCTCCTCTACTGATCTACTCTTTTGGGGGCAGAGGAACATGAAAATTGAAAACAACCTGAGAGATCTCAATCAAATTATCCCGTTGGACTCCGTAGTGTGTCCTGAAAAATAGGCAGAAGAAATACTAATTATGCCGAGCTAACAACACTGAACACGACTCCGTGGCTTTCTGTGATGAACTCACTAAACATCTTGATTAAATCTGAGGCCACAGAAGCCTCAAAAACAAATTAAATGCTCTAAAAAGAAGCTTGGACGCTTACAAATCCCCAGTGCAGCATCATCCCTCACGTTTAACATTCTCAGGACAGGGTAAGAGAGAGGAGGGGGCATATTGGGGAACTGATGTTTGTAAAACACTTAAGGAAAGATGCATTTGTTATATATTTGCCGAAATCTTCTGATGTACTTCCTGATTATTATTTTTTTCTCCCATCTTCTGGCAGCATTAGTGCTCCCGGGAGTTTCTCTGCAGGAGAAAAGGAGGAGCTCAGGGGCTGCAGTTCTGCCCCTGTGCTTTTCTCTCTCTTTTCGCACCATTTTCCGTGGCTGCTTTTTCCGTGCATTCTACTTCCATGCAAGCATCTCAAATAAATGAATTTTTGCTGAGAAACGCTTCCTTCCACCGTGTACTACTGATCTTTTCTTGTTTCACAATTGTTCCTGTGCTTTCAGAAGCCAATATAGAATTATTTATATCCCAAGAAAACAAAAAAGTTCACGCTGGATACAGTGTTGATGTAATTGCCTGTGCAGTATGAGTCATTAATACATATCTTGACGTGAGATTTTTATTAATAGAAACATTAATTTCGCCATGTTGACTTGCAATAACATTTCTGCTCTAAACAAACTTAAATAACAATATGTTCGTGCACTCGAGACATTCACCTGTGGTAAAAATATATGTAAGCACTATACTTGTAGACAGGCAATTACACAGCTGACGCACACTTCTGTGTTTACATTTCCTCCTTTCCCCACTCTTTTTTTCTTTAAAAATAATTTCTTTTAAATGAGCATTCCTATACCCCTTGGTGGGGGGCGGGGGGGGGGGGGGAATCAGCTGCAAGCTCTGCTG
>JAOTQQ010000003.1:13183944-13203413 GCA_026546715.1 Gallinago undulata
CCCCCCCCCCCCCCCCCCCCCCCCCCCCCCCCCCCCCCCCCCCCCCCCCCCCCCCCCCCCCCCCCCCCCCCCACTCCGCTGCAAGCTCTGCTGAGTGAAATGCTTTTAATTTTGAGAACTTTGTCCCTGAAAGAGAATAACTTTAATGGAGGTGATCACATCTTTTGTTTCCAAATTGATTGTCTCAATAGATATATTATTTTGATTTTTATTTCAATATTACATTGACTGATGGAGCAAACATTATTATCTTCTCTAAGGCACAGTCAACTAAATCAATACCACTAAAATATACTCAGAGAATGAAGATTCAATTAAAACAGTGTATACTTGCAAATGCTTATTGACTGCCTGCCCTGTCACTGCAGCCGGTTCCAGAAGAACTACAGAACGGGGAAGGTTTTGGCTACATCGTTGTGTTTCGACCCCTTGGCTCAACCACCTGGACGAAAGCAGTGGTGGCTTCAGTGGAAGCAAGCAAATATGTTTATAGGAACGAAAGCATCACACCTCTTTCTCCTTTCGAAGTCAAAGTTGGTGTCTACAACAAGGAAGGAGAAGGCACCCTGAGCTCCATATCCATCGTCTACTCAGGAGAAGACGGTAAAGTCTACTCTTATTAGTAATGGGTGTGCAGCATCAGCAGGTCCCAGATATGATCACACAGATCTAATCTCCACAGGGATGTTGAGGAGCTGCTCTAGGCTGGTCACTGAAGATTGAGAAGCAACATGAGGCAGAAGATGGGAAATTGAAGTAGAAAATAGCACGGGGCAGGTTTTCAGAATTGCTTTAAGTAGAGAGCAAGTTTATTTCTCCCCAAGGAGCTCCCATGGAGTGGCCTGAGAAAATCAGGAGGTATCTAAAACAGTTCTCTCAGAGAGCCCAGCTTTTCAGACCACTCAGTGCAGCGCAGTTTCTGGTTAATGAGCACTTTTGAAAAGTGACCATTTGCTGATGTCCCAGAATAAATGTGCAGCAAAGCTAGAGATTCACACCAGGTTTCCCAAACCTCTGCCTCGGGAGAGCTTCCACTCCTTCCCCCCAGAATCTCTGCCTCTTCCCTTGAATCTCCCTCAGTTTCTGACCTGACCCCCTTCTGGTAACACGAATGTCCCACCAGTGTTTTCTCCCACCACCCAGAGCCACAGATAGCACCGGCGGGGGCTTCGGCGCTGAGCGTTTCGGCAGCAGAGGTGGAGGTCTCCTGGCAGCCCATCGCGTGGAACAGGCACACGGGCAGGGTGCTGGGCTACGAGGTGAGGCAGCTGGTGCTGGTGTCTGACACCTTACAGATTGTCCCTGTCCCGGCCACATTTGTATTCTGGGTCCTCCTCCCTCGCTTCGGAGTCAACAGGCATTGGAGCTCTTCTACCCAGCTCTCATGGGCAACATTTCACCTGAGATAATCACAAGCATTTACAGACCAAACTGCACCTCTGGCCCAGGCGTTTTGTAATGTAAATTAAAACTTCGAGATTAATCATTTGTGATTGTGGCTGCTTTAAAAGGACTCACAGAGCAGATCTTCCTCCTCTTGCACATCTGTAACTCTGTCTGACCTCCATGGGGTGCTCCACACGTGTCCCATGGCATTGCTCAAATCCTTTAAAAGAACCTCAGGTATGATTCCTGGGCATTTTACTTGCACAATGAAAGAATTTATTTTAAATTTTTTTTGAGGTCTGATAAACCAAGAGTAAACCAAGTCTAAAATACTTTAAATTCTGTCCTGTCATTACAAATGTATAAATGAAGGTCAGAAGAGTCATGTGTGTACACAAACCTTCCTAAATCAATTACTCACTGAAGAAAAAAGCACCCCAGGTCTAAATAGCTGAATCAAAACAAGAGGCAGGATACAAAATAATTAAAAAACCTCTTAGATGACCAAGATAAATGTTTGTCTCTTTTAAAGTTTTCTTCAAATATGTTCAAACCATAAAACCAAACAAGCTTTAAAAATTTCTCACCTTATCAAAGTTTTCCTTTTGGAGGTCTGTAAAGCTAAGAATTTTATTTACTTCCTTAATTGGTATTCAGTCTCTGAAATTTTATTTCCTCTCTATAAATATTCGTGCTTGGTTTTATTTCCTGCTAGTTTTGAGTATAAAAAAATCCTGCATCCCTTGAAATCTTCATTGTCAGCACGTCTGCTTCCCAGCCAAATCTGTAATTGATGGAAAACAATGTATTGCCTGTGCTTTGTTCTGGCTTTTCAGGTTTTGTATTGGACTGATGATCCCAAGGAAAGCACGGCTGGTAAAGTCAGAGTCAACGGGAATGTAACAGCCAGAAATATCACAGGACTGAAAGCTAACACGGTGTATTTTGCCACAGTTCGAGCTTACAACACCGCAGGGACGGGGCCCTCCAGCACCCCAGTAAATGTCACCACTAAAAAATCACGTGAGTATTCCATTTCCTCCAACAAATGTTGCAAACTCCCAAGTGTGATAGTGACATTTCAGCTTTCTCAGAGACCCAGCTCTGCTAAATGTTGCAATAGCCAAGAAAAGTAGAACCCAAATTCCTTCAGAAAATTAAGCAACAAAATCTCTGACTAAGAAGCTTCTGTCTCTCTCTTCCCTGACAGCATTTCTGTGGTCACCATCACGTTTACTCGGACTCTAGTATTTAAGACTTTGATATAATACTTCGCTTGGGCTTCAGTTCTATCTCAATGGAAGCCAAAATTCTCATCAGCTTAAATCAGACCTGGGAAGGCTACCTCTAAATTGCGCACTGCAGAAGGCAGCGTGTGTGATACATTAATATAAATAATATCTAGGCATTCTTTTTTTTTTTTTAATTTTCTGAAATTATAGAAGCAAAACCATGTGTCGTTCCATCTGTGAGAAGCAGCTTTGTGAAACCAGTGCTTTCACGGGCCCGTCCTCTGAGGTAACAAGGAAACACCGAGCACCATCCTGCAGGATTGAACCCATGAAGTAAATGTTCACTAAGAGCAGAGCAGTCATAAAGCAGGAAACCTTGGTGATCTGCTGCCTACCAGAGTGCCCTAAATTTGTTACTGTTTAAGCTTTCCATTTTTTATATACTTTCCTTGGACTGTGTTTTCCCAGTAAACTATTGATCAGCCCCTTTGCACAAAAAGAGAAATATTTATCCTGTCTTTCCCCAATTGTCCTCTTGTCTCGGTGCTGTTCTGTGCTATTAATCGAAGTGCGAGACAGCAGCGAACTTGCAAAATGAGTTCATGATAAAAGTTACCAGTCCACGTAAATAGCACAAACCAAAAATAAAGCCAGAGAAGGCATTTTTGAAGGACGCAGACAGAACTCTTCTCACAGGCATTGTCTTAATGGAAAATAGACTCCTCTTCCGAAATTATTCTCTATATTTGTATGTGCATATGTATGAAAGACAAGTTAAAGACATGGCAGTCAAGTGACAAGACATATAAGGAATAAATTTGCTTTTGTTTTACATTGACTTCATCTTCTGTCAAATTCAGGATTTTGCTAATGGTTCATTTAAAAATTAAAGTCAAAATAAACCTTTTAATATTTAAAAACCTATATTAAAATTTTAAGCTCCTCTCTCTGAAAGATGCAAGCACTTTCAATATAAATAGAGATAATATGTCAAGAGAATATGAGCCATGTACATCTCCAGCGGGGGCTTGAGCTTCGAGGTAATGGCTCTGTTTTCCGACTCACTCTCCAGGATCCCTACAATGGTCTGTGGGTGTCCTTATTGTAGAGACTAAGCTAAATTAAAATTGTCCTTCTGCCAAATAGGTGCAATTCGGATTGAAACGTAGTCATCTGAGATGAGTTTAAGGTCTAAGTTGATATCCTGGTTTAAGTTTGAACTACTCAGGAAAGCGGAGGTGATGCCCTCCTTCCATGAACATACTGCTCCATTAGGAGCTGTGCAAGGCTCAGCTCTTCTGATTCTTTAAAGAGATTGCTTTGCCTTTTCTTTTTCTTTATAAATACATACCTCAACAGATACAGATACTAGAAGTATTTTGCAAAGATAAAACCACAACTCAGTACAGCAACAAAGCCAAGTGTTACCTAAAAAATGGGAGCGATGTTGTTAATTTAAAGAACTTAAACATATGCTTGAGCCTTCTGTTATTCCTGACAATGTTGATTAGAAGGAGTTAGTTGTGGAAATGATCCGTTGACCTTAGAGCTGAAGAACCAATCGCAGTGGTTTTGCTTGCAGGTATTACTATGGATTTGGGGAAGTGCTACGTTAGCACCTATTCTGGTTCCTGGCTGTATAAGAAAACCAGATAAATTTGTTTTGAAAAATCATCCTGTGCTGGTTTTTCAGCCCAAAGACTATGAATTAAGATGGTTTTAAGTGCTGTGCTAACAAGTGTGGAATAAGGCAGTATTCACCCATTCTTGAGAGTTTCCAAGACTTTTCAGATACGCAGTCAATTCAATACTTGATATCCATTGCCTCCTGAGAGTTTTTTGTTACCGATTTCTTTATAGAAAACAAAGAGATTTCAAACAAAATTTAAGTAAATTTGCAGTTTTATATATGTGAGCGTATATAAATGCCTGCAAAGAGAAAATGAATCTTTTACCAGCTCATGGAAGGACATCTGCTTATATTCCCCCTATAGCACCTCTTTTCCCTACTGGTGGGATGGATTAAACCTCTCCACGTACAATAATTGTCAATATATAGGGAACTGTAGGGAGAAAAGAAGGATCCCAGAAGTTTAGTGTTTTAAAGTCAGGTCTGGGACGCTCACAACCTGTTGCTCCAAATCTCTCCTTCTTTTTCTTAGTTCTATTCAAGACCTTATTTCTTCTGACACCCCCAGCGCCGTCCTCCCGGGCAGGGTCTGGGAGGACACAGCGTGGAGAAGGAGATAATGTGTTGCTCTAAAGCAGAGATACGGTTCAAAGGCGCAGTTTCAACTTCACACCTTCACACAGGATTCGATTTCAGTCACTTGTAGGCAAATTTTCAAAGTCCTGTCACTTTAGGCATAAAAAGCCTTTGAAAAGCTACCCTCGGCCTATTGTGCTGAGAATTTATAAAAATCCTACAATGTTTCGTGATGGATCACATGGAGGCTTTAATGTGTAGCTCTTTGTAACCTGTCCTCGTGGCGGATGGAAATATCGTCTTTTGTATTCTGCTCTTAGTTTTAGCTTTTTTCTGAAATCCATATGGCAAAACATTCTCTAGTACATTAAAATACACATAGGAACAACATAGTACTTAAGCAAAATCTATCAAATATAACTTGAACTGTCAGACACTGTCAGGCTTTTCCTAATTTCGAAAATGAACTCTCACAGTAAGTGGTTTTGTGCTATGAATAGATCTGTATTGTGACTAATACAAGAGCAATGATGGACTGGAAAATATTTTTTTACTCTTTTAGATGTGAATCACCCATGCATTTGCTACTTCCATGTCAGCAGCTCATTCAATTACTCTATGCAAATTAATATTCAGTTGTATCTTGTGATTATCATCATCTTTTTTTTTTTTTTTTCTAAAGCACCAAGTCAACCCCCGGCAAACATCGCCTGGAAGCTGACAGATTCCAAAATCTGCTTGAACTGGGAACACGTGAAAACAATGGAGAATGAATCAGAGGTGCTTGGCTACAAAGTAAGAGAATTCTTTATCTCATTAATTAGACATGATGTTTATAATAGAGGTACAAACAGTGTACCTGGAAAACAGTGACTTTTCTGCAAATACTGGGGTGATTGGCTGAAATTTGTACAAAGAGAAGAACAGCTGTGTTGGTTTGGAGTAGGACCTCTTTATCCCAACACTGGGATTTTCTGTCCCCAACATTGGATCTCTCTTGTCCCATTTCCTGTGTAATCATATAGGATCCTTGCATTCACATCTTTGTTGGAAGGGAGTTTCACACATATATAAGTGAAGAACAGTCTCTCAAGCATTAAAGATGGGCATAAACCACATTTAAAAGTTCTGACTCTCTGGCAATTCATAAATGTCCCTTTGAAAATAGTTAGGAAGACACATAAAGATCAATGTGAATGAAGTAAAAAGCTCTTCCATATATCTATTTTTTAAGGAAAGGAAAATTTAAAGTTTCTTTGCAGTGGCTCTGACCCCAGAAGACTTATGGAAAGACTTTTTTTACCCCCGAAGGACTGTAAAAATGGAGGTGGAGAGTGCTTACATGAGGAAATGTTCTCAAGATCAAGATCCTCATGTTTCTAGGCATTTTCGTGTCTACACAGATTTATTTAGGCCTAGAGAGGAAAAGTACACCAAAAAATCCCACTTTGCAATCTTCCTTGAGAACATGTTTCTGCACCCCAGTGAGTGTCTCCATCACAAAATTCTGTAGAATATGTTTCTAGGTTTTGAGTTAAGTTTAATACTCTGCAGGGTGCTGATAGCGCTCTGAAAGGTTTGGGACGTGACAGAAGATATTCTCAGCCAAAAAAAAAAAAAAATCCATTAAAACCTTAAAAAAATTAAATACCTCTTGTTTTCTAATCCCTTTTTACTTCTTAGATTTTGTACAGACAAAACAGACATAGCAAAACGCATGTTCTGGAGACAAACAACACTTCAGCTGAGCTCCTGGTACCATTTGAAGAGGATTATCTGATAGAAATAAGAACAGTCAGTGACGGTGGGGATGGCAGCAGCAGCGAGGAAATAAGGATTCCAAAAATATCAAGTACCTAAGATTTATGGCTTTTTTGTCTCTGAATGTTATTGCATAATAAGAAATCTGTGTGCTTTTACCAACCATAATAGATTAACAGGCTTTCCATTACCATAGGTGGCCTCTCTCCCCTTGCTCTGTAGCGCTGGGCACACGTACATTAGACCCTGGTACTCTCATATTAATTAGAGGAGAAAGTATTTTGCGCAATACCTAGATATGAGCTTATTTTTAGTGTAAGCCTTCTTCTGCCCTGCCCTGTAATGCTCAGGGAAGGACAGAGAAATAAACTTTCTTGCTAAAGTCAAGGCTGCAGCTCTCACGTGCAACGCAGCTCTTGTTCTGCTCTGGAGCTGCAGAGATGGAGAACCTCAGCCCCGCTCCATGGCTGGGTTGGGGTTGCCCAGGGTCCAGCCTCTGCTCTCCTAAGTACCTCATTATTCATGCAAAATAGAGCTTAATTTTGCAACAAACTAGCTAAAAAGCGGATATTCCCAGGGAGAGAGGGAACCTGATTCAAAACTCCATGGAATTGCTGTCGCAACTTAAAAAAACCTGCACAGAAATAACATTTGTGGATAAAGTTTCATTTTGAAAGTAGAACAAAGATTACTGTTATGCTCGAATGCACAGAACAACTCTTTCTGGACACAAATTTACTTACATCAGGAAATTTTGTGCGCTTATGTTTTTACAGGTTTAAGCTCTGGAGCAATAAAATTGTCCCAAAGGGTAAACCATATATTGGCGTCTGGGATCCTGCTGTTGAGTTCTGTTCTCTTATACCCTTTTCCTTGATGACTAAAGCAACGCTCAGCCACGAACTTTTAAAAACCAACCATCTGTAGATTTTAATCTCAGTGCTTCACCATGACCAACATTCCTGATAAAGAAACACAGCGGGGATGGGGGAGGGAGAGAGAAGTGGTCTATTATTAAGAAAACATTAGGTATCAATATTACATTAATTTTTAAAAATAAGCTTTGAAATGACTGGATAAATGTATATGCATTAATTAAATGGCGTTATGCCAGACATAACTTGAGATTGTAAGGAGAGTCTCAAATATTTCCCAAGCAGAAGTTATGGAAACTGCAGTGCAACGGTGGGTCAGACCAAGCTGGTTTAGCTGGGAAAAGAAGAAACTTGGAATGGCTTGTGATGTGGGTATTATTTATCTCACTTTCTTCAATGTAAACTGTAAAGAAAACCCCCACTTTCAATTAAATAAAAGCTATTTGTTTACTTTTTGCACTTGTTTGTATTTAAGGGGTGTCATGCAATGCACTATATGAGATGTACTGCACTGATTTTTTTTCAGAAAAGGGAAACTTAAATAGAAGGAATCGTATGTACCAACCCAAGGCCCATTGCATTCCATAGAGAGACTTTCAATGGCACCAGCAAGCCTTGAACCACATCGGAACGAGACAACCTTTTATAGTATGAGACACATTACATATTCTCAAAGACTTTTTAAAGGACTTTTTCATGCAGACTGCTCTGATCAACAAAACCGGCAGAGATGCCGAATACCTTTTTTTGAAGGGAGATGGAGATATATCTGTCTCGTTCGGTTCCTCCCTCACCTGGTATTGTTATTCTTTGCTGTAGCTTGAAAGCGACGATTCATCTTTGGGCTGGGTATGGAGGTAAATGAGAAGAACATTGATTTTCATTATCTTGAAATATAAATAAAACTATCTAATTAGCCCTTTCAATCTATCCGGTTAGTAGAATGACAGATGAAACACCAGAGCGAGCACAGCTTTCAAGGCAGGAGATGCAGCTCAAAATGGGAAGTCACACTCGTGTCAACTTTAACAATATCTGATAAAAGGTATATTTTTTGTCTCATATCATTATTGAGGGACCTTTTTTTCCTTCTGACTTCGCTCTGAAGTATATTTTCTTTTCACCACTGACAAATACATGTTGTATCGTCTTTGTAACCATTTATAACTGCAAGTCAATCATATATCCCCCAATATTTTTTAAAAGAAAAAGGTTCAAATGATGATGGTGATGTGTAAACACACGAATAAGCAAAGGGGTAGAGGTTCATCTGTGTGTGATAATCCTTTAAGCAGTGTATTAAACACAGAATCATAGAATTGTCTGGGTTGGAAGGGACCTTAAAGATCATCTACTCCAACCATCAACCTAACTCTGATATAAACCATCACTACCCATGTCTCTAAACCCTACGTATTGGGGGCCAGATTGGCAGTAGGAGAGTCTGAAATATGACTTTAGATAAGAAGATACCAAAGCTTTGGTACCTGGGGTTACTCACAGAGCTCCATGTGCTGGACTTCAGGGAGAAGACTGTAAAATAAAATCATAAATGATAAAGACATCACAAAAGCGTGTGCTACAGAACAATGTCCATTTTTGATCTAAGGACTCCAGCAATGGGTACATTTTTATTTTTTTTTCAGTTAAAATGAACCTAAAATTCTCATTTTTTATAACATAAATGCAATCATTCTGCTAAGTTTAAACAAAACAGCTCTTTTTATTCAAGCGAAGAGAGGTTTTTCTGCAACTGAATAGAAGGCCTGATAGATGCTTAATTACAGGGAGGCTCTAGAAATATAATGCCACTTTTAGAAGCCTGTCCTCTGGGATTTCTACAAAGATGCTAATCGCAGGAGTCATTAGGAAGAGGTTTAACATAGCTTTCAAAAGAAGAGAGCAGTTCGGAAAGAAATAAGTACGGTATTAAAAATCTTGATAATGTCCTAATGAAGTAAAAACATTTTTCTTTGCGGTGAAATTGAACAATGAATTGTTTCTCCAGGTTTGTTTTCATTTCTCTGTGTGTTCCTGATGCTCTTTGCAAGGTGCTGTTCTCACCGGAGAAGACACTTCAAAATCGGGCTCTTTGTGTCTCCAGTGTTTAACCTGGTAATTTCTAGGTTACTCTGGATTTAACATTCCTGTGGGAGTAGCCCTTTTTAAAGTAAGGGACAACCTAGAAAGACCAATAATGTAAATAAATCTATTTCCTTTGCTGAATTCCCTTAGACCTGGAGCTCAAGTGCCTTGGAAGAGATTATTCAGCCTTGAGAGTAGAACTTCTAAGCAGTCTTTAGGAGAATATCTTTAAATATAGATATAATCTCAGCCTCCTCATCCTCCTAAATCACTGCAGCCCTCTAAATCCTCCATGTTCATTTTCTTCTCTTCAGCTCCCCAATTCTTTTTCCTGGTGTTTCACCAGGATGAACTGATGTCTGAGCTGCCCAAAGCGGTGAAAGTCCACCTCGCTTTTTTACCTGAAAATATTATTAAAGCACCTGCTGCTGAACTAGAAAAAGATCTGATGACTGGCAGCTTTCATTAAGAGAAAAAAAAAAAGGATCAAAAAATAGTTTTGTCACTCATGGTGGCAGGCAAAAGTTTGAAAATAGGAACAGTATAAACCCCCTATCACCAGAAGTCAAAATGGAAAAAAAGAACAACAAAAACCAAACCCACCAAAATAAAAATAGCAAAAACCTCTTCGATGCTGCTGATTTTTAGCAACTAGGAAGCTGAATTAAAACCTCCACTTAAAGGTACCCAACACAGGGAACCTTGAGCCCAGTTTTCCAGACTGAAGAGGCACCAGATGAAATGACAGAGCAGCTGAAGCTTTCAAATAGCTGGAAAAGTAATACCTCTTTTATTTTCATAACCTGAGCAAAGTACCCAAAAATGAAAAAGAGTCACTGTCAGAGATTTTCATTTTAAATTTAACACATCAACAAAATATTTCTCCATGAAAAAAGCAATTTTGAGTCTATCCAAATGTTTCCGTTCACTCGAAATACAATGTTTCTTTGTGATTTAAGAGCATTTAAACTTTTTTTTTTTAATGCCTTCTCCCATCTTTATAGGGCAATTTTTGAATACATATGCCAAGAAACTAAATAAAATAGGCCATGTGTGCGATTGTACCAGCCCCTAAATCAACATTATCCTGAAGTGCAGAAACACCCCGTGCTTTCTGCGGGTCATTGGAATGCAGCCCTGGTGACGACTTGACACGGAGCTCTAAATCACACTTACGTATAAATATGTTGTAAAAGCAGGGGGGGAAATAAAAAGATCGTATTAACGTCTGACTGTACTGCAGTCGCAGAGAATTTCCCCCAGTGATTTGCAGAGCCCGTCTGAGAGAGAATTAATCTGCTCCGAGCGGTTTGGGGATAGAATCATAGAATTGTCTAGGTTGGAAGGGACCTTGAAGATCATCTAGTCCAACCATCAACTTAACTGGAAAAAAACCACAAACCAAACCAAAACCAAACAAAAAAACCCCAACAACAAAAAACCCAAAACACACCCATATTACTAAACCATGTCTCTAAGCACTCTATCAAACCATCTTTTAAATAACTCCAGGGATGGTGCCTCAACCACTTCCCTGGGCAGCCCATTCCAAGGCTTGATAACACTTTCAGTGTAAAAATTTTTCCTAATATCCAACCTGAACCTCCCCTGGTGCAACTTGAAGCCATTGCCCCTTGTCCTATCACCTGTTCCTTGGCAGAAGAGAACAATCCCTGCTTCTCTACCCCCTCCTTTCAGGGAGTTGGAGAGAGCAAGAAAGTCTCCCCTCAGCCTCCTTTTCTCCAGGCTGAACACCCCCAGTTCCCTCAGCCTCTCCTCACAAGACTTGTGCTTCAGACACCTCACCAGCTCCGTTGCCCTTCTCTAGATGCGCTCCAGCACCTCAATGTCTTTTTTTTTGGTAAGGGATGCACTGGGTTATGGTGGGCCGGTCTGGGGATCCTGCCTCCCTCCAGGCAGACAAAAATTTTTGTCTTTTGGGGGAGCACGTGTCCAACTGCCCTTTGCCTTTCGTTGGGCAAAACTTGACCTACTCTGAATAAAGCAAAACCTTTGATCCCCTCCAGCACTGATATTTCCAGAGCACCGTCCCCTACAATTTTTGAAGTTCCAGAGAGTTGCTGCATCTCACTGTTTCCGAATATTAGGTTTGAAGTGCTTATGTAGGTGCAGTCACAAAATGGCTTTAGGATGATCACAGACAGAGGTAAGATAGCATTAGCAGAGGATTATGGAACTGTTGCTACAAGGATGATGAGCTCTTCAAAGCACAAGGAGTGTGGGAACGCCCATCGCCCCGCTCTCCCTTCATTATTTATGGCAAGGAGTGGTCCAGCCATCGAGCCAAGACAACGTCTCTGTGCTGCCTTCTGCTGCTGGGTGGGAACTAAGCGGGGAGGGGGGAAAGGGGGGGATGCCCCTTACAGGACTGGTAGGGCCTGAAAGTGTGAAAGAATGGCAAAATGATGCATTCAGAAAGATGCGTCTATCTGAAATTTAAGGAAGGTTGCAGAGACTTCCTATATAACACCCCTGGTCATCCTCAGACTATAGGTAAGGATCTGGCATTTCTCTTGCTCTGACCACTATCTAACCCAAAAACTGGGAGGGAAAACCAGTGCTATTAAAAAAGCTTGTATAAAATCTTTCTTGGAGAAATTTACCGTGTAGAAAAGGTCAGTTGGACATTTTGACAGCATGGTATAATAAAGGTGTCTAAATGGCTACAGTCATTCAGGCTTTTTTTTTTTTTTTAAATATAAACTTCTTTTTATCAGTTCCTAGCACTTAGCGCTTGAAAATATGTCCGATGTAGCAATTAAAATGTCATATTAATAATACTGTTATGTATAATTTCTTTGCATAACCTATTCTATGTGTGCCGATATATTTTAGTACTGAAAAACAGCTACAAATATTTCCCATCCTTAGAGAATGAATTGGAATAATTCTGAAACACAGAACGATACTGGAAGACCTCTTATAATGTGCATTTTTTTCACAAGATCTGTCCAAGTCTCTAGAATTTTTGCATTTGAGTAAATACAGCTTTGTACAGGTGGTGTAGGAGATGGCACCAGTTTGGCCACTGCCGTGTCTGGCTCTGGTTTCTGCACTGCCAGAAATGGCTGGTATGAGCCTGACCTGCTCAGCAGTAAGTATTAAGTATTATGTTAAAGCATGAAATCTCCCTTCAGCCCTTCCCCACCACCTGCGCCCATCCCTAATGCATCCCGACTAATGCTGTGAGCAGCTTCATAGAATCATAGAATCATAGAATCATATGGGGTTGGAAAGGACCTCTGGAGATCATCTAGTCCAACCCCCCTGCCAGAGCAGGTCCACCCAGAGCACGTTTCACAGCAACGTGTCCAGGTGGGTTTGGAATGTCTCCAGAGAAGGAGACTCCACCACCTCTCTGGGCAGCCTGTTCCAGTGCACCACCACTCTCACAGTTCCTTCTAATGTTTAGGTGGAACTTCTTATACTCAAGTTTATGCCCATTTCCTCTTGTCCTGTCACTGGGCACCACTGAAAAAAGGCCAGCCCTGTCCTCCTGACACCCTCCCTTTAAGTATTTGTAAGCATTGATCAGATCCCCCCTAACTCTTCTCTTCTCCCCAAGTCCCAAGCCTTTCCTCATAGGAGCGGTGCTCCAGGCCTTTAATCATCTTTGTGGTCCTTTGCTATACCCTCTCCAGCAGTTCCTTGTCCTTCTTGAACTTTATAACTACACGAAGAGGGGGTGTAGAGAAGCGGGGGTCAGTCTTGTCTCCAAAGTCACAGGAGATAGGACAAGGGGCAATGGCCTCAAGTTGCACCAGGGGAGGTTTAGATTGGAGTTTAGGAAACATTTCTTCATGGAGAGGACTATCAGGCATTGGAATGCGCTGCCCAGGGAAGGGGTTGAGGCACCATCCCTGGAGGTGTTCAAAAGACGGGTTGACGTGGTCCTTAGGAATATGGTTTAGTGATTTTTGTCAGGGTTAGGTTGATGGTTGGACTAGATGATCTTGAAGGTCCCTTCCAACCTAGACAATTCTATGACTCTATGATTCTATCGCTACACTCACTGATAATTTCCTTAGCCATAACCCAGTTTTTCCCGTACAAGCAATGTCTCTGTAGTCTCTGCCAGTCTGCCATGGGACCGCTATTATGGCAATATGGAAAATAAAACCTGCGATGCTTAGGTTCAGGGTTTTATAAGAAATGGAGGTGCCTAGAGGAGCAAAATCTCCTGTGGCTGTTGCGCAGATAAAATAACCAGATTTCAGCTGAGCCTTCCCTTCTCGGTCCACCCCTCCCTATTCATCCCGGCCTTTCCTCCCAAGATGTTGCACGAGGCCAGAAATCCCCTGATGCTGAGGATTTGAGTGAAGGGATGTTTTTCTGGGGCTCTCACTGAAGCAGCCTTTGTGCGTGAGCGTGTGTGAGCACTTCGAGCATCAATTAATTACATTATTCTGCAGCCCCACTATCCCAGAGATTTTAAAGAGAAACAGCACAAATCTTTCACGTGTCCCGCTGCCCTTAGTAGATTTAAAGCCTGTGCAGTTTGAGTGGGTTTAGAATTTATTTGAAAGCTTTCTTACACCAGTACAATTTATCCACAGAGATCAGCAGTTTACATCGTATTGATTAATGTGGTTATTGATTTATTCTGCGATCGTACTGGCCGGGTATATACGGGACTGGAAAGTGCTGTTTTCCAGGAGTGATTGACTTCTTTCTTTATTGACTAAAATGAGCTGATAAAAATCATCCACTGACTGAGCTAGAAGTACTTTTTATTTTTTTGTATTCCTGCTTCTGGCAGAGAAAAGTAGGAGACAAATGCTGATGGAGAGCAGAAGGAAAGAAGTTACAAGGCTTAACCCCTAGGATATTGCCCTGGCTGGGTCAAATCCAGGATCACCGAAAGGTATGAATTTGGAAAGTTTGGCTGGAAAAAGACAGGCAGGAGTTTGAATTCTGCAGAAGAGGGTTAAATTCTGCTCTTAATTCTGCTAACCTCAACTGCTGAAAGCGTTCTTTGGAGCTCGTTGCCGCTTCTAGTGCCAGTATCTCTGTCCCCTTCATCCAGCAAGAGAGTTGGGAGCTTCAGGTGGGTTCCAATATGGGAAAGGCTTAAGGCACCCCAAGCTCTCCATCAGTGGATGAAATGTTGCTCGTTTTCCTGCTGTATTAGGAATATTTAGTGCTCTCTGCAACAAACAAAGTTCTAGCACTGAAGAGCTGTTCCTACCATCTCTGCTGGCTGGCTCTGGCATAAGGATGTTGCTTTTACAGTGCCATAAAGAGAATATAATTGCCATTTATCATGACTGAAGTTTTCCCAAATTGAGGTAAGAGGGATCCTGTGTCCCTGATGCGTTTGACTGGTTGTTCTTGTGGTCTGTTGGCCGCTCACCTGGTGGAGCTGGTCTCTCAGGCCACCCTGGCTATGGAAAAGGAAAGTCCACCTTCAAATGGGTGCCTGAGTCACTACACCGGATCCACCCCACCACCCACGCAAAGTGTTGTGGCTTACTGTAACTTCTCTGCTTCATTAGGCTCTTGGAAAACTGAATTAACTTCAAAGGTAGATGCTCTCATGGGTAAATTCTCTCTATTTTGAGGTTCTCTATCAACCCAGGCTTCAAATCTAGCCTGCAGAATTTCTAAAAAATTTAAAACCAACCTAACAAAGAAGGCAAACCCATACTTCATATACTGCAACTTTTCTTCCCCCCCCACATCCCTCCACTCCCTGTGGATTTAGGGCTTCTTTTATGATGACAAACTTCCAATGGAATTAACGAACCTGGAGAACCTTGGGGAGCTCACAGGAGCTGTACCGGAGCCGTGGGAAAAGAAGGCCCACAAATGGCCAGATAAAATATGGAAATGGGAAAGAAATACAGAAAAAAATAAGAAAGGAAAAAAAGAAAATTTTGTCTCAAACTCCACAGTGAAAGACACAGCATGAATTTCATCAGCCCCTCTCCCCCCAGTCAGAAGCCACACAGGATTGTCCAAACTGGTTCCTCTTTGGTTTTAAACGAGCCCTCAAAGCCAGAAGCTACTTCAAATAAGGGTATGCCCGTATAGCTGAATTACAGCAAACACACAGGAACATGCATGGGACAGATCAATTGCTAAAGCCCTCGGAAAAGAGAAAAAAAGCAAGGTGGGCAGCTGCAGAAAAGTTCTGCTCTAGCTGGCAGGTTTCCATGCTTCTCCTTAAAAAACAAACCAAAACAAAATAATAAAATAAAATGGAAAAACAACAACCAGCTCCGAACAGCCAGAAATTTGGCAGTTGAATCATCACTTGATTTTATGAGGTTGTCTGAAGATGGACCTGTTTTACTGAACGGGATTTCATAACAAGGCTGTTGCTTACTCAGGGTCAGGAGAAGGGCAGAGGAATGTCAAGGCTGGTGTCCCATGAAGGGCGATGTCCCTCACTGCCACTTCTCTCCCTCAATGGCTTCTATTAAAGAGGCCACCTTCCTGCACACTGCTGGAATCAAAGCTAAAGGAAAATGTATTCTTCACTTTCCCACGTGATGACAATTGGCAGTATTTGTGCTAAAGCTGGTTGGAAAATGTTTTGTGAAACAGTTTCCCATCAGAAAACACTGGTTCTCCAGAGCAAAACATTAACAGGAACATGTTGATTTTTGATGTTTTCAGGAGATATGTTTTCCAGTGACTCAGAATTAAACTGAGTAGTTCTTTTCAGTCTATGACTTTTTTGTTTCTTTTCATTCATGCACTGTTTTGCTTCATATAAACATTTTCCTTAGCAGTTTTGTTAGCCTTACAATGAGCGATGGGTCTGGTTTACCACACCCTCTCCCGCTCCAGCTTGTACAGATGGGCACAAACACATGCTGGTTTAAGTTAGAAAATAATATTTCTTCGGCAGTTCTGCAAGCAAAGAGGGATTTCTAATGTTTTGAAAAAGAATAGTCCAGAATAAATTTTTGATTTTGAACCAATCCAGTTTTCATTCTCATTTACAGTAGGAAGAACTTTGAGAATTTTCTAGAGGATGGAACATTTTGTTTGATCTGTTCTGCATGAGGTTTACAGGTCAGTATTATTATATTTTTAGGTATGTGTATTTTTAATATATTTGTATATATGCCTTATCTAGTGAAATATGTAAAGTAAAATTCTTATAGATCAAGTAATAGCTTCCATAACATCCATAAACACCTACACTGTTCCAGTTCAGAGACACTCTCTAACAGAGGAATTCTCCCAGGCTACTGAGTCACACAAAGATTTTGAAAGTTTCTCCTAAAGTCTAAACCATAACATAATCCTTTTGCTCCTGTTTAATATACATACCCCTCTCCCTGTATCTATTGCAATTATCTGTTAGAAGAGAGATGCCCTGTTCTGTGCCTATTGTATTAGTTGGCAAAAGATGAAGTTTATTCCATTAAGTAATGGATTTAACACAGAGAATAGTTTGGTTTTGTGGACTTAGATTAGGTTTGACTCTTTTCCTATCTCAGAATGAATTTCTATTTCCAAAGAATAAATAGACGGATCCAGAATCTCTGCAGGTTGGTGGTAGGAGCAGACGTTGGGGCACAAGCATCTCCCACAGCTTCACGCACCCACCCTTGGCAGGAACAGAGGAACCAAGTGAAAAAAATCAGTTACTAAGTGAGCTTTTATACACAAACACACACATATATATAAGGAGCAGGAAAGAGAGAGTTGCGTAATGAAAAGAGTAATACCTTTATTATTTTCCCTCTCTCCCTGGGAAGGGAAATCACAGGAGTGGTTGTGCAGACAGCAGCAGACATCGGTATGTAGGGCCTACAGTAATTTGCCTAATTTAGCCATGGCACTACTTTCATACGTATGAGCTCCCAGCCATTTCTCTGCGTTAGGGGATGTGTGTGCCTTCCCCGTTACCCCCCTAGTCGCCGGAAGATTTCTTCTATAAATACATCCTGCTATAAATACATCCCTGGCTCTCTCGCTTATTAGTTGTTCTGAGGAAATAAAATAATAGCATGCCTTGCACTTTAAAACTTTGTTTATAAAGCATCTTCATAAAACCACTGAAAGGCATATATGAAATAAAATCATGGCCATTGCTTACCATTATGCCACCCCTACAAATTGATTCTTTTTTTTTCTTTTTTTTTCTTTTTTTTTATAAATTAAAGACATCGACTATGTTGTCGCAGTTCACAACTTCAAGTGAAATAAGCCTGCCAGCACTTACTGATTCATAAACACGCTGGGCTATGCTGGTACATACCTGAACATTTAATAAAATTAAATGGCCCAGGCCAAATTATGCCCATTGCTTTTTAATCAGTACAATATCCAGTATTTAATAAGGCTTTCATCGTCGCCCAAGGTGGCCTGGATGCTCTCTGCTTACTCCTGAGCCTCTCCCAGCCCAACTGGCAGAAAGACACCCACCCTCTGAGGATGGGAAATTTCAGTTTGGGGAACACGTCACATCAGAGATATTTGACTTTTGTTTTGAGGTCCAAGAGGAACAGTAAAACACCCGCATATTTATAGATGCAAAGTTTTTTTGCTAAAGCCATTTGCTGGTAACCAAAGAACTGCAAGTGCTTTGCAGGGACTTCCAGACAGAAATGTGGATGCCCTCCTGTTTGTAAAAAAAGCTGTCAAAAATGTAGGTCCCTGGTGGGTTTTTTAGTGTTTTCCAGTTTCCTTTCAATTTTTGTTTCTGATAGGGAAAAAAAAATCAAACTTACCAATTTTTCAGCAAAGACTGTTTTAATCTTTACTTAATGCTTTAGCACAATATTTTGCACGTAAATAATACAAGACAAACTTTTTAAACAAACCATGATTTTAAGAAGGAAAATGGGAACATTTCTTTGGTTGGATACTAAAATATGGTTTGGGTGTTGTTTTTGTGTTTTTTTTTCCCAATCAGCAACACATTTTCTTCTGCCTTATTCTTGTGACGCAACTCTATTTTCACAGGCAACGGGCACTGCCGAATCCTCCCAACCAGATTTTCCTAGACCTGTGTTCACTGGAGATGTTTAAGCCAAGAGAGGCAGCAAAACTCTCTCGGTGTTATTCTGCAGTTGTGCTTTGGCCCCCGCGGGAGCTTTGAGTGTTGGGCTGGTCCCCCCCGGTGGGATCTGGTGGGGGACACGGCAGCCAGCCCCGCTCCAAAACACCATTTGTTCCGTGAGCCGTACTTTGGCTGCTTACCCTGAGTTTTTGTTTCTACCCTCTACGTGACAACTGTTGAGTGGAAATAATTTTAAATTAGGGAGCGGAGTTACCAAAACACAGTTAGAAAAATATCCACAAATATCTCCTGCATTTTTTTATTTATTTTTATTTTTTTTTTAGTCTGCAAAGATTAATTTATGAGAAGACGTGATTAATTCAAGCTTTACTTCACAGATGATCTCTCAGGCCTAGCAGAGGACGTGCACAGTCAATATTTTGCCAATGTTTTGATTAATAAGTCTTTATATAGCCCACTGCAACTTTGTGGACTTAAATTGATGCTTGCGCTATTCGGCATGCATACTGATTTTCCCACCGTGGTTTCCTGACTCAGGCTAGTTAGCCCAAAGTAAAGAAAACAAAATAAATGCTGTTAAATACACAGTCTTTTACTTTCACCACAGAAACAATGAGAGGTATAAAACCACCTGGTGGCATTATGTTCTCGGCAGAAGTTGCTGCTCTCCCTCCCACCCAGCCCAGCCTCCCCCAGTGCCTCCCCTGCCTCTGGCCACTCACTGGGGTAATGGTTTTAAACTGAAAGAGGGGAGATTTAGATTAGATATTACGAAGAAATTCTTTCCTGTGAGGGTGGTGAGATACTGGCCCAGGTTGCCCAGAGAAGCTGTGGCTGCCCCAGCCCTGGAGGGGTTCAAGGCCAGGTTGGAGGGGGCTTTGAGCAACCTGGTGTGGTGGGAGGTGTCCCTGCCCAGGGCA
>JAOTQQ010000003.1:13204329-13220779 GCA_026546715.1 Gallinago undulata
GGGAAACCCCCCCCCCCCCCCCCCCCCGCCTGGACATTATGTTGAACGTGGGTGTCAGGGCTACGTTTAGATGAACACCATTATGGTCTGGCTGTTGTAGGAAATTCCTTCGTTAAACTTGGTCTGAGTGAGTCAAGGGACAGTGAAAGTCTTGTGGGACGCTTCTGTTAGGGAGAGAAACAAAGCAAAGTATCTTTTTGGCAGTACTTTAGCACTTAAGGAAAGAGAAAATCAGTATAAAAAGCAGTGCTGGTTTCTGGCACACAACAGGATCAAACCCAGGAAGCCACTTTTTCTCACAATTCCATGTGTACCACCCATAGCCTCTAAGCCTCTCCACTTTCTTTCTTGACCCCTCATGCCCTCCTCTGGGTTGCTTCTTGTCCCTTCCCTTGGCACCTCTGCAAACACACACACAGATTAATAAAAGTCCTCACTTTATAATTGAAGCAACATCTTCTTTGGAACAGGTCAGGGCCAGTGGGTCTTGGACAGCAGGGTGTTTCCAGTGACCAGAAGTGGGATTTCCCTGATAATCCTAATAGTTTCCATTTCTTATGACTAAAAGAAGAGCTTAGGAACTTCTTACAACCATCCAGACTGAAGTCGGGCCACCACATTCAGGGGATTTTCTAAGGTTTTACCTTAGTCTGCTTCTTGGTTATACAAATACAACAGGCACCATAATTGTACACTTAATGCATCCCCAAAAGAATGAGGTACACTTAGGCTATAGTGATACTGCCAAAGGTGTCATTTTTTATGAAGAAGTCACCAGAACAGCACTCAAGTGCCAGACAGAAAGCTCAGTATCATTTTTTAATAGTAATCAGGTGTATTAATGAGAAAAAGTTGGATCCCAGCATTATAACTCTTCCAGCAGATATTATCGTTATGTGCATTTCACATTATTACTAATTTTGTATTTGGCATACCAGGACCATTAATTCAGATGTAGTCTGCAATTGAATAAGCCAGATTGCTTAAGAAAATAAACTACTCTATTACTTTTTATAGTGTTGAAATTAATTTACAGTTCCAGATTGTGATAACTAAAATTGAAAATTAAAACTATATTTGCTACCTGAGATTTCCCAGAGATTAGCATTCACGAGGCTGTAAAAATATTAACTACTTTAAATAATGCTTGCAATATTTCTAGGGTTATAAAGCATCTTCCCTTAGCTCATTTTAATTTATTTAGCATCTATCACTTTAAGCCTTCCTTTTAGCTTATTCACACCACTGGAAGATTAGACGAAGATTATTGCATTAAGAGAAATGCTATTTACAACGACGGCGTGTCATACAATATGTATTTCCAGGGGCTTTGAAAGGCATAGAAATAAGAATTTTAATGATGTCTTTAAGGGCTCTCGGGTTGCCTTTGTGCTACAAGAAAAGTTGAAGTTGAGTAGAATTTCTGAAGCAGAATGGCATCAAGTCAGTAGAGTAGATAAAACCTTCAGAGGAAAAGGGGAACTCAATAAAAATACAAAAAAAAAAAAAAAAGGCAACATCATCTCTGGTTTCATCTCTGAGAATCATAAGAAGTGCAGAAGAGAGAGATGGGGGAATGGGGGAGCCAGCAAACACCTTAAGATCCTTCATGTTACTCCAGTAGTTGTTTCCATCTCCTCTGATAACCACTCCTTCCCTTCAGCTGTCGGTGGGGTGGGATGTCCTCCCCTTCCTCAGCTCAACTACGCTCCTCTGCAGCTCCATGCAACGAGCATCAGTGCCTTCACTGAATGCACCCAGTTATTTCTGCTACCCAAAACAGGCAATAATTTTAACATTTATTTGTTGAATGTGGGGCTTTTTGATCGTTCAGTGCATACCCAAGCCCAGATTCCTGCCTGTCAGAAATACCCTTCTTGGAAATGAATGAAAGGCTGAGCTCCTTACACAACTGGTTGATGCAAACCACTGAAGCTTAAAGAAAACCATCAAATTTCATAAGAAAATTGGGCGAGTTGGACATGGTGTCACTGTAAGATTAGGTTCTCAGGTGATAACATCTGTTTTAATACATGTCTTGTAGAAAGAGGAAAATAGGATTTAAATTTAAACCCATAGGTTGCACAAGAAGCAGAGAGGCAGACGCATGGCTGCCAATACTTCCTTACAGGTTCTGGTAAATTCTTGCCTGGTTGTGATATTTACCGATTTAATGAAATATCTCCTTAATTGTATCTGTCTGCAGAAAGTTCAGAACTGGACAACCACGTGGCAGCTGATCTAACCTTTTGCTGGTTTCTTTAAACTTTAATTTTGATGTGAGTGGCATAGATGCAGTAATTGGAAGGGTATTTTGCTGAGGGAGCTGCTACGAAAAGCTCTCAAGTACTGTTAGAACTATGCATGGTAGTAAATCATTTTGCAGATCTCCTGCAAAAAACATTTTTTTTAAAAAAAAGTTCATGGCTTAACCATCCTTCTAAATAGTCCTTATTTCCTTTAGGTACCACTAGAGAAGAAATCACATTCCCAAATTCTTTTACTTTCCTTACATTAATGCTAATTGGTTTTATCTCAATTTGGAGGAGTTTGTGTATGGGACTTCAGGACGTTAACATCTCAAGCTGAGATTTCAACAGCTGAGTTCATCCTCTGACACCACAGAAGTAGCACTGCCTCAAGTTTTCCTTCTAAGAAAGAAAGAAATAAAGGAAGAAAGAAAAGAAGAAAAAAGAAGATATACTGTTCTTAATTCTGAAGGCTAGAACCCGAATGCCTGAGTGTCATTTTATGAAAATTGCCCTTACATCATGAGTTAGTCTCCAGTGTTCCACGGCTGTGCCTTTGCAATAATGGTTTAAAATGGAAACATTTATTTTTCCCCAGTTTTTAGTAGCTACAGAAGAAGCAGGGGGCTAATTACCAATACTGAGCTGCAAGGGTCAGATGGAGAGGAAAAAATGAAACTAAATGTTTCAGAAAATAGGTGAAGGATCCTGCTGTGGCAAATTTGGATGATTTAGCCAAGTGCTGTTGGGTTTTTTTCCTGTAATCTATAAGTTATAGTAGAGTCAGTGCTCATACAGTATTGAGCTGGAACTAGCAACCGCACGTAAGGAGACACAATCAGAACCAGACAAAACAAGTTATTAAAAGACTGATGGCTTATAACCCCACTAAAAAAACAATACATATTTAAATATAAATATATGTAAAATCAGAAGCTGAGAATACAGATACATATATTTAGAACAGAAACACACTTCGGCTATTCAGCAGCAGTTACACACCTTGAATTCCTGTTGCTCTTTTATTGCAGGTAGGATTTCTGCTTAGAGAGAAGCATCCAAAATAGGTCATTGAAAGAGGACAGGACCGAGTTTAAAATTATTTTCTTAGTAAGTTATGCCTCCGTGTCATCTTAAGATCCTGGCAGGGGAACCTATGTGGGACTCCATGTCTTTTTGAAGACGACCTCATTGTCACCTTATTGTCTGGTACAAAGGGCAAAAAGAGAAAAAAAAAATCAAAATCTCCCAAATCTTTGGGCGAGTCAGAAGAGTGAGCCCTTGGGCTTGAGAAACACAGGTATAAAGTTATTGCAAAGCACCGTGGGGCTGGTTGAGATGCTTCAGGAGTCTGAGCCCACCTGATGCTGCTCCCCACATCCTGACCTGCCTCCCCAGCACCGCTGGCTCTGCGGCCGGTGGGGAGGTGCCTCCTGCAGATCGGAACAGAAAATCCCAAATTGCCTGATTAGATCAATTTTGACAGAGCCTCGAGCAGTAGTAAAAGACCAGCACAGTCACTGTAGGATATCTGAAGGCCTAGATAACCCCCTTGGTGCTACGCAGCCTGGTAGGACACAAGAGCAGATGGCATTTGGCTGCAACTCTCAACTGGGAGCCCTCAGCCTGCCAAGGGATGCTGAAGACACAGAAAGCTTGCCAGGAATGAGTGGGTATTGCTTCAGTTTCACCATCTAGCAGAAATCTTTAGGACCCTTCCAGACTCAAAAATTAAATGGTTAAGACCATGCAGGAGCACCTTCCTTCCTCCCTGTCAGGGAACGGTGCTTGGCCACAGGTGTCCTACCAAGATCTGCTTGGTCAGATCCCAGAAAGCAACGGGCAATTACCGAGCATAACATTGGTGGCATAAATGAGATTAAACAGCCACTCACATCAACCAACTTAAAGCAAAAGGAAAAGTGGGAGAAATCAGTCCTCAGGGCTGAATCTGGGAATCTGGCTTATTTTTTGGTTTTCTTTTTGCCTTTGCAGAAAGTGCGGAGTAAAAGGTCCCCTTCATTATGATGGGTTCGAACGTAGCGTCTCACTGCAGTCATAGGAAGGCAGGCACTAAGAAGTTCTTAGAAGAAATAAAGAAGTTGAGAAAATCATTTTATTGCCTGACAGAAGGGGAGTCTGCCTTAATTTTGTTGTCACTGGGAGTCTAAATGTATAAGGACAGCTGCTGTGCTCAAGCAACAATGCAATCAGTTAATGCTTTCAGCAGGGAGACATTAGCTGCTTCTCCCTCCTGCCAGGCAGGGAGAAACAAAGTTTACCCCAAAAAAAAAGTAAAAAAAGGAAACTTTTAGGCATTTTTTCTTTTTTTTTTTTTTTTTTTCCTTCCCTGTGTGCTCCTTTGAGCAGGGGGTGGACAAGGACCACACCAGAGCAGGGAATGCCTTCCAGGATGTCCCCGTTACCACATTTTGGTGGTGGCATTCTGACTTGTACATCGCCCATGGCACAATTTCTGAGACAGCTGCAGTAAAGCCACGTAACAACAGCTATTAAATAGCATAGAGTAAGGAACAGATAGAATCTGTCACCAAAGTTACTTCTCTTATTGACCAAAAAATATGAAACAGTAAGATGTTGAATATGACACAAAATGAAGCCATGAAACCACGCAGAGGCTTGCCCCATATACTCGTGAAATTAGCATAAGGAAAATAAAGACATTTGCTATTTTTATATTCCCAATTTGAAACAAAGGTAGAGGAGAACAAACAAGAAACTAAAACGGCATGTAAACTCTACGACGTGTTTCTGCCTTAGAGCTGTAATTATGAAGGCTTCTTCTAAAGGAAGAACCTTCAGTACCTACTCCTGTTTTACCTTTAAAAAGTTCTGAGGTGATAAAAAGAAGACTCAGAGGACCCTTATCTTGGCATAATGATCTATTCTCAGGCATTTCGCGAAGAACTAGAACAAACACAACAGGACAAGAGGAGAAAGGAAGAGAATTAGGAATGGGAGCATGTGGGAGATGAGGAAAGAGGAGACCATCTTCCTCAAATCACTGAACTCTTTTGTTCCAGCTTCACTTATGTAGATGTTGTAATGATGATGTGCTCATTAATGAAAAAAAAAAAAACCACAAAAATAGCACGTGTGTAGAGGGCAATTGAGTTGAGAAACTAACTGAAAGTATGGATGGAAACAAGATAGAAATTTATTTCGATCAATAACTTGGACAAATTTTTGAATACAGAGAAATCATGCTTTAACCTATAAATCCATACAATGAATTTAGCCAATGAAATGGCAAAAATTGAAACAGTTATTGAATTAACACTTTTTCCTAAGAGGCAGAAGCATCTGGTGGTGTTTGGGTGGGTGATCCTCAGCATAGGGTATTGCAGAAAGCAAACAAATGGAATCCTCAAATTGCATATGTCATTTGGAAAAGTATGCACCTTGAATGAAGAGCCCGTAACTAAAATATGTATTATTAACATCCACCACAATACAGCTGAATGCAAGAATCACAAGGAGGGAATTACCACTCCTTATAGTTACATGTAAATCTGTCTTACGGAAGTTCAAAAATTGTCTCGGAGAGAAAGGGGTGAAACTAAAATGGAATATCAGTGACAGTAGAGAGCTTTTAGATTTAGGCACATTAAAATATGTTTAAAAGATTAGGATTTGAGAAGCACATGTGATAGATACTTCAGTTCTTCCTCTGATTGCTGTCATTCAACCCTTCCTCACATTCAGTAAGTAGTATTTTTAATAATTTCATTGGGGGAGCCTGCGTGGGGCTCACAGACAGGACACAGCTTCTGTCCTTTGCTCAACTAAGGAGCAAAAGGACATCCTTAGGTCACTCCTAAACCCAAATCTCAGAAAAAAACAACCTAAAGAACAATGTTTTATAGGCAAATTGACCAGGCAAAATTCAGATCTTTTAGTCAGCAAGTCTGAAATACAATAAGAACATTAAAAAAAGATACATCAATAAAGGGGCAGCAACAATATCACCCTAAAGGAAACAGGAGAATGTTGATTTTGTAACTTTAATGCTCTCAGACCGTCACTGGCTGAAATGAAAGAATTTTCCTGAAGTTGCTATAAGCTCCATTCTTGATCTTATTCATCATTATTAAATGTTGAAAGTTTAAATATTTCATATAGATGAGATGAAAAGATCGGAAGAGAAACTGAATAATCTCCACGGACTTCAGAAAGCACCGAGACCAAACTCAACCTAAAAGGCAACGAACACTAAAACTACATTGTTGATTAAATCCCTTATTTATAACATTTCTTTTAATTTCAAAGATTTATTGAAAAGGGATTTAAGGAAGATGAATTAATCTTAAGAAATGACAGACTAATCCTTTCTTTGGGACCGGTGATTATACGAAGGTGCATTGAGAACAGCAGAGAGGACGCCAGGTACTCTTGCTGGACAGATACTACAGTTCGGTTTAGACATTAATCTGCAAAAGTGGATTAGCAAAGTCTGATGGTTAAATGTTTTCACAAGGGTCTTGGGAACAACATCTACAAAGAATACACTGAGGTTGTATAGCTCAGAGAAACCACCAGGGAATGGAGACGGAAAACAGATCTCAATTCATTGGAAAAGATGAAACACTGCCATAAAGTAATCTAATTAGTTGTGTTCTTTGTTCTTCCTGGGACACCGTCAGAGCTGG
Source organism: Gallinago undulata (assembly GCA_026546715.1). NCBI lineage: Eukaryota > Metazoa > Chordata > Aves > Charadriiformes > Scolopacidae > Gallinago > Gallinago undulata. The sequence continues at coordinate 13,211,249 of JAOTQQ010000003.1, forward strand.
CTGTTTTATTCTGCTGCTGCTTTGCTCCCTTTGGCCCCATGGAAAGAGCTCTCCTCTGCTCCAAAACGCAGCCGTGAGTGCACCAGGAAAGGTCATTACGCAGATCAAATGATGCCAGATATAATGAGACTCATCTTTAAAACCTCTTGTTAATTAAAAGACAAAAATCTGAGCCTGGTCATGTTTCCAGTCAAAACAAAGAAAGGTTTGCAGTCATTTCAATGGCAACCAGATCAGGTTTCTGATAATATTGATCAAACATCAAAAGGAGGAGGGCAAGTGGTAAGTATGAGAGTCAGAAGGACAGTAAGCAGTGAGGACACTAAGCACAAACACGCTCTTTGGATATTGGCCTGATGATACAATTCAGTAAACTAATTAAGGATGATCTTTGGAAAGTTACCATTCTTAAATTCTTATTATGATCATAGTAATAAATTACTCCGTGTTTGACAAAAGTGCTTCGTACCACCGTTGCCTTTCAACGACTTAAATGGAGAGAGACTTGATCCAGGTGGTTGGACAAAAGGTATGAAGGAGCACAGATCTTGTGTGCAGGCTGGAGAAGATTAGATTAGAGAGGACTAAAATGAGCTGTCAAAGGCTTTCATTTAAGCGTTCTGGAGAGGATTCTTTAGTCATTGAGCCCTAAATACGTTGGGGGAAAAAAAATCGAGCGAGATGAAGACACAAATAAATGAAATTGAGAGACTATCTTAAAAACAGAACTTGACTTTATAGATAATACAATAATGCAGGATATTTTTATGAAAATCAGAAAAATATGTCAAAACCAGAAAGAAAATTAACTATGACCAAGCAGAAAATACAGTCACTTACTGTGAACAACAGATATTAGATCTGAAGGAAAAATAATCTATACAATTCTCCTTTCTCCTGAATAAAGCTGACACACCATTTTGTCTGATAATCTGCTTTCCCATGATGCAACTGTATTCTAAATTAGATAATATAATCACTCCGTCCTGTTCGAAATTATTGTGTCATATTGCTGTGAACAGTCCAGGAGGTGCCACAGCTCTGGGAAGTGTAAGCATGCCAATGGTAAATAAAAGGCTATCAATCTATTTATTTTAATTAATTAAGGTCTTTTCTTATTTTTGTGAGTTCAATATGATATAATAATTTAAGATTATGTTCTAAGCAGAAATGACCAGAGAGACGTCTTGCAGGCTGTTTAGAGAGTCTCTTGCTGGTTTTGCAGGTTATGTTTTTCAGTGGATGAATAAAGTGAACATTTTTCAATGAAGATGTAGACTTTTTGCAGTATTTGCTTCTAAATGGAGCTCTGAAGAGAAGCAACAGACTCCCAAAGTGTCTGATTCAAAGACCAAGTGATTCCTGGTGAAGGGGATTGCAGAATGCTCTTTCTGACCTCTTCTGTTCCAGAAACATTATTTGTACAATAAAAAAAAAACAAGTTCCAACTAGAAATTATCCTCTAATTCTAGAAAATCTCCTAGATGTTATTAGGCATTTCCATCACCTTCAGAAAAAAGCTAGTAATGACAGAATGGTACTTTTAACTGGTATAGTTAAAACTGTTAAGAAAATGAAGAAAAAAAACACTTTTCCACCATTTTTCAAAAACATTTCAGTCTTGCTGAAGTTTCCTAAAGAGATTTTATTCAAATGCCTTGCTCTGAATAGCATCTTTAACAGAGTTGATGAGGCTGATAAGGTTCAACCATTATCTTCTGCCTTTAACCTCTGCTTACAGTTCCTTTTGCGTTCCAGGTCTGGTTCTGGGATGAAGCAAAGGCAGTAACCCTGTTGATTTCAGCAGACGATACAACAAGTCTTCATTCCTTTGGAGCTGATTTAGATTTTTGGCAATTTCCATCTCAGTTCTTCTGTCTGTACAAAACAAGACTTTTTCTTCTTTCAAATAAGAACTAAAGAATATACAAATGAGAAGATATGCCAACTTCGGTTTCTCTCCTCTGAGGTTCTTTGAAATTATTTCCCTTGAACTTCCATCTTTAGAAAAGCAGATGACTTTAAACAACCCTTAGAACTCTATAGAGGCATCTGTAGAATGTTTTCTCCCAGGCAATCAAAGGCAGGAGACTTTTGTTTCTCAAATCCTATGATAAATAAAGAATTTTGACTTGACTTAAAAAAGATATATATATATATATAAACATAGGAATCATGTTAAACTCTTGTCATCTTGTAGAAAGTCGCATTTGACTTACAGTTTGGAAAGACTTTTAGGGAATACTTCAAAGCCTGTTTATTTTCCCAGACTTGCCAGAAAACAAGGCTCTGAGGGGAGGTTTTGTGTACGGGAGAGCAGCATTTTACAGGTGTGGTCTGAGTGTTGAAGGCAACAGGCTTCTGAGATATGGTTGATACAGTGCTGGCTGCTGACACCCATAGCCGCGATAACCACTCTTGGGTTAATTGTCCCAAGGAAGTAAATGGATCGTCCAGTGATGAGGTAAGATACCAGTCAGCCTTAAACAAAAGGTAGATCTTGGTCATGGATTCAAAATATTTTGGGAATTCATACCCTCAGTTAGTGTTCATTGGCATTGCTGAAGATCTGATCTCAAAATGAGCTTAAATAAGGGTTTCTAGCAAAGAATTTGAGGGCAACTGCATCACGTCATATTTGAGAAAACTAGCAGGTAGAGAACAAAAAATCTAGAACTCCTAAAACAGCATCAGCCAGATCCCGAAAGGGGACACAGAGAAGGACTGTGATCAATCTTCACAGATGAATTCAAATTACTCACATATATATCTTGATTTGTTTATCCCTCACCCTTGGTAAGAATCCTTGCCCTGCATCAAAAATTAAATGAATGCTACTTCAAGTTTAGCCTATTGATTTGCATTTTATATGAGACAGTAAATTAAATTTATGCTAATATGATACATATATTCTTCCCTGAACCATTAAAGGGGAGGTGGGGCTACACAGTGCAATAGTTTAAATAATTATGGCTGTCACTCACAATTATCCAAACTGTTATGTTGATCAAAGTTCTTAAAATCTTGGGTATAAGACCCTCTGAGTTCCCCAGGAGCAGCTTGAAATATCGGAAGAAGCTAAAAGTAGAATCTTTTAGTTTTAAATGGTTTTGTCAGGTTTGCTTTATTTTCATACTTTCCAAAAAAAGGTGCAGCACGGAACTAGAAATGACAGAATATTGCTTTCCTTTCATTTAATCCACCAATAAATAAGGTCTCATAAAATCATACATTAATATCCAGGAACTCTGTGTGAAATAACGGCGCTATCTCTATGAGCACAAAGACCTGTGTGTAAATCTGAGAAAAGTCCCGAGGACTCAGAGAAACGGATGCCCTGGAAAGTGGTTAACAAAGGAAACCTGTCCCATACCTCGGCGTGAGAAATCGGGACATACCTGACCAGAGAGCTGCTCTGTCTGCCTCGGGGCCTGCAATGGACATCTCCGCTTGCGTTGTTTCCAGGAGGGATCCCAGCTTCGTATCCTCCGTGCGACTTGTTCGAACCCGAGGAACATCTGAGAGAAGCGAGTGGCTCCAGCGTGTCTTCTCCTCGACCCGTGAGCCTCCCTGCAGAGATGCTGTCAGTTCATGACACTTGTGATGACAGAACGGGTCTCTACCAAGCACGGAGGAAAGCAGCCAACTCATTTCACACTGGGCACTGAATATTCGGGTAGCAATGCTTCTCTGTCATTTCCAGGCTTGGCTGTATAATTTTTTATATATCCATGCATATATATATATTCTTATATACGTATTTGAAATCAAACAACCTAGAACCGAAGGATTCTACAGCAAATTACTGGAATGGAAAGTATCTAGTTCGCTCGTATTTCCACTCAAATTCAGTTAAAAAATCAATAATTTTTGGTATGAATAAAATAGCGTCTCTAGCATGAGTGGCATTATCTTTAAAAGAACGTGTGGCTCTTTGAATGATGTGACAGGCCCTTTGAAATGCAAAGATCAAGTTATTAAAGCTAATTTTTTTTGGCTCACAGCATTTTTAGTCTGTGCTTGCCTTTCGTTGCCAGCACTGAAGTAACAATATGGGCATAACAATAGAGGCCACAGGAAAGAACAGACGAAAATCAGGTCTTAAACTGTACACAGGCAGATACCCTGGTTCACAATTCACCAATCCAAAACAGTGACCTCCAGAGAGTGACAGGCAGAGATATCTGCATCCTGATTCCTCCATCCCTCTCACTGCAGGGAGGAGAGGTCTTTGTGATGACAATGACTCGTATGAATAAGAGTCTCTCAGCTCAGCTCCGACTAAACTTCTTGCAATCTGCAGTATAGATTTCTGGAGTACTCTGCACCATTATGGTAATGCGTGAGTTTTAAAAAATAGCAAGGGACAGGGAATGGAAATGGGGCCGACGCCAGCGCAGAATTCCCAGGTCTGAAGCACTTCCAGTTAGTGCCTCCTTGGGCTGCTCTAATGACGGCCTCGGTAGCCAAAAGCAGCTCTAAGCCAAACTTTTAGTCTGAATCCATTCGGGGATAATGGGCTAACGTAGAAGGAGAGAATATCCCGAAACGTATATGAGCTTCATATGGGGATATGAGCTTCCAGCTTGATGGGGAAGGCTGAACAACACTCCGTGAAAAGCCCCCAAGTCTCGCACTGGATGAAGCAGATTTGCGGCGTTGCTAAAAGAGCATCTCACTGCCTTAAAAGATACATGGGGGAGAACGAGGAAGTAATAAAGTATCTGGGTATAACATCCCAGGCTTTGTTACGTTTTAACCAAGTCTGTGAACTCCACAGTGTACTCATTTTGCATGTCAGCTCTCTAAACCGCATCTAAATCTTTGTTCTGTGACATTTAGCATCACTCTGCTTTAGCAAAGGTTGTTGCTTTTCTTTCCCGATGCCTTTCTGACCTGTCTTTAAAGTCAGCACTCCCATCAGTCTCAGCTGACATACAGAAAATAGTGACATATTGACTTTTACAAGAGGTGACACGGCATGAATAGATGAAAACTTGGCACTGGATTTTCCATATGAAAGGAAGTGTCAACAAAACAGACGAACGTGCCCACACTTCATCCAGTTAATGAATCGCCATTGTCCGTATACATGCATATATTCAGTGCTCCGTGGAATACATCTCCTGAGAGAAATGGATGAACTTCAAAACAAAATGAAGACCTTTAACCCCAAATTTCAACTTTCATAAACATGAGAGCTCATTTCTTAAAAATAAGAAGGAACAACGTTAACTGATTTGTGTGCTGCTCTGGAAGGGGAGAGTTGAGGTGAAGAAACACAACAACTTGCATTTTGTTTAAGACTCAACACGGTGTTCCTCCTTAGAGCTTCCAAAAGTCCTTCTCCTCCCACCTCCTTAGGAGCATAGGATAACTGAGGCTGAGTGGGACCTTAGGAGGTCTCTAGTCCAACCTAGGACTCAAAGAAGGTCAGCTCAGAGCTCAGATGATGTTACTCCATTCTTCGCTGCACAGTATTGTGTTCTCACAAAAGGGAAGCATTTTTTGCCCTTATTGCTGATTATGCATACGTAGGACTCCACATTCCCCATCAGCATCCAGGACTGTTTCCAGTGACAACAGATGACCAGACCAAAAGTGTGTTGAGGCAAAGGTGTTTTGTAAGCATTGAGGTGGTCCCACACTCAGCTACTGGATGATCCCTTACCCATCAGGTTCCCCCAAGCACAAAACTGAAGGGGACGGTTCTGAGGATAGACCAACTGCCCTGTGCTTTTGGCCAGTCATTTCAGAAGGCTAAATAAAATGGTTAATTGGGTCCATCTACAACTTTCACTTTACAAATTGCGGTGAGAACTTGCAAAAGGGGCCTGTATTTGAAGCGCAGAACTAAGGAATTTCTAGAAATGTCTCTTTCCCATTTCTAGTCCCATAGAGCCATCCGGTGCTGACATACACCAAACAAATCCACACTAATTGACTTTGGCTGATTAACGACTGACAACTGCTCGGTGGTGTGCTGCTCAGAAAGTCCTGGCTGGCTCCAAAATGGCAAATGCTAAAATGTACCAGAACTGTCATTAACTGGAATTTTTTTGCTGGCAGTCCCAATGCAGAGGTCAAAAAGCCTCCTTCTCTGCGGATGAGGGAAACAGTAAAATAGGGTGAGGAACAGCTCAGTTTTACTGCACAGTTGATATCTGGCCTCTGGGGATAGAGGTTTCCTGCGGTGCTCATAGACAAATTCTCATAAGAGCACACATTCTTTCAAAAGCTGATACCAGCCATATCATATACATGTTATTTCCTTTCAAGAGTTATCACGCATGGAATTATTTATTATCATCTGGAAATGTTGTAATGAAATAATGGTTGCCTCAATGCCCTAAAGCTGTAGGGTCATTTAAATGCAACTGTCGGATTAAATGAAAAGCCACACACTGCTTAGGAGACTGCAGGACTTGTTAGATTAACATTTCAGTCTTCTGCACTGAGTAAGTAGATCTGAGAAATGAATCCAATCCAGCAAATGGGATGTTGAGAATAGCAGAGTTGGGTATTTACAAAATGTCATTCCCCCCTTAGAAATATAAACACTTGGAGCCAGGTGTTTACTTTCTCATCCCAGTTCAGGGGATGGGTTTGACACCAGAATTGCAGCAGCTCGGGGGCCCGGTGGCTGTTGAAAAACTGAGCTTTGGGGCCTTTCCCTACCATACTACTGTGGGGTACGGTACTGCAGCTACAGGGGCTGCAGCTGGGCTCAGACAAACAGCATGATTTCTGTAGCTGGGTTTGCAAACACTCAGAACACTCAACTCACTTTCTTTCCCACAGCTTCCTGGAGGAGACCGAGGGGCTGCTCCTGCAGGTCATGGCTGATGGCGGTCACAATTACACATCTCCATGCCAAGGAGATACACCTCTAAACACCATTAGCTCTCCTTTGCTCTCCCTTCACAATGCTCTTTTATTTTCTGCTTTAATTTTTAGCACAGGGGATGAACAGGGACCGCATCTGGACCCCAGAAGTTATCACCCAAACCAGACTTTTGTCATTTATCTACCTTCTGATTTTAATGAATCACATTAGTTAAAACTGCAACAGAAAGGGGAAAAAGAAACCCTCAACATAGAATCATATCATAGAATGGTTTGGATGGGAAGGGACCTTAAAGATCATTGAGTTCCAACCCCCCTGCCCTGGGAGGGACACCTCCCACCAGCCCAGGTTGCTCAAAGCCCCATCCAGCCTGGCCTTGAACCCCTCCAGGGCTGGGGCAGCCACAGCTTCTCTGGGCAACCTGGGCCAGTGTCTCACCACCCTCACAGGAAAGAATTTCTTTCTGGTATCTAATCTAAATCTCCCCTCTCCCAATTTAAAACTGTCACCCCTTGTCCTGTCACTTCACTAAACATGAACCTGTCTATTATTCTTTTGATCAGCCTGGCCCTTTAGGCTCATTGCCATGGATTTGTTTCCTAGAAGATCGATAGCCAAGTTGCATATCCCACAAAAAAAAAAGGCTCTTTCCTTCATGCAGAGCATTGGGTTGTGAGGGTCAAGTGGGCACACTCTGTTTTTCAGCCTGTGCTGAACAAGTGGCACCCATCCCAAACACCCAGCCCACCCCACAGCTTCCAGGGGTTCCACTGCAAATTTAACCACTAAAAGAAGAAGAACGTTAACTGTTTAATATTTGAAGGCTTGTTTAATATTTTAGAATGCAAAACTCTTCCTGTTGCTAAAACCAATATTGAAGCAGGGTGGAAACTACCTGCCAGGATTCTCCATCAAAGAAACTGTTGAGAACTGGTGGGGAAAAAAAATCATGGAACCTCTGTATCCTGCTGTAATGTGGGATGTCAAGGGCAGTGCAGATGATGTAACCCTGCAAAGGTGCCACCTCACTGAAGTTTTCCATGAGAAGCTTTGTACATCCTTGAGTTATCAGTGAGCATCACCCTGAAAGCACAGTCAGCGATGGGCTGTTGTTGCCTCCTGTTGTACTGCTCCTCCCTCTCAGGCTGTTCAAATCTATCAAGTGCTGGAAGTTCCCCGTGATATCAAGAAATCAAGTGAAAAATAATTCCTCTGGCCTTTTCCAACTAAATAATATATTCAGCCATTTTCATGATAGAGGAATCAAGGCCAGTGTCAAAGAGCCTGTGTTTAAAACTGGTGTTGGGCTTGGCAGTGAGCACAGCTGCATTCGGGTAGGAACCAGGCAGTGGGAAAATATTTCTTACATCCTAATTCAGCAACAGCATGCATTTTGCTTCTGATAATTATCTACAAATGTTATACCTCCTTTAACTTTTTAAACAGCTCAAATTGAATCTTCCCAGGTTTTCTTTCAGATTACTCTGTAATTTCCTTTCTTGTTGAATACTGTTTTCTGCTGCGTGGTCCCATCCCAAGGCTGTAGCAAAGCATCCCGGCAGAGCAGGGGGTACAGCACAGGACACAGCTCTTTGTGCTTTCCTCCCATAGAGTTCTTCTCTGGGCTAATTATAGGCCTGGCATCAGAGTCCATTTCACTTCTCCATTCACAACCTACAGAAGAAATATGAATTTTGAAGATGAGTACATACAGCTTGTTCCTTGAAAACTGTTCATGTCCCTTTAATTCAGTGAGCTTCAAAAAAATCTATGACAACGCTTTTAAGTCTCTGGACTTAATAATCGGGGAGAAAAGTCCAAAAACCCATGAAAGAAAACTGCTCTCCACTTCTTTTCCAGTAGCTTGTGATAGCCAATTCAGTTGTCAATGTGTGTTTAAACGTACTGAGATTAATTCTGCTTCTGCAGTTGAATACAATTGCTTAATTCTACTTCTTGAGCTCCACATAGGATTAAAGTTATCTCTGAACACCTCACTTTTAATTTTGCTTTCCTCTTGTGGACATTTTTTAACCATTTCACACACTGGGAAAGGTATTGCATGCTGTGAAGGTTGAAAACCTCTTTGGTCACAGATGTCCCATCATGAGAAGCAACTATTTTCTGAAGGATTTTGTTCCTAGTCTGGAAATACCCAGAAAACAAAATAAAATGGTTCTGGATGCTTTGAAGTGTATCAGGCATTTGAAAGGAAGAACCAGAAGAGAAAGAAGAGAGGCATTATCACACTTCCTTTTTATTCCATGGGCTTTTGTTTGCCCAGGTCTTGATTTTAGCATTGGATAAAAAAATTCTTTACACTACTTTGGTTCATTTTTCCTCTGCCAGAGGGGAGGGAGGAAAAGGCTCAAAACTGGAAAACTATGAGGTGATGCTCATTACTCTTCTAACAACCTTTTAACCAGGCAGGACCTGGTGTTGCTTGTCAAATGCAAGGATGCAGCACGCAAGGAAAGAGGATGCCAAATGCTTTCCAGCTTAGTGTACCTTTCTCTCAGTTTTCTTTTCTTGACAATAGGTATTTGTGAACCATTTGGGTCCAGATCAGTCTCTGGACTGAGACAAAAAACCAGAATCACCGTCCTGTGATGTATTTAGACATCATAGAATCATCTGGGTTGGAAGGGACCTCCAAAGGCGGTCTAGTCCACCCCCCCCCCCCC
>JAOTQQ010000003.1:13221150-13253507 GCA_026546715.1 Gallinago undulata
ACCCCCTGAGCATTTTTGTGGCCCTCCTCTGGACCTGCTCTATCAGGTCCATGTCCTTCTTCTATTGAGGGCTCCAGAGCTGCACACAGTGCTCCAGGTGAGGTCTCACCAGAGCATCCATTTGGCCAGTGAAAATGCCTGGAAATGCCTGGTTACCTACTACTCCCTACCATTATAGTTCAACAGAAACCAAACTGTTAACTACTTGCAACCCTAATTTCTATACAAATGCAAAATAGGAACAGCAGTAAGTGATTTCATGTTAATAAACAAATACACAAGACAAGATCAATTAGTCAAAATGATGTGACTCATTTGTCATTTACAGTGCCGCACAGAAACTCATCCACACAAGGATTCTGTTCATCATCCGAGGATTTGGCCTTGCTCTGCTCACAGCTCTTGAAAAGATACGTTTAAAATCAAACAACTCCACAATCCATGCACCTACTAAGCTCTGTTAGAAAGACTCAAGGGTAAGGCTGCTTGCTGTCTACGGGATGTATTTTCTTACATCTGAAATAGCTGCATTAGTCATCTTCACATTGTCCAGATCCCTGTGAGTGAAATACCAAATTGTCCTTCAGTGATCCTCCTCTTTCTGATCTCTCTGGTACCTTTAGAAGAAGAAAAGCAACCAACACAAAAACTCTGAAATGGAGAGTGAACATCAATGGACTTTCAGGTGTCGAACTAAACTGCACACTCAATGTTATGATCCAGTACAGTTTGGTCTCATTAATTTATGTCAATCAGCAAAATGTCTCTTTTGGTTGTCTTTCTAATGCCCACAAAAAAAAAAAGCAGGTGCTATAATGCCCTCCATTTTTTAAAGTTCCTCAGACAAGCTGTTTTTTTTGTCTTAAAGTAACAAACCTGAGAACCAGAGCCCCTCAGCCTTGCTGTACCACGTACATTACTCTCCAGGAGGGGCCTCGTGACCTGAAATCAAGGTAACCATTTTCAAAGGTGCAAAAGTGGGCCAAATTCTTCCAGAACCTTTCCCGTTCTTTCAAAAAAAAAAAAAGACAAGTATGCCACTTCCATACCCACAGTGCAGTCACCTGCTTCACCTCCAGACCTAACACCCTTTGGTGTTATCCCACCACACTCTTCCACAGGTTGAGCTAGTTCCTTTAGCTCCTGGAGCTTCATTTCTCCATAAACACCGAGCAGGAGCAGGGGCAAGCTGTTTAGTGCGATAAACAGATACACAAGCCTAAATGATATGACTCACTCATCATTAACCCAATCCTACAGAGACGCTCATCCACACAAGGGGTTTGCTCAGCATCTGAATATTTATTTAATCACACAAGATTTGCTTTGCGTCAAACCTGTGACCCCCAGGCAGTGCTCTAAATCAGGGACTGGAGGTGCTTCAGCCAGCAGCATCCACAGTGATTTTGCCAAAAGATGAGGTTTAAACTTCTCCTAATGAGGCAGCAAAAGAGCAAGAGCAGGACCAGGCGGCTGCTCCGGTGGTTGTACAAACCCTGAAATGAGAACAAATTCATTTGTTGGGATGAGCGGCAGCACAGCCACAGATTTCACAGAGCATCTTGGACCCTGTTGTCCTCCGTATCTTCTTGGTGATTTTACATGGAACAATGAGGGGAAACCACAGGTGTGGTGGTTTGATTTATTATTTTTGTTTTTAAGTATTCCTGAAGAATGAATCTGTTCTTTCAATCATGCCAAGTTTGTAGATCCCAAACACATCTGTTTTCACTTTCTAGTCTGTCTCCCAGGACCAGAGGGAGAACAGAAATTTCATTTCCCAAAAGTGAGAGCTTTATAAATTGGAAAATATGACACATTCTTCAGGAAATCTTTGTGAATACCCTAAAACCTGTGAAAACCTTAAGTGCACAGAATCCCCATGCCCATGGATTTCTGCTGCCCCAGGCTGTCGCTCTGACATGTCATTAAAACACAAAATCACAACACGCCTTGCACAGGAGCCTCAGCATCTAGCAAACAAGTCCCTCAAAGCCTGTAAGCTAAATGCCACTCACCCGGAGGCTCACTGCTAATTGGGAGAGTGGAATTGCAAATGTAGTGCAGGTCAAAGGAAAGGGAGTTTTCTTGGGAGCTGGTTCCTCCTAAATTTTCAGAGCTTTCCTGGAAACCCAAGGAGATAACCATCTTTTCATGGGACCACAAGTCTATTTTCATCATCTCACTGCAGATGAAAATGCCCTGCCATGAGCGATGCACACTGTGAAGCGTGGTGGGCTAATCAGGATGGGGTGGTGTGTAAGAGGCATTGCTCACTGTCTGTAGGACATCTGTTACCTGTTCTTACATCCACAAAGTTTAACTATGTTTATTATACCAGCAGTCAAAAGGCAACGCAAATTGCAAGGTTAAGTTTTAAGATGCATGGTGATACAGTTTCCTCAATATACATCTTGACCAAGAAGCGACTGGACAATGATGTAGGAATGCTTTTTAAGATACCTTTGAGTATGGCATCACCTATATTCCTTTATACATATCTAGGGGCCTCTTTGCCCACCTTATTTCATTCACACTCTGAACTTGTTCACTTCAAACCGTACCCTCTGCTGGGTGAGGAGGTCAGTGGAGCTTTTGCCTGAAGCAGAGGTCTTTGGCCACAGCCAGAGCATATTGCCACCCTGGAGGTAACGACCACCACAAGTGTCTAAACTTCTCCTAGGCTGGGCATAGTTACTGCCAGCAGCTCCTAAGGACAAGTTTTCCCACAGTCATGGACAGACACGTGCTGTCTCATACTAGGTAGGAGTGTTTAAATCTGCCCAGCTGACACCCCATGGAAATTAAATTACAGTTGTGTTACTGTGAAGGAGTTAAGAGAAAAAAAAAATAATCTTATGCTGGTGTTTACAGACAAAAGTAGGAGCAGAAAATAATTATAGACTACAGCCTGACTAAGGGCATTATATAATAAGGGAAAGACATTTATATAGAACATCTTATTACTATTCCAACAATAAGAAAAAGAACATGATTGATAAAGAAAATTTAAAAGGCCAGAAAATGCTTTAGGAAGATGGAAAAAACAAGTGAAAAATCAATACACTAAAATGTCCTCTGTTCCACTTCCTTTATGCTCTCAAAACAAAACGAACAAGGTTCTCTGGCTTTGACATCTAGAGCAGACATGACAGCAAACAAGGCAGAAACTACAATACTCTTTGGGACCCACCTTGAATTACAGCAGTAATAAAAAAAAAAAAATCATTTTGACTATCTCCCTAGCAACACACTTGCCAACCACATTGAGCCATTAATTGCATAATTGTTCAACCACCACAGCCTATTTTACCGGCTTTGAGACTATCAAAAGAAGAATAAGAAACCTTGCTAACAGCATCATATAGTATTAGTTTAATTAAACCTAAACGCAAGGAGAAAAACATCTGAGACCACATAGAGTAAGCTGTTGGGATATGATATTTGTTGGGATTATTCCCATTCCCCTTATAGTCATTGATGTGTCTGGATTGGTATTCCAGGTACATGTACTTGTCAGAGAAATTCCTGACCTCCTCTAACAAGGTTTGAACCTCTTCTCTGATAACACAGAGCCATTTTCTAGGGTCAGATAATTTGTGAATAAAGAAGAAATGATCAATCAGCCATTAGGAAAGGATTATAGATTCTGATAATTCTATAAAGTGGGTAACATAGCCCAGAGGAAAATGAAAAAAAAATCCCAACAAACTCTGTGGTACAAAGATAATTAAATTATTATCCATTATATTAACACATTTGCATCCCTGTAATACATATACATTAATGCAGCCAGGTTTGTAAGAGCTTTTCTGGCTGCAGGAAGCAATGGCTTTTTGATTAAGTCAATAGATGTAGAAATGAGTTTGGTCCTTGATCTTGTTAGAGGTTCCCTTTGTGAGTGTGGACTAATCTCTGCAGACTAGACCCCACCAGTGGTGTCTGCCTCCCTGTTGCCATCAGGAGAAGCACAAGGAATCATCCAAAATATTTTTTTGAACCTATTCCCCATGTTCCTACTACAAAAAACAGATGATAGCAAAGGGGCTACTGCTTAGTGATGCTTTTCCATGAAGTTACCTGAATCCTGTGTCTGGCTTCCTATCCCTTTGAAAGTGACTGCTAATTATTTTTTACAAGTAAAATTAATATTTTTTTTCCTTAAATCTGAAGGTATCCCAAGGATATGTAGTCTCTATAGTCTGATAAATCTAATCATTCGGCAATCCAGCCCTGTGGGTGATGTGGGCTCCAAAACCCAGAGACTGTTGTGTACCAGTGCCCAGCACCTCTCCTCCTCTAATGTCCCCACAGACTGGCAGACACATCTCCACTCGGTTTCAAAAATTCTGGGGTTCATCATTGTAGAAATCCTGTAAAAGGCTTGTCACCTGGCAATACCTGGGAAAGCACCCTGTCATACTCCGGAACAATAGGAAAAACTAATTGGACCTCAAGAGTTTCCAGGAAAATGTCATGTGTACTGCATGGCAAAGCATTTATTCTGTCAATTTAAAATTCTGTTAAAGTTCTCCCATGGGACAGCATTGGTCTAATTACCATATAACTAAAACCATCAACCTGATGCACTCACCTCAGAGGACCTAACATGCTATTTCCCTGTGCTTTGTTCCTCTTTGTAAAAGTGGGGAAAAAAAATGTTTCCTTCTAACCCTTTGTTGTTTTCTTGGGTGGCATGGACTTCAGGCCACGTAATTTGTCGCGCTCTGTGCTCACACAGTGCACAGAGAAAAGGGCTGGGTCTCTGCTGGACCCTGCAGGCTCTGCCGTGAGCAATGGTGAGATCTTCCCTTGGAGACAAGGGTGGGGAGGCCTCCTCCACTGCAGCCAAAGGATGCTCTGCACCCTGTATCAGCAGGATAACACCACCGGACACCCACAAGACCCTCTCAGCTTGTGAGTGACACCCCCTTTCACACCCCTATCGTTTATGCCAGAGCTGTGAGGCTGAGCCCCAACCCTACGGAGATGGATGTGGCTTTGGCAAAGTGTGAAAAGGGATGAGGAACAATGGCAGGGACTGGTCTGGTTTTATCACCCAGAGGTGAATTCAGGCTAATTGCTCCCCAGAGAGAAACATCAGAGTCCTAATTTATAATTATCTTTTGAGAGCAGTCAGCATGGTCATAAACCCCTTGAATCTGTCTGAGGAACCACAAGTTGGGGTTTCCCTGCAGGATCTGGACTACGTTCTTTCTCATGGTGGTGAGGGGAATATATCATTTCAGCGGTATAACCCCAGTTTGTCCCCCCTCTTTGATATTTCCAGCTTTTCCAGGTAAGCTTTTCCAGGAGGGGATTTATTTCCATCTGTTTGTATAGCACCTACCACAACAGAGCTATGATCACCACCAGGTTTATTACAACACCACAGCACCACCAATAGCAATAGTAATAGCATCATCAATTAAAGGACCATCTGTCCAAGTGTAACTCATTCCCCTGCCCACTCAGTTCCACAGTCTGTGAAAATCACCCAGGTTGAGAAAGGAAACCAAAAGCCTCTACTATTAAAAGTGTTCAAATTAACTAGATCTTTTTGACAGAACTGGGTTGCAGAACAACTACAGCTGCAGCGTGGAAGATCTGGAGGGGCAGAAGCTCCTGTGGAAGCAGCAGTGATGGACACTCAGGAGGATGGGGGAAAAGGTCAGGCTCTTTACTGGTTAAGCTGGTGTCACAACACACAATCCCAGTACTGGGGCTGGGGGTGCTCCCAGCTCCCCTGGGAGACCACTGCTTTGGGTTAAGAGCTGAGGTAGTGAAAATTCTCCTCTCTTAGCCCAAATCCTCCATCTTCATGCTGTTCCATAGCAGAGAAAAAGCTCTAGATTCCAAACAGCTCTAGATTCCAAACTGTACAAGCATCCTCCTTACTCTGAGGCTTCACTTTAAAAAAAGAATTTTAAAAAAATTCTCCTCTCCCCATCCGATATTCAAAGGGATAACAAATGTTAAAATGAAAACAAGGCAGTGAGACAGATCCACCAACAGGAAGCAGGTTGAAGAAAGATTTCAGGTGGCATCTAGCAAAGCAATACACAAGCACTGAAGGTAGAAGAGCATTTTCTCAGCCTGAAGCCCCAGAGTTCTTGGACCTTTCTCCTTCCCCTCCTTCCCTCTGTTCCTCACTATCCTCTAACATGAGGACTGTGCCATAAATTGCATCAGCAAATAATCCCAGTTAAAAAAAAAATTAAATATAACCTGAAGGTTTGTTGTGCTTTGAGTTTCTTAATCCGGATAATTACATCTGTCCTGCTTGAGCACAGCCCCCAAAACATGGAGACTGCAACCTGCACCAGGAGGGTAGGCAGGGAAGGAGCCGACGGGAAAGGCTTAAAGCAGCTTTGCTAACGGAGAGAAGTGTTTGTGCAACTTCACCCTGAATTTTGAAGCCACATTTAAGCCCCGTGATCAGTGCAACTCCTAATTATTTGCACTTCGTTGCATTATGCGTATGAACTCGTCAGCACTCGAGACGCCTCTGTCGTCTGCTCGCTTGTAGATTTGAGATTTTTTTTTTTGAAACTGAAGTGGTCTCATATCAAACTTGTGACTTGTTAGCAAGGGGAAGATTTAGTCTCCTCCTAAGGAAATCAGTTGCTACCACGGTTTTGAGCGTTTCTGCAAGTTAGCTGTTAGTTGTAAGCTGCCTTAAAGTTGCTCAATTCAGGTACCCATTCCCCACAGGGAGCTTTTTTTTTTAAAAAATTTAATATATATGCCAAAGAAAAATGATATTCCTTAGTAGCCCATGCTATTTCATCAGTAAACTGAGCTCTAACTTCAGACATCAGGAAAAAGGAAAAGATTCCTGATGATCCTGAAGCCCAATTTTCATCCACACTTATGGATTTCAACTTCCGTAGAGACTGCTGAAATGTTCCTTCCCCACTGAACACTATCCCCACAATAACAACAGTTTATGAAACTGTTTGTTGTATTCCTGCTCTGCTCCATGATATCTCTGGTTATGGATGGTTTTGTCCTTTTTCCACTTAAAACCAGCCCAAATGCACTACTGAAATGAGTCCCTGGTCCCTTCAGCCAAGTCCCACAGGGGAGTGGAGGGATGGACCCTGCTGGAGCAGCAACTCCAACTCCCAGGGAAAAGCGTGGTTATGAACTATGTAAAAGTGGGCTCCTTTAGGGTTTCTGCTAGTAGTAGAATAGTAGACTTCTGCCTACCCTCTAATTTTTATATTATTTTTTTTTGAGAGCCTTTTGGAATATGAATGCTGAGGGGGAGATGAGCAAACATCTATTTAAATCTGTGATCATAAAGATCACTTTTATCCCAATTCAGGCAATCTCTGCCAAATAAAAGCTCTCCTCTTAGCATACAGGAAGAGCCCCCTTCAGGAAACACCACTTAAATATAGGGAGAAAAGAAAAATCTTAATGGTGATCTACCAATATTGATCTGTTATATGACACATAGGGTAAGTTGCTTTGTATGAGGACCATCATTTGCAATTACGAATAAAAAATGGCAAGACCCATCCTGTACCGTGTTTGCCTCTCTCATTTGACTTGTAATTGCTTTTATTGACAATTGCTTCTTACTTCCCTGGAGTAGCAAGGTTATTAAGCAAATCTGTCTTTTTTTTTGTTCAAAATGATAATTTAACTGATTAAAACAGTTTCATTGTCAATGCACTTTCGTATGAGATTCTAATCCCACACACCACACTAGGATGTTTTTTTCATTTGAAGACATTTTAGAGCATGTAGTGACAAATAGGGCACTGTTGTGTTTTTGTTTTTTTTTATTCCTTCTCAGATTTAGAAGCCATCTCTTTCGAAAATTACAGCTGTTGTCATTAAAAATGCAATACATCTCCCTACAATAACTGCTGTCACAATATTAATTTCTCTAAGCAGGTATTATCAGTTTTACAGTATTGCTTGCAGATTACACAAACAGTGGCATGTACAGATGGTTTAAGCTCCACCTCAAGCCCTCTATTTAGGGTTTTCCAGCAGCTGCCTGGAGGCACCTCTCCAACAAGGTAATCACGGAATCACAAAATCTTCATGGTTGGAAGGAACCTTCAATATCATCAAGTCCAACCGAAAAAAAAAAACCTCAAAAATCCCAACATATAACACCAAACCAAAAAAACCCCAACACCCCATCACCACAACAATCACCACACCCAACAATCCCAGCCACTAGAGCATGCCCTGAAGTGCCACATCTATATGTTTCTTAAATACCTCCAGGGATGGTGACTCCACCACCTCCCTGAGCAGGCTCTTCCAGCGCCTGACCACCCTCTCAGGAAACTAATTCCTCCTAATATCTAATCTAAACCTCCCCTGCTGCAACTTCATACTGTTTCCTCTCGTCCTGTCATTATTCACTTGGGAGAATGCAGGGACTGGGACCTTCCGATTTCAACTTACCCATCAGTCTTACACCAAAGGGGTTAGAACAGAAGGAGAAAGGAGGGGAAACAAAGTCACACAGAAGCACAATGATTTACCTAAGGCCAAGAAACAGCAGAAGAGGGAGCAATCACAGCAAGCTCCACGCTGCACAACTGCCCTGATGGGCAGCAAGGAGGAGAACATGGTTAATGGCACTCCTTCCACCTTCCTTCATTTCAACATGCCTCAACAGTTGCCAACAACTTCCCACCACATTAAAAGAGATGGGTCCCCAAGATGTGGGGAGCCGATCAAGGTTTGCAATGTTAGTTGCCAGAAAGATTAAATAGAGCAACATCCATTCCCAAAGCCTCACTTAGTCCCCAGCAATAGGCTTTCTGCCTGCTGGGATTTTGGTCACGCTGAGCTCAGTACTGGTGTCACATGAGTTGCATGGCTGCTGAAGGTTCAACCTAACGCTCCCAGCAAGGAACCAAACCTGGTCAACCTGGGGCTGCCTGGTCTTTGATGAGCCACCACGTTTAGAAGCAGTACCAGGAGATCCTTACAAATCCCCCCCGAACAGCCAACCAAGCACATTAAGGTTTTCTTCTGTATCTCACAAGGCGCTACAGTGATCCCCAACCAGAAATGAGCTGCATCTACAATTTGGAAGTTTCAGTGGTTTGATGACATGGTTCCAAATGCTGGAAAGCCTTTCAGGAGCTAGCATTTCAATGGTTTCTCCCCTGAAGCTGCAGGGGACGCAGCTGGGTGCTGGTTATGGCAGGTACAAAACTCAGTTTCCTTCACATTTTGTGATTTACACAAGAGAGTAAGAGAACATCAAGTCTCTGACAGTCTTTTTAACACAGGTTGAAAAAAGAGAGGGTTTCCAAGCAATCCTGTTATCACCTTGCAAGTCCTACATATTCTGAAGGGACCTAAAGAGAAGCTGCTTCACACACAATTTTAACCTGCAATTGCCTTTTCTCATTTTGTGCAGTACTCACAACTAATATTTAAGTTAAGATTGAAAGAGTTTAGGGTAAGCAAGAGAAAAACCTTACCTGTAGGATGACACCACCATACTCCCAGAGTAGTAACCACCACAGATACCCTTCATGCTGTGCCTGTGTCACCAGCAGCCTGTTTCCCAGAACACCTTTTGCTTCTTCTGGCTCGTTACATTTGACCATCATCACCTGGAGCCCTGGGAAGACATTTTATAAAGATTTGCTCAGAAACCTCTTTTTTTCTCTCTGTAGCTGTGAAGTGTTCCTCAGCTCTGCTATCTTTTTATTTCCTGCAAATTTTTATTCCTACATTTCTTAGAGAATAGCATGCTATTACTCAATTATCAATTTTTCCTGCTCTATTTATAGTCTAGTAAAAAAATAATAATTACTTTTCTGTTTTTTTTTTTCACAAAGTATTTAATGACAGGAGGGGGTGAGTTCCTGTTCAGTTATTCCTGGAGTTGTAGCAAAGCTCTCAAACAAGAGGAAGGCTTATTAGGTATGCTAAATGAGTTTCATTTTAAATTGAAAACATTTTATGTCTTGTTGTTTTAATTCAAGTCATTAGCTTATTATGAAGTACCTGAATCTAATTTAGCTACATTTTCCTGAACTTCTGAAGTATTTTTAAACACTCTTTCAAACTCCTTTTTCTTTATCTAAGTATATCTCATGTCCCATTTGCAATGGTTTGCTGTATTCATTAGATACTGGGAACCATCTGTTAAAAATTTGCCCAGAACAAATCCAGTTTGAGAAAGATAAGGAGGCATAGCTGTGACTTTCTCTGAGCTAATAGCTAAAATTTTTGTGAAAGGGTTTGGATCAGATGCACTTGAGATTTTCACCTTATTTTGAGAAGACAGAAACGTTGGTTAATTAAAATAAGGAGATATTTCTTTAGTCTCCAAAGAATATTTATAAATCACATATGAAATTGGAAGTAATTTATCACTGATGTTCTACGAAATTCAGCTGTATATCCATCTGGCCATGGTGCTTTAGTAGGTAATATTGCTTGCAGGGCACTTTTTATTGCTTATCTCTCATGGGGGTTATCTAGGTATTGTCTTGATAATGCTGGCAGCTCTATTTCATCCACAAAATAATAAATGGATCACTCCTGTGTCTGCAGTATGTAATTCAGAATGGGGGGGGGAACCCACCCTTATTCATTTGTTTCCTTTAACTTTTTGCATATACCCTCTTACAAATGGAAAGCTGCTGATTTTATCATCCTTGACAGAAAGGCTGTGGAGGGATGCTGGTGGGATGTGGGCTCTGGGATGTTCATCTGCATTTTGTGCAGAACCAAAACAAAATGCCAGTAGGGTAGAGACGGCTTGAAAAAGGAGCCAGACAAATATTTTTGGTCTAACGCAACCATAAGCTGCATTTCTTAAGCTCAGATTTGAATGAAAGTATTGATTTTAGAACATTCAAATGCATTCACAAACGGAGGTCATATTTAGTGTTGTCAATGAACACAAGTATATGACCCAGAAATGTTTAGGCTTGTATTTAAAAAAAAAAAGTTAGACATCTCATCAGATAAGTTTGACGACCAATTAGGGGTTGTACAGAGGTGATAGTTTAGGAAAATACCTGTTTTCAAATTAGGCATTGCTTTGATGTCAGACAAGTCTGAAACCAATTAAGCACTCAGCAGAAGGGTAGAGGCAGTGTGCAGTGCTGTGGTGGAAAAGCAGCTTTCCTACAAGAAATAGCACAATTTTACCCAATATTCTCTTCCTCCCACTCTACTCAGGACATGTATCATAGAAAATGCAATAAAGGCAGAAATGCATAGTAATAGAGCATCTTGACAAGAAATATCAATAGGAATCCACTGTTGAGGTATGCGTTCAGATTTATTGAAGTGACAAATTCTTTTGGGTCTGTCCCTGTGGTGCCACCTGGCTCCAGGCACCGTACGGATCTGGGCTCGGTGATTCGGAGCGATGCGGTCACGGGTTTTGCCTGTGCCTATCAGTTTCCATAGAAAACTTGCTTTGAAAAGTAGCTCAGGTAAAGATTTTTCCCCTCTCTGCTGTTCATGGGAAGGAATTGTTCCCACAGGCCCTGAATGCTGTTTACTGTTTTTCCTGCTTTTCGATTAGATACATCTGACAACTTCAGTTGCTAGGGTTTTATGCCAGTATGAGCCAGATACCACAGTTATTCATTGGAGATAAAAAACACGCTTTCCAGGACCAGCCTCTGACCCACTGTTGTCAGTGAAAACTTCCAATAAATCTCAGAAAAACTCAAACCCTCAGTTTTGAGGGACGTTATTTGATTTTTAATTTCTAGCAACTTTCAAATATTACTATAATAACCACTCACTTGCTTCCCTACCACTCCCCAAAAGAGGAAAACAAATCCCAGTCAATTTTTTATTTTTTTTTCAAGTATTAATGCAGTGTAACTGTATGGAAGTCCCAGAACAATCATAGGATAAAATATCAGCAGAACTGAGGTCAGACTTGCTCCTTTCCAGGCTATTCACTTCCAGCTCAGTGTGGTTGTGTCAGATAAAAATAGAAGTGCAATTTCTGTGTTCAACTTAAAATAAATAACAGGGATAGGATGGCATCTTAAAAGCTAGAGGCCAGGTGCCCCGTTGCATTGCAGTGACACTGATTTACGCCAGCTTAGCAGCTGAGGGAAGGGGAGCTCAGGGATGAGCTTGCCGGTGAGTGGGGAGGTGGTGGGATTGCTGGTGGGAGATGCTCTGCTCAGACCGACGTGTTGCTTGCTGATAAAGTGGTGTTCCTTTAGCAGAAGTCACAGGACAGTAAATCGGAGAATTGGAGGTATTCACTTAGGACTCTTTCCTTTGGATGCACATGAGCACACATATGCAGTAACTAATTTTACTAATTTTACACTGAAGAAGCCTCAAATAGTTTCTTAATGTAGGTCTCCCCTTGCTGCGAACAAATTCTGAATATTCTGGAATTCCTTTGAATCCCAGAGGCCAATCTGGTTTTGGCTACATTCAAGTCCTTCAATCATTCAATATTCGAAAACATCCTTGTGAACAATTTTTTGTACATCTTTGAGGTGTGGGTGTTCTTCCTTCATAGGTCTCTATTTCCAGGTAAATGAGGTTATTTCCTACAGTTTAGCTATTTTTCCACAGTGTCTGTCATCAGACAGCGAGAGCAACCCCTCTAACTGAGGTGACCAGTCCCACACCCTAAATAGTCAATATTCAATAGTTGATGTGAAAGGGCTGCAAACAGCCAGAGGCAGAGAGGTCTAACCCCAGCTCTTCACTGAACAGCTGTTAATAATAAATACATCTGCAGCAACCCTGCTCAGATCACAGCAATTCATGAGGAGAAAAAGAGCTCAGTTACCTGAATAATTTATTTGTAGAGATTCCATCCACGAGTTCTAATCACAAGTGTTTATGATGTAGATAAGAAAAGAAATAAAACATTTCTGTGAACCTGCAAACAGTATACACTACTGTAATGTTACCCTAACTTTAATGGTTTCCAGTGATTTTTTCTTTAGAGACGGAGCTGCTGATTTTTCACTTAAATCTCAGTTTTAGACTAAAAAAAAAAAAAAGTTATTTTCCTATCTCCCATATATAGAAAAGAAAAAATGCAAGTTAAGAAGGAGGAATCTAATCTAGAAAACCAGAAAGCAAATAAAAAAATTCAAGAATGTATTATTTTTTTTAAATGGGATTTATTAGCCAATCTCAAGATGTTGTTATGCTGGGTGGAGAGCAGCAGGATTATTATGTTTTGCAGAACTGTACAGGAAAGCTTGAAATCTACAGCTATGTAGAAATGGAAAAGCACACGGAGGAATAGCCACTTGAAATAATTCAGTGAAATAGGAAAGAACTTGATCGCACAGGAGTTTCACGTTATCAGCAGTTCTGGGAATTGACTGGTTTTCCTGCAGAATACGAAAAAGACCGGGGAAAGGCTTGAACTGTACGTTTGTTTTCTATTTATTACAATTTACAGATGTCCCTCCCCGTCTCACGTACCGTGTGGTTGGTTGGGTGAGGGTGAAAGCAGATGCTGATGTGTCCATTGATTCCTAGGTCAGAGGATGGATACGGACTGTGCTCCTCAGGCAGCACGTGGTACTCGCTGAAATAAATCTGCTGCAGCAGATCATGCAAGAGGAGAGTCAGCAAACAAGGCTGTAAAGAAATCCTTCAACAAAAATATTTAGGGGGGAATGGGTTCTACAAAGGGCAGGTATGAAGATGGGCTGAAAGGTGTTATTTGGACTCCTGGCGATCCCATTAAATTTATTAATGCCGTCGTGGTATGAAGTGAGCATCAGTAGACACACACTGTTGTAAATACAAGTTTCTATTCAAATCTGCTCTGGCTGCAGGTTCTAAAAAGAAAATTAAAAATGCAGCTGGGGAGAAGCTGCTGTAGTTTGTTCAGGCTCTAGGAAATCTTAATATCTCCTGAGCACTGCCTTTTCAGACAATGCTGTGTTAACGTAGAGGTATGACTAATGTCAATACTAATGATCCTGTTGGTCACTTAACTGCTCCCTGGGCTACTGTGCCAATACAATTTCAGTGTCCTAAATGATTGCCTTTGCATGTTTTAGGGACAGATTCTCCTGCTGTAAGCAGATTTACCTGCCTACAATGTTGCGGAAGATGAAATGGTCTACCTCAAATAGGCATACCAGAACCCAGTTCTCCAAGAAACAAATCAGATCAACGCTAGAGAAATGTGTTTGGTTTCCTAGAGGCAAGAGCCTGGGCAACCAGAAAGAATGGTCCATCAAATCAAACTGCACTGCAGAGGACCCTCAGGTGAAGGAGTATCCAAAAAAGCCACTGAACTGATTTATTGGAGAAGCACATGGTGCTGTGTGTGACACAAAGTCCTCAGAGCAGATTTCTGCCTGGATCGAACACGGAAATGTGGGATTACTACTACACAACCTCTGCAGACATCAGAGGTTCCAGCATAGGTTTGGGCAGAGTCACAGATGGATTAAAACTGGAATATCGCTCTTGATACAGAATTAAAAAAGGCATCCAGGAGAGCCACGCTGTCCAGCCAAGCAAGCCATCAGCAGGTCCCGAGGTGATGTGAAAGCTGCCAATGTGATAGCTGGAGATGTCTGACAGGGAAGTGGAGCTGCTGGAGCAGGAACTCAAGCCAAAGTTGGGCATCTGGGTCCAGCAGGTGCTGCCAAAAGGGGCAAACAGGGCTTGATAAGGAAATTTGTACCATATACAAACGCATGAAGACTCTTCAGTCTCCAATGCCTACTTCAGCAATGATTAAGGAAGATTTTTATTTTTTTCCCCACTAAGGCTATTAGTACCATTAACAAAAACAGCTCTTCAGTTTTCTTTTGACTCTATTACAGTTTTGGCATTGAGTCTCCACTTTAGAACACCACAGCTTGGGTTCCTTCTCATTGCTCAGTCCAGGTCAAGTTTTCCTCAGGGCAGATCAGAAGATGTATGTCCTAAGGCTCTCAAGGAACCCATTCAGAAAAACCAGCAACTCCAACCTGGAGTAAGAGAAGAAGAAAAATAACTACTCTGGGCTCCTTGCCAGGGCAGAGCTACTGATGAGGATGCCCTTGCTGTCTTGGAGAAGGATTATGATGGGTAGAAAGACTACCTCTAATTCCAGTTTTCTCAGTGGACCAAACCATTCAACCCTTGAAGCAAGATTGAAAAACCCGATGAAGCTCCAAGCACGCCTTAGGGGATCAGTTTCTTACACCCCTTGCCATGAGTGGTCCTTTTTTTCATTAACAGTGAAGAAGGCAAATGCGTGCACCACACTTGAAAGCAGTGTCATTTCCACGCCTCTCACAGACGTATTTCATTTCATACCACGGATTTTTCGTGCAAAATTGGAGTATTAAATTGCAAGTGGAAGACTTACCTAAAATGTTCCTTTTTCTAAGATAAATGTCTAGGCAAAATAGTTTTACTTTCCATTGATATGTCTGAGGTTTTTGTCCTCATTTAAAGTAAACTGTGAATTACACTTTCTAACATATTATTTAGGAAAAGTGTCCCAAAAGCAAATTGCACCTTCTGGCAGCCTTTGGTTCATCTTGCATGTTGTACAGAATAACTTAACAGATGTATTAGAATACAGACACAGTTTTATGTTGTAAGTTTTGAAAGGGTAGAAGAAACTTTTTTAAGCATTTAACTCATTTAGTAAAACTTAAATGCCACAGAAAATAAATTGTGTTTTGATCTACGTAGAGTTTGATTCCAAATTCTCAAATCTCAGTAGAGCTTACTTTATAAAGTAACTTCTAATTTATATTCTGTGCTAATGTCAAGAAATAAAATAATAAATCTGGAAGTCATTCTACATAATAAGGTGGAGACAATGGAATAAAGTCTGTCAAATAATTTTAATCAAAGATCCATGAGAGTTGTGCTACCTGAACACTATTCTCTCTGCACAGGAAATTATGGCATTATTATTATGGCATTTTATTTATTTAAATTTTGATAATACTACAT
This sequence comes from Gallinago undulata, assembly GCA_026546715.1. NCBI lineage: Eukaryota > Metazoa > Chordata > Aves > Charadriiformes > Scolopacidae > Gallinago > Gallinago undulata. The sequence continues at coordinate 13,237,075 of JAOTQQ010000003.1, forward strand.
CCCATGAGAGCTTTGGGGTTTTTTACATCTCAAAATTAATACAAAATCTTCAAAGTCATTTTTAGTGGTTATAAAGCTTAACTTGGATTGTTTTAATTTCTGTGGGTTTGTGCAAGTCCAGAGCTGAACTATGGCCACCCTGGCACTTAGTTCCCGTGAATAAGATCCTAGCTTTATGAAAGTTCATGGTGAAACTCTGACAGTATATATATACAAAGATTCAATCTACAAATTCTGCAAAGATAGTTATTACATTTTTCAATATTTGGGATATTTCATTATGAAAAATAGGTATTACATACTTAATGCATGAGAGTATTTCTCATTCTGAGAGTAAAGAAAAGGGCTAGAAATAATGTTTATCATACATAACTGTTTCAGTCACTGTTTCTGCAGTGATTATTCTCTGTATTTGCCTTTGAGAAGTGTGGAGGTAGGGCTTGGGTATCTGCTCAAGATAGGAGGAAGCGTCACAATTCTCAGCTGAACTGTGAATACATTAAACACGAGGAGTGTTTGGGCTTCACTGCGTTTGAATTTGGCTCCATTAATTTGAAACTCGCAGCTCAGTTTTACATTCTGCCACATTATCTGAGTTTACACTTCAGGTTGCAACTTGGGGCCCACCATTCTTCATGTGATTTGCAAACCGCTGCTCTTTTTTCTGATTTATGCACCTAACAAATCATAATTTTCAAAAGGTAGGAGGTGTTCTGAGATGCTGAAGTTGTTCAGGAGGCATTACAAAGATCCACAATCAAAATATTTCCATTAACTACAAAGCTCATGCAGTTTGCTTCCTTCTCTTCTTTAAAACTCTGATGCATAAAAAAGAAAATAAAGGTGAATGGCACAACAATCTACCATTGCAAGTCTCCACATTGTTACTTTAATGATGCACAATCTGTTAGCTATCTGAAGACTGTAAACAGACTAATATTTCGAGAAGTATGGGATAAATCACCCATTTAGAAGCAGTGAAGAGAAAATGATGAAGCTCCAAGTGAGTTGTGAAGCAGTGAATAAGGATGTATTACACCACAGGAAACCATCAATATTTGTTTATTATGTCAGTGTGAGAAATAAATCTGTTAGCTAATTTGTATTCTCTTCGGTTAATTCCACTGTTTCAGCTTGAGTTTTCATGTTTCGGTTTGAGTGCTACACAGCTGCTTAATGGTGCTATCAAGAATTCCAAAGTCATGGTCTCTTGGAGATAGGGAGACACTGCAATGCATCATATCCATCTAGAGATTATGAAATAGTTTTTATTTAGGTGTCCCTCCAATGCTTTGTACTACTTTGTCTTCCTACGAGCGGTCTTTATCTGACATAGTCAAAATTCCTGACTCGTTATGGGCCAACCTCTTTACAAACCAGTCCCAGAATTAATTATGCTTCCGAGTTAACAAAATGGCTAAATACATGTCCTGTGTATGGACCAGTTTCTTCCACTGAGCTGTTGTTTTGACTCACAATACCTGACATTTTCAACAGTGGCCACCGATTAAAGCTACGTGAACTTGATCTTCAGACATGCAAAACTCCCACAAATCATTTGTCTGGTGGAGACACAGTTAGTCAGCAGCAATAACACTGAATTTCGTGGTGTGAGCACTCTGAGGCAATCGTTTGTTGTTGTTCTTTGGTCCTTTTTATTTTTTCTTCTGTGTCAGTTGTTGCTGAGATTTCCATTTCCATTTTTGAGCTGCTAAGCTGATCTGCATAACAGCGTTTGGCGCTCTTTCTGTTGGCTGCTAGAACTCAAAACCTGGATGACTCTGTAATAAAATAATGGGAAAGAGAAAAGGTAGCCTTTTGTTCTTTAGAAGATATATGGCTCTTGGTGTTGAATGAGCTAAATCGGAGAAGATGTTACAAGTTTTCCAGCACTCAACTTAAATTTGGTTTGGTTTGCTCTCTGGACGTTGTCTTGAAGAAGAGAGTTAATTTTTTCTGCTGGTTGTTTAGGACAGCTGACCATTTTATGGAAACTAGATCAGGAATCAGATAGCTCATTTAGTTTTCTGCTTCTGTCAAATTCTTCTGCCAACAAATGTTGTCTGAATTGTTTGTTCATGAAAGATTTTATAAAGGTCTTTTTAAAAAACTCATTTCAAAATCCTGCTTTAAAAGGCTGCAAAGGTTATGAGGGTTTGCTTGGACTTCCACTACCATTTCTTCATTGATCATCTAATTTTTGCCATTTAATAAATGTCTGTATAAGTGCAAGAGAAAAGTTGGATTGATTCTAATCAACTCGAATTGAAGGTATTTCAGCAAAGCAAAGAAAACAAACAGTGGTGTGACATGAAATAAACATGGAAGGAATATTAATCTACATAAAAATATGTTCTAGGAGTCCATGGAATAAATGGGTGGGAAAAGGAAAATATCTTCCTGGGAAAATAAAAGGTTTTTGATTTATTAGGCATTTATTAAATGGTAAATTTCTTGGTTAATGACATTCAGCTGTGGCTAAAGGCTTCCAAATACATATCCAAAATCCTTTCAGCTCCTAGCCGCAAAACACTCCTTTTTGAGTCTTCGTATAGATAATTAAGTAGGGTGAGAAGTGAAGAATTATAAGCAAAATTAATTAATTAATGGATGGAGAATTTTACATTTCAGTCAAAAATATAATGCAGCATGAAACTACTCTCTTCATGTGGAGGATTGATGGACACTGAGCTTTGGTTTAAACTGTAAATGACGCCTGTTTCAGAGAAGGCAGCAAACATGAAATGTTTACAGATGAAGCTGGCTCCTAGGAAGCCATCGAGTATAAAAAGCTAACCCAAATGTGCAATCTGCAATGAATAATGTGGTATTTAGTACTTTTTTCTTTGCAACCTGTGCGTCAAAGAGGTGGGCTTTTCAATTCTCTCATTAATTGTAATTGTTCAATGAATAGGCCTTACAAAAAAAACACCACTCATATAGTCAAACTCCTTAGAACCCAAATACTTTCACATCTAAGTTCACCTCTTAAAGAACTATAAGTCTCCTTGAAAACATCTCCCAACAAGGTCTGCATTCTAGTTTAATTTTGGTTTGGTGGAGAAAGCCCAATGTAGGTCTTCACAGAGAGCCAGCCTCTCCTGTAGATGATGGGTCAAATATGTACAATTTTGGTCCAAATCCTCTGCTTCCCAATAACCTACAGCACAAAACCACTAACTTGTTCCCACAGTCCCGTGTGGAACATCATCAGTAGCTCCCTCTAGGTTCAAAACTGACTGTGGTTAAAGGGATTTCTTCCAGTCTTGCTCCTTAATTTCTACAAAGACCCAAACTCTAGGATCTGAAGTCACGTTTCAGAGCCTGGTTTGTTAAAGTGCTTTCCAAAGCCACAAGCACTGCTTCCAGCTTCTGGTTCCCTGGTCGCCCTTGCAGAGCGTATCTCAGATTTAAAACAACCCACAAGTTGTTTTAAAAAAATGTTTGGTAATCCTTCATTTTAGAAAAGAAGAGCACCGTGGAAAATGCAGTACCTAAAGATGTTTATCTTTTCCACAGCATTCAGTAGACCTGAAGAGAGGACACTCCTGACCTCCTTACCAGAGAGTGCAGCTGACACAGCATGGCATGGTCTGGATCACACACGCTGTACAGAGAGCTGACAACGGCTCCTCTCATCCTCTGGCCTCCTGCACTCCAAAAAAAAAGACATGCCGAGGATGCTTCCTTCACAATATTGCCCTGAGACCCTAAAGAACGGTGGAAGAGCCACTCACCCAGGTTTCTTGGCCACCAGCTTTTTGTATCCATCTCAGCAGGGAAGAGCAGTGCTGTCACAAGGATTGCACACTCTTCCAAGAGATGTCTGTTGTGTTGAACTGAGCTTGTTCGTACCACTGGGGCTATGCAACGGAACGTGAATCTCTGCTCCTCTCATTTCCATAATGTGCTGAGAGTCAACATATTGAATCACAACAGTTAAGATGATGGAGACCTCTTTTTTTTTTTTTTTTTTTTAAATTGCATTCACCATGAAAAAGGCAACAAACCAACGTACAAAACCCACACTCAACCCTGCAGAACTCAGAATATCCTTGACCTCTAGATGTCTTTCCAAATGAAATCATTTCAAGTCTCATTACTTGTTTTCAGATTATCAGGTGCATTATGCCTTCATTGGTTCACTTAAGCCTCTGCACATTTCACAGAGTCATTTTAATGTCAGTTGATTTACTAGCCGTTATAGCTCAAATAAAGAGAGGAAGACAAGGACAGCTATGTTTGCTATACCTGCAATGTAAAAGTACAAAAGCTATAGAGAAGTTAAACAATAATTCAAAATTATGTCTAAACAGACAAAAGCAAAATCTCAAGGTCTTATCCTCAACTCATGAAAATCTCTAAAGTGCTTAGTAAGAAATATGAAGCAGAAGTAAACAAGAAGTGAACGATGAAACCCAAGGCAAATAACAATGGGGTAAGGAGGAAACTGCCATCATAGCATAGCCTGCAAACAAAGGGATTAGGACTATGACAAAACAATGTGTGATTTTTATCTTATATCCTTCAGCGACATGTCTGTTGGGAAGAAATCCTTGCATATAGTAAAGACAAATAAATCAATTCCAGATTCAGCTAGTTTGAATGAAAATACTCAAATGATGCTGTCCCATAACCTATTAATCACATTCCACAGTTAACAAATGGTGAGGAAGAATAGTTACAAATACTCTTTATCCCCTATTTCCCTTGGGACATATTAATGTAATCTTTTTAAGATGAATAGGATACAAAGAAATAAATCCTGCTCCCTCTTCCACCGATGTAGGAGAGGCCACGGTAACAGAGCAGAAGGATGGTAACAGAGCAGAAGGTTTTCCACAATTGCTAGTACACAGACCAGGATATTTCCAACTGAAAATGAAATGGATCTCAATAGATACCTGTAGACCCAGCATGCCCTTGAGAGAAGCATTGGTTTGAAACTTGTCTGTGAACTTATACTTGGGAAAATAAAATCTCAGTTAAGAGTAATCAGTTATCTTGATCCTTTCTCAATGCCAATCATCAGGAAAACTTCACCAGTAGTGCCTTGAAGGAACATTAGCATTGTTTGCAAGAGAAACTTGTATGAAACTCTATAGCCACACTTCTGTAATATAGTGTTTCTTTTTTACCTGATCTAATTGATGTAATCAAGACATTAACTCCATATTTTGATACTTTATGGAAAGTATCCACCTTGAGTACTGTGTCCAGTTTTGGGCCCCCTACCACAAAAAAGACATTGAGGTGTTGGAGCGGGTCCAAAGAAGAGCAACAAAGATGATGAGGGGTCTGGAGCACAAGTCTAATGAGGAGAGGCTGAGGGAGCTGGACTTGTTCAGTCTGAAGAAGAGGAAGCTGAGGGGAGACCTTATTGCTCTCTGCAACTACCTGAAAGGAGGCTGTAGAGAGGCAGGGGTTGGTCTCTTCTCCCAAGTCACAGGCAACAGGACTAGAGGGGAGAGAGAACAGGGGATGTTCAGGCTGGATATTAGGAAAAAAAATTTCACTGAAAGGGTTATCAGACATTGGAATGTGCTGCCCAGGGTGGTGGTTGAGGCACCATCCCTGGAGGTGTTCAAAAGATGGGTTGACATGGTGCTGGGATACATGGTTTAGTGATGGTGTTGCATTTTGTTTGTTGTGTGGGTGTTTATTTTTGTTAGAGTTAGGTTGATGGTTGGACAAGATGATCTTGAAGGTCCCTTCCAACTTAGAAGATTCTATGATTCTACGATTTGACACCCACTGAAATCTAATGTAGGTGTCTTTCATATTTGAGATGCAGAAGCAGTCCTGAAGAGCCTAATCCAGGCATTTATCCATGAAAGCAGAGTTCCAGGTTCATAGCTCTAGACACCCAAGCTAGAAAACAAGGTCTTTAGGTTTTTAGCCTCTGCAGCAGAGAACCAATATAGAATCCTGCTGAGACAAATGCATTATGTATCTGAGGAACTGCTCTGTGGGTTCATTCACTGAGGCTAATCTGAGTCCTGGCTGAAAGTAATCCTCAAGTAAGGAAAGATTTGGAAGGAAGCTGAGCAAATATCAAAGAACTATGTGCGGCAGTTCGATAATCTTTTAACATTGATCTTTGAGGTATACGTGATACAAAGAATAAGGCCTCTAGCTAAAATTTAGTCTTAAAAGGTCATTTTAATAGAATCCATTGATGAGTTACTCAGGCCATTCCCTTCAAACTCATAGAAAAAATACATGCCTGCAGTCTACCTCACCAGGCAGATACTTTTTCTACCCTCAGCCATCTTTAATTAATATCATCAAATCATGCATTCCTTTGCTGAGTGCATTGAAGCTCATTCTGAATGTGACAATCATGGCACACATAATACTGTGAACAAAGCACGGCACAGGAGTGGGATGGGCATTTAGAGGACAGTTTAGAAAAATTAAAAGTAGTATATCACTGAGATAGGTGGGTTTGCAATTTCTCTTTATGTAGAAAAATATTTCTCAATATTTTGTTAAAGATTGGAAAAACAAACATTATTTCCACATGCTTTAATATTGTGTGTATAAAGAGCTTTAGTTGTAGAGAACATTTTTTATCTGATGTCTCATAAAAATCACCCTTGAAGAGCATTCAGCCACAGTATTTCAACAAGTATCTTTGGATCTAAAATCTGCAGGGCTGTTGCGTGCTCCAATCTATTTTTATGTATGGTATTAAGTATGTCTTTAAGTGCTGTTCACTAACCATTGGGTCCTCACTGAGATGCCTTTTCAGAGTCAACAGTAGAGAAAAACTAATGTGAGCACAATATATTTGCCTCAGCATATATAATTACTTTTCCTTGTAGTTTCTTGATGTGGTGACTATTACAATTTACCATTTCGCTAGAGAGATAAGACCGAAAAATAAAGGTTTGCTTCTCTGCTTATAACTGATGTTCAGTTCCATTTGAATTCATCCGTTTTCTTCCCATCTTTGTGTAACAAATGCCTTTCTCCTTTCCATAATAACAACTGCAGTTATGTGGATTTTGGTCTCATGATAAACCTGTACATAGGTGATAGGAGCAGGACTGAGTGAGTGTAACAGCTTCCTTCTTGCAGCTGAAGAAGTAGCTGTATCATTTTTTAACAGCACTGGTTTCTCTCTTGGTGTTGATGATTGCAGGTTTGGTTGCAGTAGATACCTTTGGTGTTCCCATACATACAATGAAACACTTCTTATACGTGCCCAGTGAACATTTTTTTCTAAAAATAATGACCATATCTCCAAGCTCACTGAAGGTCAAATATGGATGCCATTGGTTTTTGAGGAGATGAGTTTTGCTTTGTTTTTTACAAATCTGCAGAAGAGGAAGATAAGATAGTGGACAGAATAATCTTTGTGGGCCCAATTTCAAGCTCTTTTTCATCAATATGAACTGAGAGCAGCTCCAAAAGACTTTTTCCTTTTAATGGGTTTTCATCCATCTTATTTCAACCACACTGAGTCCTGAACCTGTCTTGCTTTCTTTTGCTTTCTGTATTTTGTCAGAGCAGAAACATTGCTAAGTCTCACTCGGGGTAGGTCATGTTGCACTGAAACAAATAACTTGTGTTCCCTGTAGTGAAGATGAGAATATCTTAAGCTTCTTTATTTTTTATGAAACAGAAGTTCAAAAGTTCATCTCACATAGATTTCAGCTGTGGTGAGGAAGAAAAGGGAAAGTCCTCAAGAGATAAATAGTATAACAATGAGAAACTCAGAGACAGCCTGGTCTAAAGGATGACTCCTTTTAATTAGGCCAAGATTAAAGCTTTTCTTCTCTCTGGACGTATAGATGCATAAGCCTTCTGAGTAATCTTAAAAAAAATAATAGAGGAGACAGATCTGAAGTCTACATTTTGTTGAGAAGAGAATTTGGGAAGTTTATTTCAGCCCAAATAGTAACAGAATTTGTGGTACAAAATAGCATTCTGCATTGCTGATAGAGACTTAAAATAATTTCTAAGAAAATATTTGGAATGGATATAGAAGGACTACTTTGCAACAACTTTGCATTCCGTTCAGCTGCACTCCAAAATCCTTATTCTGTCATACTAGTTGACTTTTTGTTTGGAGTCATCTTTGAATCTGGGCATCTGTTGTGATGTTTTCTGAATAACTTACAGCTTCAATTGTAAGAAAAGCTCTGGGGCTCCTATTGATTTTCTCAACAAGTGTGTATTGTTAAGGTAAAAGTAGGCTCCATCTAGTTTTGACCTCACCTGGATCCCATGTTCAATTATCCTTCTTTCACAGTGTTCCCCCTGTGATACGAGCCTGATGGCCCCTCTTCATGACTTCCCAACTTCCATTCTGTGAACTCTTTTCCTACCCCAAACACTGACCACTTAAAACTGGAATGAAACACAATGCTGATGATCTAAAACGGCAAAAAAAGTGTTCTTTTTTTAGGAGGAAGTGTTTGCCCTTGTTCAATGAAAGGTCAGATTAGATGATGATAATAAGCTCTTCTGTCCCAAAAATCTCTAAATTAAGCCATGTACTTACTGTTGGAATATCATGCTGTGCTACAAGACCTTGTAATTGAGAGCTCTTCCTTAAATAACAGATGAAATAAATTACCATGGAGAATCAAAAGTCACTCATTTAGGCAACCAATGAGAACCCTCACTTACTTTATATGGCGGTTGTTGCACTTAGGAACCTGAGTGCAATATATGGCAGATGATTATATATAATTGAACCAGTTCCTGTGCTGACCTCGTACTGTTGACAAATTCAAGCAGATATTTCCTCTTGCCCATACATGATTAATACAGCTATTTCTGGTTTCAGTTAAATCCTGTCTGCACAGTGGAACTATGTGTTCTGTCTCACTTACCTGGGATATTTAACCCAGATTTATTCAAACTAAGTTCTAAAACTTAAAATCTGGGAACGAATATTTCTTATCGACTCAGTAGACTCAGTAGAAAATGTTTTATGTTTGGGATAGATGATTCTTTCTGTGTTACATCTTCAGTTTTGATACAATATAGTGAACATACATGCATCATTAAATTACAAAGACAGTCATATTTTTGACACACTATTAACTATAGAAGGTTGGTCAGCAAATTATACTGCCCCATAAGCTTGTGCCCATATCCAGTAACTCCACACCTGAAGTAACAGGCTTTGTACATATATAAGGAGTGGACATTTTACCTTGTTTATATTAATAAATACACAGCAAGAAAGATCATATTTCTTCCATAAATGCCCCAGTAAGTTGCTTAACTTTAAAAGACTAGTTCACAAAGCAGTACAATATACTTTTTGCATACAACAGTTTTATAATCTCAATCATCTCACATTCTGTAGAACATAAAGATCTAATGATAACAAATTAAGCTCACTGGACACAGTGCAGAAATATAGTCTGAACCATGTTCTGGTGACACAGACACAGCACAAGAGAATCCTCATGCTAAGCAGTGAATTAAGTTGTGAACAATCCCAAGTTTATCAGTGAAACTACCCTGGAAATTGTGTATTATGGAAAGAGGGACAGAGTGATGATACAATTCATTAGAAAAGATGGTTCTGTATTGAGAAAACACTACAAGTGAGGCTTTTATTTACCTTACGCTTCCTTTTAGAACAGAGGGGCAATCTATTCGTCATTACCCACTTGGCTATTTATTTTGTAATTCACAACAATTCATATTTAATTCCTTTTTTTTCCTGGAGAATGTCAGATTTCCTTTTTCTCCTGAAAAGCCACAAGTAGATCAGTAATCAGAAGGGACTGGTGAATCCAGTCTCAGTGATAGACCATGTAATTCCACTAAGTTGTTTTGGAGTCTTCTGTAATTATAGTAATTAGCTTCCCTCTTTTTCCTCTCAGCAGGTATCATTATTTGCCATTTCTTGTTCTCCGTGTATCTTCTGTCGTTTATTACTTCTGTCGAAAGTGAATTGTGTCAAATTTCGTCCTCAGTCACATCAGAGTGGTTTTGTTCCATTGTGATTTTAACAGAGTGGTGCTTCTATGGAGGGAAAAGGATGTAGTCCCAAACTACTGGTCTTTTCCTGCCCAAATATGACAATATGTAAATATCTGCAGGCAATGGAGCAAGTGAGAAAGAAAATGATAAAAACTAGTAGATTTAGGAGCAAAGTGGAAATCCCTGCAGAAAATATAAGAAAAAGAAAAGAACGATCTGTTTGTAGAGAGAGGACCAGTTGTTCTTTTCTTTACCTAATTTAAAGGAAGCTTTTGTAGGCATCGTTTGTGCTGTATATCTTTCTTATCTTGCTATATTCAGTTTTGTTTGCCTAATATCTGCTCAGCAACCGACTGACTTTATTTATCTTCGTTCCCCTACATAGTTCCTGTAATAATCCTTTGATATTATTTATCTTTGTTTGACTTACATTTCCTTAGCAGTTTTCCTCTGACGTTGTTCATCTTCATTCCCCAAAAACCCACTCAGCAGCAGTTGTCTGACATTTGCTCAGCCTGGATCCCCTCACTCGCAGTCAGCAATGGTGTCCCGAAGCCATCCTTCTTCATTTGCCTGCCACCCAACCAGCCGTCTTGTATCATCACTTACGTGCATTAAAAACGATCATCTAATGGAGTTCAATTTCTTTTTACTTCCCAGTACCTCTCACAGTCATCATCTGGCACCATTTGCTCAGTCTTCAGGACTATTTGTCTTCATCTCGGACCATGCAGTGAGCAACCAGGTACAGCCCTGCCTCAGGCTGCTCTGCCATCGTTGGGGACATTCCTGCTCTGGATGGGCCAACTTGGCTTCCCAGCTCCTCTGGGTTTTCTGCTGTGAAACCTGTAGGCCTGACTCTGGTAGATGGGCTCTTGGAAATGTGTATTATCCCTGTAAAAAAAACAAAACCTTGCATGTTGAATAAGGAATCAGGCTCCTACAAAAAGAAATTACTTCAAACCATCATTCACAAATGCCCTCATGTAACAACTGAGGGGGTTGTGATGAAAGTATGAGACGCCTTGAGGAGACCTTAGATCTTTGTTAGATTTCTCACGTAGCTTGAACATGAGGAAAAGGAACATGGGTACAAACCTTCCCAATCTCAAAAGAGATCTGCCCAAACTCTATCATCAATGGCTGCGAAGTGCTGTGAGAACTTCTGAGGGAAAGTTCTACCACAGACCTGAGCACCAGGCTTTGGCCAAAACCTCAGAAAAATGTAGGGAAAGTGTTTAATTGGCTGCACTGTGTTATGAGTCTGTCTCTGGTTCTTTCTTCCTAGAGCTGTTTCCACTCAGGGTGTATTTGGATATTCTTCTGAGACATTCCATGCTGAGGTTTTTATTAGGTCCAGGGTGTCATGGTTTTATGAAAGAAAATAGGGAAAAGTGTCTTTACACCAGGTAGCCCATTATTATTAACATGAAATTTTGACGTTTGTTCCCGCAGATCATGAGAAACCTGAAATGTTTAATCTGCACAAAGGGTTTTTAAGGATAAGAAACCCAATTGTAAGAAATTGTGAATTCTCAGATTTAAAACTCAAGAAAAGGGCAAAGAACTATTTTTAAATAGTATTTTCCCTTTTAACAAACACATTTTGGAGAAGTATCATAAACAGATGTGTTGTTAATGAGCTCCCACGTCAGCAGTTTTAAGCATTCAGTTTGTTGTTTTTTCAAATTTTCATTGCTCTTGAACTCAGAGTAAGAATCAATCGTACAGTTTTATAGATTAAAAACTTGAGCTGCTCTTGAAGTTTAACTGAAATATTGTGCAATCTTAGCACTAGGATGTACATTAGAACAAAAACCCAACTTTTTTAAAATTCACAACATTAAAAGTAGCTAATGTTTTTAATGGGGAAAAAGAGCCCTTCAGGAAAAAAGATGTTATCCTTTCTGCTTTATCCGGAAAAAAGCAGTATTTTCTGGCTGAGTCTCTGGTGGCTCTGTTTGGACTAACACAACTGAAACACCATGCATCTTTTTGAAATTTTAAATTTTATGTCCTCTTTTAGACGAGAGCACAATTTCACACATTGAAGTTCTCTAAGTCAAAACCTGTTTTCCCTTTTCTTTTTTTTTTTTTTTTCCCTTCTTCTTCTTCTTTTAGACAAGCCTAACACATTGTTTCTAAATTAAACACAAGCTTGGGAAAAGAGGAGGTTTATCGAATGCTAACAAAAGGTGACTGTGAGCTGGAGAATGTGTAGAGATCTGCCAATGTTTTCTGCAAAAAAAAGGCAGGGTTTTTGTGAAACTTCTGATCTCGTGGAGGTGACAAACCGGCCAGGGGTGACCCTGGGGAAAGGAGGGGGAGCGCTCACTCGGCCATAGTTTGGGGATAGCTGCACTACACACTGTCTCTGTTGCCTCTTCCCAGCTCCCCACACTCTAGTTTTGTAGCAGGAAGGACTGAGTGACAAATGTGTGTGTCAGGGACAGGAAAGGAATCACGGTCTTTATTAAATGGTGGGAAACGTGCTACAACGAATGCCTGTAAGTGGCCACTTGAATCTGTGCACATAACACTATGTGCTTTCATGTTAAGAGAGATCAAGGAAAAGGGGATTTTTTTCTTTTCTTTTCTTTTGTTTTTTTCCTTTTCTTTTTTTTTTTTTTTTTAATAATGAGAACCGCAGTGCTTGAAAGGATCTAACCTAAGCTCAACCTCAAAGTCGATCAAATCAATGTGAAGATATCAGGCTGAAATGATTTTGATATTCAGAGATGGAAACACCACAAATAAATTAATACAAAATGATAACAGCTCCTCCCGAAAACGGATCCCTAACCCAAAATTCATAAGAAAATCAGGTCTTCGGGATGACGCTTGAATTCATATCAAACTTTGGATCTAGGCTTTGTAAATATTCTGCTTTTGACGTGGCACAAAGTATACCGTCCACACTGGAACAGGTACTGCAGGTGCAGTGTGCAGTCTTCTCCACTCTCACACAAGAAGAAGAAGGTTGCAGTCTTGCCCATACATTCCTTCGAAGAATTGCGCCCGTTAATTAGTTGTATAGAAATACTATACAAGTGCCACAGGTGTCAAACACCATGTTAATCAAAATTTAAAAGGTGGGATTTTTAAACCCGTTACTAGCCAGGAATAATCAATGAAGATGGTAACACAGGTCACAAGCCTGGGAAGCCCTTTGCAGGACCATGCCTGCTGGAACAGTCGATCGCATCACACAGTCCTGTTCATAAACATCTCAACAGCTACAACAAGGGCTTTCTGTTGTTGCTGAGGTAATTTCAAAAGCTCTTTACGTATCTAATGGCTACCAGACTGCTTTTTTTTCCCACTTCTGGGATCCTCAATTGTAAATGACTTTGCAATTAAGTTGATCCTCGAGAAATGATACTTCCACCCATGCGTTTCTGTTCTTTTTTCTATTCTCATGGTCTATGTTTCCATTCAGCCATGAAAAAACACAGAAGCTTGTTGTATGTGCTTATTACTGCTTGCACTTAATAAGGATGAGTCCTCAGCTAGCAGAAACTGGTAGAAATATATTAAAGTTTTTCCAAATAAGTTTAGAAATGCATAAATAAGTTATAAAAGAGTAAATAAACAATAAGCTTGCATGTGTACTCATTGAGGGTCTGCTCAAATGGGAGCACTCCCACTGGCATAAATACATTTATTAGTGGCTCACAATAGTAAAAGAAAGCTAGGCATTTCAAGACTGCCGCAGTTTAGTAAATACAGGCTGGATGTACCACCCTCTTATTATAAACTTTTTACTTGATGGCGATGTTTGTAAATATTTAACCAGAAATCCCTATGTCTGTATTGACTGAGCTCTCTGCCTATGGGGTGCTCTAACACAGTAGGTCTGTGTTTATGGCAGCCCAAAAAGTGATTTTCTACAAGAGTCTCCCTTTGAGAAGATTTTGGGTTTTATTGTCGCCTATTGCACCACGATCACACGTATCCAAATATATTTTATTAAAGCTACCAACAATTCCTACAACTTTTTATGTGCTTCATAAATACAGTATGCGTGGCGGCCTTCGATGCATCATCTGCTTTTATTTTAAAGTAAAAATATCCATATGAGGTCGGGAAAGTTTTTGAGTGCAGTACGTGGCACTGCAGCATCGGGGGCAGCGTCGGGGGGTACGGCTCTGCCGGAGCCGACAGTGCTAGCCAGGAGACTTTATAGCCCTCCCAAGGAGTTGTGGAGCTAAAAGTAGACGGTGCCAGATGGAAAATGAGGGCAACTCCATGCCCCCCTCCATCTGCTTCTAGTCATCTCGAGGACAACATGGCAAAACCGCCTGCTGCTGGCTGAATCGAAGCGGCGGATATTGGGGAAAAAAATGTCGGTGGTTCTTCTGCAGAGAACCAAACTACGTGCCTGAAGGTAGGAATGTGATATACGGTTTGCAGCTGTCTCTGGCTCATGCCAGGTATGGAACATCTGGAATACGCAGCCCCAGGTGATGATGATGGAGCCCATGTGGAGCCAGGTCCAACAGCAGACCATGGTAAGGGTGGTTGCTCGCTGCTGGCTCATCCTCTGGAAACATGTGTGCCACCAAGAGCAAGCTAAGAGCTGCCTGGCCATACAGGTGTGAAAATCCCATCACCTGAGGGATGAGCTGTGGGGTTTGAATGCTCGTGGGGAAGGAAAGATCCTCAAGGGTCAGAGCTGTGCAGTGCACCGAGCTCCCCAGAGAAGGCATCACTTCCAGCATTTTTTACGGAAACGCAGCTTTTAGATTTCAGTGACAGAGCTCCAAGAACCAGAGCCAGAACTACAGAAAAAGCAAAAGGACTTTGATGAAGCCCTAAAGGCCTGTATGTAAATAGCTGCTCTGTGGCCAATGTCACCATGAAATCCTGCAATGTCTGTGCTCTGATATGAGCTGGGCAGCCCGGGATAAATCTGCCAGTGCTGCTTTTGCTGTGCACCTTGTTTTATAGCTTATGGACACTCATAAACCAAGGACTCTGGGCATCCACATTCTTCCTAGCTTCCTTTTTCTTAGATTCCCTCCCCGTATTGGTCACATACCCATGACACGGTTAAAAACTCTCTAGAAAGAAGGAGCTCAGCATCCATCAGTAAAAGAGCATCCTTTTCATCTGCACCGTCTGTCCAGTGATTTTCAGCTCTGGCACACAATCCTTGAAGTAGATGCAACACAATATGCTCATTTCCACGCGAGGACTTGAATTTGAGTTCTGAACATGGATTCCCCTTTACTTGCTCACACTTGTGTGTCCATCAAAGAGGGCAAAGGCGCAGAGCCTGGGCTGGCCAGCGTGGGGACAAAGGACTTCAAGTCAATAAGGAGCCAGCAATGTTCTTGGACCACTCCATTGCATTTATCTATGTGCATTTCTTACACGCTCTTGCTTTCCAGGGACTTTTCTGGCAAGTTTTATTTTGAAAGCTTTACTTTATTTTATTTATCCTAAGAAAAAGCCAGGGTAAGAGATCACCTACTGGGATCTTTTGAAATGCTTCCTAAACTGCAAGTGCCTTGAAAATGATTCTCAAAATATTTTTTGTAGTTCTTTATACCGAGAAAAATATTAGTACTGGAAATATTTGAAACGTAAATAAAAATCTCTTTTAGATGCAGGCAAGTTTTTCCTTTTTTCAATGGTGTGTTGTATTATGATAAATATTCCTTAGTCCTTGTTCAAGGATCACATCATTACCTGAAATTTTCTATCTTAGTGTTTCCATCTGTGAATGTCAACATTTAAACACACTAATTAGCACTCAGAAGGCATGTTTCTAGTCCTTACATTTTGTTGACCTCCATTAGGTGGAGGTCAACAAAATGTGGCGCGAGGAGAAATATCTTGCCAGGACTTCTGCAAAATCTTTAACAAATGCATGATGACCCTGCAAGTAAGAGCAAACAGCAGCTAGAGGTTTAAAACCACCTCTTTGCTGGTTCATGGGCCTTTATCCCGTGGGTCTCCTTGGAGTGGGCAGTTATACCCCCAGCAGCTCCCCTGCGTGCAGGCAGAATGAAGGGCATCGTTATTCCCTGAATCTCTGCATCTTCCTTGATGAGGAGCCCCTTTTCATCCTGGAGTCCAGCATTCACTTTTCTGGTTTCTGTTGAGTTCACTCTTTCTGCAGTTGATCAAACGTTCTCCTCTCAGCAAAGCGTTTTTACATATGTCTAGAAATGTCTGTCAAAGGCTGGGATCTAATAATGGATGCCGTGACTGCCAGCCTCATCGTGAGGTTTTCATGATATTTTTTGTATAGAACAGATTGAGAATTCGCCAACACTGTTTTTCTTTTTTTTTAAATAGAAGTGCCAATTCATCAAAAATCTCTATAGGGGACAAAGAGAAGAACATTCCATGTTCTGGAAAACGTGTTTATGATGTTTTTGAAACAACACTAAATAGTCCATGCTCTAAGTAAAATGCTTCATTTTTTAATTTGAAATTGCCTTCTCTTTTGAAATTTGAAATGGTCAGGT
>JAOTQQ010000003.1:13253607-13281932 GCA_026546715.1 Gallinago undulata
CTGCTTTCCAGCCATTCTCTGCCCAACCTGTATTTGTGCCTGGGATTGCCATGTCCCAGGTGCAGGACCCTGCACTTTTGTTTCAGGTCTTTATTTATTAGAATTTGGTTTTGCCACAATCCAGTACAGAAAAAAAAATATATATATATATTTAAATTTCAGTTCTCTTCATCTGGCTCTGAATCCATATATGATAAATATTGATCACTGTGCTCATTTGATCTGGACTCATTGGAGCCAATAGGTCTTCGAAATATATGCCAAATCCCATAGCCTCTCAAATGCAATTAAAATCAGAATTCACTGATTTTTCAAAGTCTGGAAGAACACAGCATGTACAGCTAAGATATTTGTTTGCTACTATATTTGTTTCGATTTTGGAGAGTTCAGCTTCCTCCTTCCGTGTCTCTTGCCATTTGCCCTCCACTGAAGGCAGTAACTGCTTCTTCCCCCAGTTTAGAGGAAAGCACAGTAAAATGGCATCTGCTTAAAATTTTTCTGACTCTATGGTTTCACACCTTAGACACATACTCCCAGGATAAGCCTTTGGTAATGTCTTTCTGAAAACCTGAACATTTGGTCCTTGCAACCCCCAGGGCAACTCATGCTTTTGAAGAATTTGCAAAACTTACTGAAGCCTGACCTTTCTTTTCTGAAATCATGTTGACTGTGTTTAATTCTGTAGACTTTCCTCTGCGTTTTTGTTTGGTTTTTTTTTTTCTCTATTTGATCTTCAAAACACTTTTGGTGACTTTCCCTATAAAATGATTCTAAGTTTCCTGATCTTTTTTTTTTTTTTGGTACACACCTAGGGCTTTGCTTAAATAATGGTGTCAGCTCGTTACTTTCCCGGCCTCAGGGAGTTATTGCTTTAGTGAACTTACAGATTTGACCACATACATTTTGTTCTTACTTAATGTTTGAGTTTTCCCTTTAAGGTTACTCATTTTTACAGAAGCTCCCAGGCAGAATTTAAGCTTCAACAGCTTTACACACCCTTATGAGAAGTATCTTATCACTTTCACTGTTCTCTGCTTTGCAGGGACATTGGTGAATGTCCATGTTTTTCATTCAGGGTAACAGATGCAGTACACTGCTGGACTCTGCTTGATGTTTTCTATTAATTCAGTTTTAAAAACCCAAGGAGAAATTGTTTCTTTAGTTACAGCAAACAAGTAGCAATAATGTGTATCTTCTAGGAGTGGGGAGAAAGTGGTGCTTGAAGAGATACTCCATTTCAAATCATGGGAATCTCCCCATTCACCTGTTTTTTTGTTTCATTTCACCCCCAAACTTCATGGCTGGTTCAAGAAGTAACCCACCTCTTCACTCAGATGGTCTGGAAACTGAGTCTTGGCTCCTTTCAGCACAGAAAAAAGGCCTGTTTCTGGTATTTGTCTGACACTTTGAGTACTGTGACAGCTCCTGACTTTTCCTGAACAAACATCTTCTCTGAAATCATTCCATTTCATTTCAGAAGTGTCAAAATAATTGAAATCCTCCCCAGTCAGCATTCAAGATCTTTTTCAGCCCTGCGTCTGCTTTCACAGCCTGTCCCAGAGGTCTGCCAAAGTTCCCACTATCAAATCACTTGTGTGTGTGTCTCTATATGCATGGGCATTTGCCACCCTTTCTTCTTTGACCAAACCACCCACACCATGATAGCCTGCATATAAAATTGCTTTGCTTTCTTTTAACTCTGTCTAAACCATTTTGCTAGACTATGGGATGTAGACATGATGGTCCCTTCATTGCTCTTGAGAAGATATTTTTATTAAGTTCTCATCTATTCTGCCTCTTGCACATCTTTCTAAATTTGCATTTTTTGATTGACAAGAGCAGGAATATGTTATAAATTATGCTGCTGGGCACAGGTATGCCGATACCATATATTTTACTTCTTATTATTTTTCTCCCTATATACTTCTACTTCTCCATTGAGTTTCTGGAATGGAAGAAATGAACGGTCAAAGATGCTGATTAACTACTGCTCAGGGAGAAAAGCTAAAGGGGAGGAAAAGAGGAAAGAATAATTGAAAGTTGAATTAAAAACCACAGTACCTTGTTTCAATGCACAAGACCTTTGTTTTTCCTTTCTCCTTCCTTTCAACTTCTCCTGCCAAAGCAGGATCTCCTGCTCATGCATCATACCGGACTGAGAAAACTTAGGGTGGAGAAAACCTATTTAGATGAGGATCAGTAGCACCTATGAAATCCAGGTTAACACTAATAATGACATATTTAATGTGATAAGACAACTTCCTTGTATTCAATGACATTCATTAGCCTCCCTGAAATATATTTACACTCATAAACTGTCCTCATCTGGTATCATGTACGGTCTAAATTATGATCAGAAAGGATGGGCCGCTGAGGTAGAAGGTGACCTTTTGCACATCTGTATTTTGTGGCTTCTTTTTTAGCTGAGCAGCTCGCTGTGCCTTTCCCTGCCAGACTTCTCAGGCAGTGGTAGGTGCCCAGTTTCCCTGGGCACAGAGAAAAAATAATAAAAGCATAAGCACAGGGCAGTCTTTTCCAAGGATGTTCACTTATGTGAGAGATGAAGTGAAATGTCTGCAGGAGCCTGTATTCATAGGGAGGCCGATGTAGCAACGCAACAACAGGAGCTGCAGATGGGGAGGAGATGAACGAGTCCTGTGCTGCAATGGCCAGTACCTGAACTAGGTTACAGCAAAGAGATGTGGGAGTCCCAGCACCAACCCCAGTGTGGGAGCACTGGGTGTTCGGGGATAAACTGGGACAGAACAAGTGGGGGATGCTGTGATACAGCATCTCCCATGGCAAGGTCATAGAATCATAAAATGGTTAGAGCTGGAAGGGACCTTAAAGATCACCAGACCAGGTTGCTCCAAGCTGCCTCCAACCTGCCCTTGAACCCCTCCAGGGATGGGGCAGCCACAGCTTCTCTGGACAACCTGGGCCAGGCTCTCACCACCCTCACAGGAAAGAATATCGTCCAAATATCTAATCCAAATCTCCCCTCTTTCAGTTTAAAACCATCACCCCTCATCCTATGGCTCCCCTCCCTGATCAAGAGTCCCTCCCCAGCTGTTCTGTAGCCTCTTCAGGGACTGGAAGGGCCTCTGGAAGGTCTCCCCAGAGCCTTCTCTTCTCCAGGCTGAACACCCCCAACTCTCTCAGCTTGTCCTCTTAGCAGAGGGGCTCCAGCCCTCGCAGCATCTCCGTGGCCTCCTCTGGTCCTGGTCCAACAGGTCCATGTCAAGATGTTGGTGGCCCCAGGGCTGGAGGCAGCAGCGCTGGGGGGGGGGGGGGTGGTCCCCAGAGCAGAGCAGAGCAGAGGGGCAGAATCCACCCCTCTCACCCTGCTGGCCAGGCTGCTGGGGATGCAGCCCAGGATGAGGATGGTTTCTGGGCTGCGAGCTCACATTGCCAGCTTCTCACCCACTGACACCCTCAAGTTTTGCCTACATTGGTACTGGGCAACCCCTTCATTAAGGGAGTGTGTGTGAGCTCAGGAAACACTCTGGATCTCTGATTTTAATTGTTTTTTCTTAATCAGGGTATTTTTAGTTAGCTTCCTGAACCACCATGTGTTATGAACACAACCGGAGATGGTGCAGAGCCTTGTTGGAGGCTACAGGATGACAAGAGAGCAGTGCCACCGGGGAACGTGTGTGATCATGCCCTTTGATGTGCTGCAGTTCACCTCCCCCTGAAGTTCCAGACATGTGAGTTCCACGGTACTAAAGTAATGCCACAAAACTGTGTGGTGCAATCTCATATCTTCATTTGACAGCAATTTATGTCCAGCTTTTCACAAGGAAAAGCTCAGTTCACAAGTCATTCACAGCCCCACACTGCTCTGACCACATCAGCCCTGGCTCCAGGAGGTGAGAACCACCTCATCTATTCCCATCCAGGCTGGGTGAAAGCAAAGATTTTGCATAATTCTTGCAGTGGAATTAATAATTTCATTGCGACATAGTGACTGGTGTTTTCTTTTTTTCTTTCTCCACCACCTGCCTGCTGTTGGGTGCTGCTGCTTCTGCACTGAGTTCTCCAACCTGGGCACGATGGCCCTTCCCAGAAGGGCGACTGGAGCTCCGTACCCACCTATGGCAGTACGGTCCCCTGGCCATCACGCAGAGGTGATGACAAAAGTGGCCCCTGGTAGCTGGGTGGTGGCTGCAGCCACGGCTGCGATCCCAGAACTGCTTCTGCTCAGCAGCTGCTCCACAGGAGGGAGCAGTTCCCATGAATTTCTCTGCAATTTCCATGAATTTCAAAAGCGTTGAGCCTTTTCAGCCCTGAGCTGCAGCTGTCTGTGTTTGGATGCAGGAAGAGGGAGTCAGGAATTAAAAAGCGTTTCATGGAGACTGAATTTGCCACTGATTTTTTTGTCTATGTTGACTAATGTATTTGGATAATTGAAGAGAAGCCTAAGTGGTTCATAAACAGCAGAGACAAACACTCCTTTCCTCAGCACAGTGTTACATAAAATTTCTCTGTTTTGTCTGATCCCAACGTTAAAGAAGACATCTTCTTTATAAAACCAGAACCCACTGGTTTTCTTTTCTGCTTAAGCTTCCCTTTCTTTCTGAGCTTCTCTTCTGAATTTTGCAGGCTTCATGAATTTAAGGCATGACACTAATCCCTGATCTCTTTGCATGGATATGGTGAAATTACGCGCTCTCAGCTCTCAGAACCCCACAGAGAGCTTACAGAAAAGTGGCAATATGACAATTCCGTGTATTTGTTCTCCCCAAATTAAGCCTATTCCACACAATGTCTGTAACGACTGACTTATTCACAGATAGGCACAAGTGTCCCATTCCCCAGCTGGGCTCCAATACACAGTGTGAGGTTGAACGTGTCATTGTAGCACAGAATTCAAAAATCAATCATCTGGAATTTGTAAGTGATACACAGACTGATTTCCCAAATTGTCAAATCATGCTGTAGGTCAAATAGAAGTTATTGGCTTGATGAAAAAACTACTGATGAAACTTGTGCTTCTCTCAAAGCCAGACTAGGTTACCAAAATGGCCCCTTCAGACCTCAAAATCATTCAGAGAAGAATTCTAAAGGATTTGAGAAGCCCTGATCATGGACTCCACACGCTTCATTAGTATTCTGCACCCTTCTTCTCTTTGCTGAAAGGATGAAATTGGAAATTTTGGCGTCAGCAGAAAACCCAGAACATTTCCAGACTTCACTGTGGATCGGAGAGGCATATGGAGAGCAGTGGGTTCATGTGGCATCGCAGCAGTTCTTGCAGCCCTATTTCTTTTATACGGCATCGCGTCACCCGTACTAGTCACATCCCTGTACCTGGCAGAAAGGGGCTTTCCACGTCTAAACACTCGTTAACGCCGCATGTCGTTTTCCTCATTAATCATCATCTCTTATATCATGTTTCCTTTCCATCTGGTTGGGCGTCAGGTGTGGTACTGAATAGCTACAGTACATTAATTTCCAACTGGTGGCTACTAGTGGTTGGCAAATTAGGTTACTTTGTGACCATTTATTAGCTGCGTTAATTGTTTGACAGATCGTTATTGACTACCATCCCAGGGATGGCAGATGGCCAATAAAGACAAAATGTGTCTTGCTGTCTTTTTGTGGCATCTTGATGGCTCTTAGATTATTTTTTAAGAAAAAACAACCCTTTGCATTGTATAATATACTCCACCATCACTCACATGAAAAACGAGATAAATTGTTGAAATTATGCAGAAAGACCTGAGCTATCTCTATGGGGCTGTGTAAACATATCTACCTTGAATATCTACTGCAAGGTCTTTCTACAACCGACAACCAAAACCCTTCAGAAATGGGTAGATTTCTTTTCCAGTGAAAAAATTATCAAGGTGTATAAAAATGCGATGACAATCAACCCATACACTGAGAAATTTGTCACAAAAGTTTTCTTTTTTTGGCTGAACAGAAATTTTCTTCAATGTGAAATGCAGTTTCTGTAAGAATTAAAGTTTCCACTGAGATGTGTGTGGGTGCAGCATCCATCAGTTTGCCTCTGCCGAAACCAGGATGGAACGTTGCCTTGTGTCGTACCAAGCCAACCCACCCAGTCCTCAGGTGAAGTCTCACGTGGGTGAAGTTTCCCTCCCTTCATGTAGCCCGGGGCCGATCCATGATGAGATTAACCTTCTTAATCTAACAGAGATGTTCCGAAAGCCCTGTTCTGCTGCTGTCTGCACCTGTGCTTCAGAGATGCCACCAGGTCTGATTTTTTTTCAACTTGCTGAGGCACCTGGAGAGGCACCTCACATGCCTACGTCTTTTTTCCAGTTTTTGCCATGGCTTAGCTTCTCAGCAGCTAGATTATGACTAAGCCTGATAAATGTGTGGAAACTTGGTAATTCTCCACCCACTTCCCCCAACTCTTCTGCTCTGAGTCATTCTTTTCTGAGCTTTTGACATTTATTTTGAGTTTCTTTTCTGTCACGTGGCTCCCATAACACCACAAGCTGCCGAGGCACCAAAAGCATCAAGGTATCACATAACTGCACAACGGGCATCCCTTCAGAGAGGAGATAGAGGTTTAGATTTCAGTCTGAAAAATAAAAATTTCTGCATGCTGGCACTCCTGTGCATTCACATTCGGGACCACCTGAAGGGCCTGATCACTGGTTTGGTGTAGGAACTTCAACAGCCTCTGGGTTTCTCACTTAAAGCATGTGCACAGAGCTGGCCAGAAAAACAGAGGTATCCTCCATCGCTCACCCACCAGGCAACGTAAAGTACAGAAGAGAGAAAAAGAATAAGATTTTCCGCTAGTATAAACTGGGTGAAAACCTCTGCTAGCCCACGTCCTGCATCAGGGAGGTGAGTCACACTATGTACCCTCAGTATGGGACCTTCTTCAATACTGGCAGCTGTGCCAAAAGTCATGCTGGCTTCCCAGAGGAACTGCTACCATGAAGATCCATCTTCAGATGAGCAGCTCCTCAGCAGTGGAAAATTAGGTATATTCCCGGTGGAACTTGCTTCTAAGAGGCTACAGCACGTTCTTGGGAGAGACCTGCGTATGTGGAGACCATGGACAGGCCACCCGATCGATGAAATGATTACCCCAGCCATTATCAAGCAGCCAAGATATATGGTGATGCGGTGATAATTGCTGTGCAAGACTATTGTTTGTGAGGTCAACGCTGCAGCGTTTCCAATGATGGCTCCTCAGCAGAGTTATAGGTAATCATGGAAAAAGCAGCTCTTGCTCCAGAATGGCAGCGGTTCATTGTCCATCTGGTGAAATGTTTCCATCAAATTTAGCAAGAATATCACCGAAGCTGTATTTTCTTCTCACAACGCACTCTGACTCTGGAATTATGTGGATCTTGTGTACTGTGTCAATGGCACCTTTCTTTTCTGGTTGTTTCTGTGACTTCTATAAAATTGTGTTAGCTTTTGCCTGCATTTTCCCCCACTCAGTGTATTCCCCATTATCTATCAAGTTATTTGGCAGACAGGGGTTTTTCTCCATAGACCTGGTGCCCTGTATCACAGACTTATATGGTCTTGGGTTTTTTTGCTACTGCTATTTTGATTTCTTTGCATCTCTAGAAATACAAGTACTCATCTCTGTCAGGGCTGTGTAAAGACCACTGAATATTGGGGTAATTGTTGAAAATGTGAGTGAAGACAATGTAAAATAACAGCACTCTGTGTGGAACTTACCTTACCCACCTTTTTTCCTTGAGATTTAAAATTCAAAAAGAGATGATGGTATTAACACACACTGAGCTATTGAGGAAGGAGACTGCTGCAACGTAAATGCATCGTGTAGAATACTTTCATTCCTACATTTTACAGTTATTTTCATGACCGGCACAGCATTGTTTTAAATGCAGTTTGATTAAATTCAGTCATAGGAGAAGCACTGTATTAAATCTCTCAGAAAGCACTTTGTATCACACTGAGTTGCATCAGTCACACATTGCTATGACTGCAACAAAAGCCAAGACCAAAATTGTTTAATTTTAGATGGTAGATGTTTATAGTCTATAATAAGACATCAAATGTTCTCTCTGCAAACAGTTGTCTTTATCATAAAAACTCCTTTCAGAAAGTACGTGCTTCTCTGTGCTTCTCTTTCTCAGTCTAAGAAGAATATATTGAAAATACAAGGAGTGCGCTTAGTCATTAATCAGTGACAGGGACAATTCGACCAGTGCAATTAACTACGCTTGTTCTATTAATAATCAAGCACGCCAAAAATGCTTCTGCACTCAGGTGTTAATCAGGACAGCGTGTAGCTCTGCGCAGCTTCCCTTTAAAGCGCTAAAGGAAAGGCAGATTAATGGAGAATCAATGTGAGAGATGGAAGTGTGACACGCACTTGTCAGTAAAACTCAGCATCCTCGAGAAGACGTGAAGACGATGCAGCTGTACAAAAGGCAGCTCAATTTAACAGACACCTTTACAGACCTGTCTGTTTAATCAACCCAGAAATACTTTAATATCAGGAACGGGAGAAATAATCTTAGCTGCTGCCTTGTGTTCAGTAGATACACACAGAAAGGCACCTGGGTTACAAAGTATTATCTAACTCTTCCCAACATCATCTCACTTTAATTTCTCTGCCGTACGAGGCTCAGAGGCAAGGTTAAGTGTGTCCTGGGTCTTAGGGTCTCTCTGGTGTTAGAGGTTCTCGGGCTGGGGGTTTTGTCCACTCCGTCTCCAGGACCGGTCTCGCAGAGCAGTGGAAAGCCCAGGAGCAGTTTAGTGAAGGCTCTGCAACGCACCCCTCAGCAAATTAAGCTCCCACAGACTAATGAGCTTCTGTCTGCTTCACTGAACAGGTTTTCCCAGATTTGTCATGAAAACGGAGGCTTTAATATCTGCTGAGAAGCCAGCCCTTTCACTCTCCTGGTGGCATATCGCAGGACAAGGTGAGGGAATACGCCTAAGGGAGGGAATGGCTGAATAACTGATCTATTTGAAAACGTATTTTCCAGCAGCACAGCAATATTTTTTTTTTCTATTTTCAGTTCATCATCCCACATGAGCTCCACCAGACCTCCCTTTAAGCACTAAACATGTAGGAGCGGCGAGGAAGCCGGCTCCTGGAACTCGAGGTGAGGTCCTGCACGGGAAATGGCTCCAGCACAGAGGGGACAGAAGGGGACTTTGCATGGTGCCCATCAGGCTGGCAGCCAGGTTGGGTATGGCTTCTCTCAAAAGGATGAGGGCCCTTCAATCTTTTAGGATTAGGCATGATTTAATGGATCATTTCAGGGTTTCACAGAGGCAGGTCTCTAACGAAGTATATAACTCAATATTATTAATCAATTAATCAGAACTCTCCTCTTCTCCCACCCCAAACTAACCCACTAATTTCAGTGCTAATTAACCTATCAGTTAAAGCAGACGACAACTGTTTTCCATGTAGTTCAACATCCACCTACCTATTTATCTCACCGCTTGCGCAGGATTGCAAGGCAAGGGATGGGCACCAGGGTGAGGAGCTCACGGGGACAACCTCCTTAGGAGGAACAAGGGGCTGAACCTTCTGAGGTGCTCATCATCCTGTTTCTGTGCGCTCTCCTCTTAATGGGAGAAGCTATTAATGTCTGTAGGCCCACTGTATTTGTTCAACTGTATTAATTTCAAGGCACCGTGCCATTTAAGAGTTAATTACTCAGGAGGCTCACAGGGTATGGGAAGCTCATCTCGAGGCATCTTCAGGGCTATAAAAGAGCTGTTGTTTGCAGAGTTGTACGACACGGCATAGAAAAAGCAATGTTATTATACCATTAAAAGTTACAGAAGAGACTTGGCCACCTGTGAATTATACATATTTCGCTTCTGCTAGCGTGTGTGGGCTTTCACAACAAATGTCCCTGTCCCTGCAGCAGTTATTCACACCAGTTAATAGTTTAGCAAGAAGACCGCAAGGTAAGACATCATCTTTACAAATCTAACTCATTCTAAGTCCTTAGCTAAAATGATTGAATGCCAAATTGCATTATAACGTTATCCATTGAATTCTGCTTCTGATGGACTTTGTTCTATTTAGGATATTTTCTCTGTTCTGAAGTATTCTGGAACTTTTTATACAGAGAAAAAGATGAATTTGGCCTTTTATAGGAAATGTAACTAACTTTTGTTTTGGCAGCTTACTTTAGATGGCTTAGATTTTAAAAAAAATTACAAAGGAAAAAAAGTGTATTTCCTACTTTATAGCCCATTACACTCTAATGAATTCAGGGAAATATAAAATTAAAAAAAATGACAAAAACATATATAGAACCTGGCAATCCCCTCTGGAGTTTTAGAGCTTGCGATAACACAGAGCTTGCCAGAGAAGTTTTATCTTCCCCCAAATCACTGAGCCACGACAAAACATCATGTAATTATGTAATAAGGTCATATGTCATCTGTATTAAAAATGCTTATGAAAATTTGTGTAACCTGTGAGCTGCATACGAACTGAGGCCCTCTTTGAACTGTGGGATTGTGGCTGCTTTAATGACCTATGTGGTTGTTTTGTCAGTATCTCTTTATTCTCTCACTTTCACTGTCCATGGTCGTCAACTCGGAGGAAAAAAAAATATGATCTATGTAACAAAATGTAAATTCTCTCTGAGGCCAAGCCACGGAGAAAGATTTCAGAGTCCTTGATTCTGTATGTAGACAGTTCTCTAGACAAATAAAATAAAGTGATAGAAAGAAATTGATTCTAGGTTGCTTGCTTTCCATCAGATTTCATTCCCACCTGGCAATGTGTAGGAAAGCACTCACACAAACCCACGGCCATGAGTTTTGGCATCTGGGTGGTCCTTACAGCCACCCCTGTGCCCAGACCTGGTGACCAGGAATCCTCTAATAAATTCATAACGTCCAGTTATGGAGAGAAGGTGTCTAAAGAGAAAAGGGACGATGGGTACAGTCACCGAGTAGCATGTGGAGACTGCTTTATCCCTGAGAAACTGGTGCCTGTCCATCCTGTCGTTAAGTCCTGTGTTGGGTGTGATGGCTGAAGATGTCCTGTGCATGGGGCTATGGCCACTCACCCCTACACTGGCACCCAGCCCCTTCCCTGCCCTACCACCCCACCTTCTCCCTCTGATCCACCAGTGCTGGTCTCCAATAACCCTACTGTTTCAGCCGAGTCAGCTCAAATTAATCAAAATAGATTTTGGAGAACTCATCCAAGTATCTTGGCCAGGCTATGGAAAGGCAATGACCTCTGACTGGGGTGGTGATGAGCAGTGAGTGGCTCTGGGGACAGCAGCCCGCGTGGCATAAACCCATCATCTTTTAGCAGGCGGTTTAGCAAAACTAGTGGAGTTCGCAAGCAAAAAGAAGCAAGGCAGATGTATTTATAAATGTTGTTTTGTTTCCTTGGAGGCAACCTTTGGACTGCATTGATTTTCCTCTTATTTAATACTCAGGCAGCTTCCTCCTTTGCTACACAGCAGTATCCCCCAGTTATTCCGCTGCCCCTTCCCCACGGAGACTCATAACCAGAGATGCGGCAAATGGCACACACAAACCCACACCACAACAGTCATAACAGCAAGCTCGATAATTCTGAAAATTTTGCCTGCCTTCCGTTTTGGTTTTTTTTTTTGCTCAATAGGAAAATTGAAAGATTACTGTATTTATAATATACTTTTTTTTTTTTTCCCTGTCATCCAGTACCGGAGAAAAAAAAAGTCATATAAAGAAAAAACCCACTCTTCTGGGCAATATTGGTCTGAAATAAGGGCGGGGGGTGTGGGGAAGAGACAATTCAAAGCAAGTGTCCTCCTTTTATCAGATCCCTGCTGTTCTTTTTACAGCCAGGCAGCCAGTAATGTTACCTCTGATGCTTTTAAAGAAGCCAGGAAAAGTAACATGGGCTCTTAAGGAAATCCAGTTTTCCTTTTGAATCACCTTTTATCCTTTCTCAGTATAAGCCTGTGCACCAATGAATGGCACAGAAGCTCCCAGGCAGGGCCAAAGGGACGTGATCCCACAGCAAGATGTATCAGCCTTTCAATTCTGTGTCATCAGAACTTGTTTCCTAAACACCAGGGATTTTTTTTTATTCTCTTATAGGATACCCTCACACACATGTACTTATGGAAAATGGGGTCCTTTCTTCGCTCCAAAATAGCACACAAAATTAGCTGTACTACCCTAATGGCATCTCCCAGACCCAGAGAGCCACAACTCAGAATTTGGGATATTTTTCATGACTGGCATCAAGAAGAGAGTGGTCTGTGTCTTCTTTAAGGCCTCCATTTGATGCAGGTGTCGAATCAACCATTTTTAATGCTGAATGACAAATAATGAATGCTTAAAGGAATACTCACAGCAGATAGTTCCAAACGACACCCAAGCTGAAGCTGGTTTGTATGAAATATTCATTGAAGAACCGGGAGTAGCAAGTGGATTAAGAAACCAAGCCAAAAACAAAAAAAATACTTAAAAAAGAAAATTCCAGTTCATTTTTGGACAGCTTTCAAACAATTAAGAGGGCAACATTTTATCAAGGAAATTGGTTGTTGCAGATTCTTGAGCCAAACTAGGAACCACCTGTAGGAATGCTCTCATGCTCAAGACCTGTTTCAACACTCCTAGTACTGCAGCCCGTCACAGCTTCTCCCAACAAGCAAGGAGTAGGATCTTCTCACCATTATTGAGCAATGATTCCTCACAGCTTGTAGAAAACAGCTCTTGGCTCTGTACTGTACAGACTTGCACTCTTCTGCCAGTAGAAAGCTATTTAGCACAATAATTTTAATGACTAGAAAAACATCACCAGGTTTGATAACTCAGATTCACCTTTTCTACCTCTGTGATTGGGAGTTAGGAACATGGAACCCCAGCCTTTGCCTTGAGACTTTCAGAGGATATTTTTTTTTGTTATTATTGGCACCTTGACAAATTACTCAGACCCAAGTGTGTGGCTCACTTTGCACCTGGCATTTTCCTGCACAGCACATGTGGGAGGTAGTAGCACGTGAGCATCACATCACAGGGAAAGAGAAGGTAATTCTGGCTTTATGAAGGTGCTGTTCCACACCTCCGCACTCATCTGTTACACGGTCTATCTAATTTTTAGATATTTTTGCCAACCCACCAAGATCCAGGACCCCTAACTTATGGAAGCATATTGAATATCCTGATGGGAAACAAGAAGACCTGTATTTCATATCCAAAAAGAGTCTTCCCGTGGG
The DNA here is from genome assembly GCA_026546715.1 of Gallinago undulata. Taxonomy (NCBI): domain Eukaryota; kingdom Metazoa; phylum Chordata; class Aves; order Charadriiformes; family Scolopacidae; genus Gallinago; species Gallinago undulata. Next base: position 13,266,780 of record JAOTQQ010000003.1, read on the forward strand.
GAATAAAGATCTTGTCTGCTTTTCTTTCAGCTATATCAGCTGATCTAATAAAAAATATTGTCTTTGCTGAACTTGCTCTACTTACATCCTGAGAGCATTAGAGCTACCAACAGCACAGTGATTGCACCAATACAACATGACACTAATGATTAAATAGCTTACCAGCACTGCAGCTGGAAGGAAAAAGGAGACTATGCAGGGCTTTGTGAAGGGTCTACATTACCATTTCAGTTGGAGTGAGGAATGTGCATCTGAGGCAGATCCCCTCATCCTTCCTTTCTCATCACGCAGTTCGTACGCAAGAAGGATCCCTTTGGGCAGTGACCGATGGGATGGTGCCCACCAGGAGCACAGCTCGGGACAGCGCGCTCCAGCCACAAAGGAGCGTTCCGTCCACGGGGCCAAACCAGCGTAGGTATGATGACAAACTTCTAAAGCACGTAGAGGGCAGACATCTGGTTGTCACCTCCAGATGTTTTGGTCTACAGTTCCAGCCTTGTGGACAACATGTAGGACCCAAACTACTGTGTTTAGCATGGATAGGCTCTGGTACATCCAGTGTAAACCACTATAGCAGCCTTGCCAGGTGATAGGGCATGGCCAAGGGACATAGTTACCTTTATTAAATGACCTCATACCTCCTTGTAGCAAGCCCACCACGCCTGAGTGAGGGTTGCAGCCATTATCTTAGGAAGTATTTCATTTCTCATTTTGTTTGTCTCTGAAGATCTCTCGAGCCCGAGGTGGCTATCCCAGCCCCCAGGAACAGATTGAAACCTCGGGAAGATAACCACACTGCTACACCATTGGGATTGAGGGAACAATGGGGTTTCCATCGTGCTGGCATTTATGATTTCCAGAAAAGTGGAGGGAAAGAAAAAGCACTCCCTGAGAAGGGTGATTAGTCTCCTACCCTTGAAGAAAATGGTTTTACTCAAGACCTTACATTTCAGTAGAGTTCGTTTTGTTCTGATTTTAAAGCTATAGATTAATCTCTCTGATTTAGGCAGAAAATAAGCCATTAGTCTAGCTAGCTCTAACAAATGTCCCTAATGGAAGAATTTTCAAATATACACTCATTTCCCACGTATTTCCACTTATCAAGGCTATAAAAGTTAGTTTGCGTATGGCATTGCGGAAGCACATTTAGACAAAAACATAAAGACAGATTTTATTTTCAGCATAAAGGATTTAGCTATGGTTCAGTTGTCAAAATTGTTCAACTGAAACTAATTTAAAAAAGGAAACTGTATTTTTGATTAATCAGAAGTTTCCACAAAGAACATCTGCTTTCTGTAGCAAATGTTGACATGTCAAAGAAACAAATTTCATGAGCACATTCCAGCCAAACATAAACATTTTTTAAGCTCATGAATTTCAGAATCCTTCCTTTCTGCGTCTTTTAGTTGAAATGAAATTCCCAAACAATTCTGCCTCTCTTTAAAGTCATTAAAATGAATTAGCAATTGCTTGAGCAGTGCTGGGTCTCCTGAGAGGAAGCCCGTGGAGACCACCACTCTTGGATGCAGAGGGGCATGGGATGCTGAGAGTGAGCCACCAGCGGGCTCCCAAAGGTCTCCCTGTGGCTGCAGCTCTCCTTCTGTTACCTGCACGGTGGGAAGGGAAGGAACAAGGAGAAGCAAGACTGGTCCAGGCTGCTTGGAGAACCAGAGCTCACCTGCATGTCTCCAGGCATGCAAAACACAACGGGAAGCAGTTAATGTGAGCTGGAGACTACGTATAGTCTGACTCATCATCACCTAGATCTGAGGGGTCCCAGTGGAACAAGTGAAATGGCAACCTTCTCTCGGAAAAAAAAAATCAGCTGTTCTTCTGCTTTTGCATACGAGAGTCTGCTCACATTTTTTAAAAAAATGAAAGTATTAATAAAGATTATTTTTTATGCTATCTGATATAAACTCTACATAATAGACAGTAGGAGTAATACCACATTCCTTTGTAAGTCACAAGTTAGAGGCATACCATCTGAGTACTCCCTCTGCTTCTATTATAATTTATTTTGTTCATAGCTTTCGTTGAACCATGTGGGCTGAGACATTATGGCTTTTCAATAGCTCACTAAATATATTTAGAATGCTTAATTGAAGCTTAACCTTTATTTTGTTCAATAAATACATTCTCCATCTAACAGCTCCAAACAAGAAAATAACTTTGTTGAGGTTTTACATTTTGCCAGCATTGTTTCTCTCTAAAGCTAGATAAAATGAAGCCTCTGCAATAAATTGATGGAACAGGGAATCAACAAGAGTAAAAAATAATTTTGATGATTTCTTCTTTGCACTGCAATTATATCCAGTACACTTGACAATGAAATAAACAAATAGTACAAATGAAGCCATTAATTTCCTTCCTATCTACACAATTTTAATTAGAATCATTTAATTAGTCTTGGCTACAATTTCTCAAGAAGATTGCACAACACACATTTAAGCTACTCTCCTACAAGAAGATATATTTATCATTGTTTATTAAGTACAACAAATAGCTACAATAGTACTAGGTAGCCAATGATAAATGCTGTTGTCAAAAATAATTCTTTATCATCAAATTTATTTGAAAGCAAAGTTCTCTTCAGGTTCATTAGTTATTAAGCTTTTGCTATTCAAATTGTTATAATAAATATAATGACATATTTAATATATTCACTAACTTTTTATGGCATGTCATTTTTTGTAGCTGGCAATAAACGTCCCTGAGTGTTCAAATAATTTTCCCTGTTTGGTTTTCCAGAGCTTCCAGGCTAGAAAAACAACTGCTTCAAGGTGCAACAGGAAATCAGAAAATTGGTCTGAAAGGGACTTCGGGTTCATCTTCAGAGGTCACCTAATTCATCCACTTTCCCCCCACTCACCACTACTGGTAGATTTTGTTGGAGAATTGGTTCGAAGAGCCTCCAGTTATCAAGGTTTCAAAAACTCCATATGCTCCTCCCATGGTTAAATAACAATGAAAAAAATTTTCCTTGAGTCTTACCCAAATCTTCCTTTCAGCTTAAACTACATATTCCAAGTTTTACTGGTGGTAGACATGGAGAAGACACCTGTCCTTCCCCCGACACAAAGCCTGTTTCCATGTCTCTCTCTAGACTTCTCCAGCCTCCGAGGGCTGCTTTGGTTTTCAGCTTTTCCTCTCAAGGTGACATATGTCAGATTTTGCAACTTCTTTAAAATGCAATAATTCTCAAATGGAAAGTTCATTAGGATGGGAGATCATTACTCTACTAGAAATAATAAGCCATGAAATTATTTCAACGTATCTAACCAAACTGTTGTCACAACCTGTGAAAATATTAAGGGAACCAATTTATTCTGTTGCTGGTTACAAGCAGAACTGGGAAAACAGTCACAACAGATAATTTGTCACATGAAATCTTGTCTTTCATTCTTTGTATGAACTGCCCAAAAACCTGACAGTTTTCTCAGTATTTTCCACTTAATGTTATCTACAGAAAACTTTTAGTTAATAATTCCTGGCTTCTAACTCACTCACAGGCCCTTTTCCTATGTCTTTCTTGTTCAGGTTTCCAATAGGTTAATTCTATATCTAAGTCAAATAAAGCCAGAACGAACAAGTAGGTTTGCTGAGGTTGCAGGCAACAAAAAGCCACGCAGTATTTGAGAAGATGAGAGACCAAGGAGTGTCTCTCTGGCAAGAGTCAGGTCTTGTTGGTTTTACAGAATATTTAACTGATGAGTGTAAATCCCAAAATTTGCGTTCTTAAAGAAATATTTTGATATAATGAATACAAAATTCCTCTTCTCGAACATATTCTTTGATATTTTCTTTTCCTAATATATAGGTTTAATGTCCATATAGTATGGCAAACCTGATGTTGCGCAGTGTAAGATGGTCCAAACCTGGGTTTTGAGTCAACAGGTGATGGTGATAGGTCCCAGAAAGCCAGGTGAGCTAACTTAGGGATGCAGGAAGAGAAAAATTTTAGAATGCCTAGATGAAAAATTAAAGTGGTAAGTAGCTTTTATCAAGAATTCAGTAAGTGATTTGTTGATCAGGGGCAAAGAAGTATCTTTGGTGGAAGTTATAAAATTAAATCAGATATTAAATGTGAAAAAAACAGTATATAAACATCAGAAGATAGAAGGACTTGAAAAGTATAGGAAGTTAAAAAGAAAAGCTAAAATTCTCAGCATAAGTCCACTCATAATAGTTGATGAAAATAAGATGCAGTTGTATATTTTTTTTTTTTGTACAGAGGAAATCCTGGCAGTTTTCTGGGTTTATTACTTTACAGTAGTGGTGATAAGATTGTTAATAATGATGCAGAGAAAGGAGAACTGCTCCATAAACATTCATGTCTCCCAGTTTCAAAGGAAATATGAGGATGAAGCATTCAGAAGTCATCTAGTGACTAATGAGGATGTTAAATAGCACATATAAATACAAATATTCTAAAACTGGCAGCCCTGATATCTTCCACAGAGAGTGACCTTTGTAGCCAGTTGAGGTTATCTTAGCAGATAACGTTTGTTTTGGATACATCATAGAATACTAGAGAAATTCTAACTGATTAGAAGAGTATTAATGTTGTGTCAGTACTTCAGATGTACCATCAGGAGGACTTTGGTATCTCTAAGTCACTTAGCCTGACTTCAGTCCTGGACAAATAATGGAATGAAGGTTGATAAAAGATTCAAGTGATGAAGAATTGAAGATGGGAATGTGATTGTCATTCCACGGGATTTTATGAAACAGGTCATGTCAAACAAACAAACCTGATTTTGTTTCTCTGATAACATTACAAGCGTGGCTGCCGTGCAGCCCTCACACACTCTGACTCTTGTATGGTATTTGACTCAGTCCTGGGAATATTTTGATTAAAAATGAGAATTATTCAATAGCAATAAAACACAGGTTAAATCTATTAAAAATGGGCAATCTAATGGATCTGACTCATAGTCATCAGAGGGAAATCATAATTAAGTGCAGCTCTGGTATTCTGCTGCTATCTGCTTACTGCTATTAATCATTTTCAGTAATGATCGGCTTGTAAAAGTTTCAGATGACATGAAGATTGATGTGAAGGTAAATAATTATGAGAGCAGGGAAACAGTAAAGAGCATTCTAGATCCCTCACTAACCTTTTTCCTTCAAAACAAGAACACTTAATGCAGCCGGATTCAAAGATATGTTTAGAAATCAAGAATGAGGCCATATATACTAAATTTAGGTTGATACTTTGGAAGTCATCCCAATGAAAATTATTTAGCTTTCCACGCGGCAAAGGAACAACAGCTCTGAGAGGATGCACCAGCAAAAAAGGTTCATGTTCCTGGCAGACACTGACAGGAGCAGACATGGGATGTAAATCCATGCCAGGGTCTCATGAGACATATTGGTGCTGGTGGAAAGAAATTGGAGAAATCCCACAAATGTCTCCCCATGGAAAATCAAGGCTTTAATTTTTTCTACTTTCCTGTTAAAAGGGGACACCATTTAAAGGGAACCACACTGAAGCACCTGCAACCCTTCATGGGGGTCTCAGGCAGAACCCACTAGGACCTCTTGCAAAGGACAACCCCACTCCCAGAGATGGTGCCTGAGCAGCCCTCATCGACCAGGAAGTCCTCACGAGGGAGAATTGTACCAAATACTGTAAATGTCCTTAATGGAAAACACATCAGAATAACCAAGAAGTGGAAGCTGAAGCCAGGAATAGTCAAGCAAGAAATGAGACAAATATTTTTAAGAATGAAAGCTCTTTCATTTTTGGGACAATCTGGGAGGACTGTCCTTCACCATCTGCTGATGTTTTCAGATGCCTTTTTGAAATCACTCTTTGACCAGCAATACAAACTACAGGGATTATTTTAAGGAAAAGTGGAATGGGATAATAATGTTTAGAAGAGATATGAGAGCTTCTGGACTAGATCTTTATGAATCAATATTAATTACTTTAGTTGTATTATTACTCTAATGCAGTTGCAGCCAAGAATTCCAGCCATATTCAAAGGCTCAATGTGTTGATCCATGTGCAAACAAATATGAAAAAGTGAGACCATGATCCAAACCCAATGGGATTCTGAATAAAAACTGGTAGAAAGATATGTCTCATTCCTTTATGCCTCTGTAACAAGACAGCAGGAAAACTGATTTGGTAATTCAAAGGGAATACAATATCTGAGTCTTCTTTTCTGGTTCATGTACTGAAGACTTTGGTCCAGACCTTTATGTGCCCTTCTGAACACTAGTCTTCAGCAGCTTCACATTGCTGGTGAAGCTCATAAAACTCTTTGCAACTTAATAAATAGGTTTTTACCATTGCATGCAATCGATCTTCAGAAGATAATATTTCTATCCAAAACAACTGAATGAATGCTCAAAATTTGATTTTTCATAGAAAAAATCTTTTTTTTGCTAATATCAACATATGTCTATTGCACTCTGTCATATCTTTTATTTGACATGCAAGTAAACCTAAATATTAAAGAAAAAAAAAATCAAGCTCATCTGACAAGCTTCTATGTTCTCATCTGTTTACTTCTCTTTGGGTTAATTAGTTACTTAGGGCTTCATCCTGTCATCTTGCAGGCTCTTAAGCATTTGAGTCCCTCCGATAGGAGCTTAAAACTATAGAGTAGCCTTGAATTCACTGCATTTCAGAACAAAGTGAAGTGTTCACAAGATCTTAGTTTACGTCTCTTCTCTGTGCTCTTATTCATCTAATGAGTACCGTTTACTCACTGAAACCAGCTGAAGAACTTTGCTGGAGCTACTCACATGAGTAAACATAGGCTTGAGTGAGGTCCTACAGCATCTGCTTGAACCACTTAAATGAAAAAAGCTTTTGTGGAGAACAGTAGCAATTCAGTGTGAATTATGAATGAAAGTGGACTTCAGAATCCGTTCTCTATCTGAAATTACAAATATCTGTTGGAGGATGCACAGACTTTTTTTCCTCTTAGCTGCTGCATCATCAAATAACTTCTGCTATGTGTCTTGATTTACCACTAAAGTTAAGTGTCAGATTTTAGGCAAATAAAAATGATTAAAATATGACAGCTGGCAAATTATGCTAACACCTGGTAACAAATCATTCTTGACAGTTCAATAGTACACTTCTTAAAGCACAGCTATTAATATTATAAACAGTCAAGTGCAAAAATTGTAGTACTTGACTAACATACTCAGTTTATCTTAATGTGGAAAAATGTCATACTCTTACTCTTGGGACTGAAGAAAATTGGAGATGAATAGCTGAAAACACACAAATACTTTTAAGTAACATTAATGTAGTAATTCAGAACTAGTAGAACACAAAATTTTAAATGTAAGATCACATTAAGCCTATTCCTTGTACTGTTACTTCAGTTAAGTTTCCCATGTATGGGAGGAAATTTCCAAATATGTAAGTATTTAGGCAATATTTGATACTAATTTCATCTGATACTAATTTGTGATCTGCTATGAAGTCATGGCACCTTGGATTATTTTGAATAAACAGGGATGACCTATTCAACTACTGTTGGTTTTGGATGATCACACATTCATATCCCAAGGGGGTCTATGCAGAGAGATCCATAAACATTAATACATTAGATCACTCAGTATTTTAACCCCATTAATCATCTTATTTAATTGACCTAATAAGAGGATAGTGACAAATTAAAGACAATGGAAATGTGTCTACAGGTGTAGAGGCACCCAGAACCATCTCCTCAGGACCGGTTTTTCTCCTGCCTGTTCTGCGGTCACCATTCCCTGTTGCAAGCCCCATTTCCACAACATATAAGACAGACACATCATGCCAGCCAAAGATGCCCGTTGCCTGGTCCACCGAGGGAACGTGCCCTGGGAAGCAGCAGATCAACCCATTGAATGAACACAAATCAGAGCTGGAAGCCCAAGTTGCTTCTGTGGGAGGTTCATCCTACAGCTGGCAAAGTGCCGGAGAAACAGGAAAGAACATGACTACTTTCTAATCATCTACCTTTCTCTCTAACCTACTTCCTGGGCTTTTAAGCTGAACTTTTAGCTGGGCATAAAATTCAACAGTCAACTGTGTCCCAAATTTTATGAAGGATAGATGAGGTACCATATGCACATCCATCCTATGTCTTGAAATATGAGGGAAGTCTTCAGATGAATATTAAAATGTGGAAATATATGAGATAGAATCAGATAATCTCTCTGCATGATAGAGAAGGCTGATTAATATAACATTAAGTAATGTGCTTTCCCAGATGTCATCAGGAAGAAATTTCACAATTTCACAAATGAAATCCATATTATTTTTTACTTTTAAAGTTGTCTTTCTGGTTTTATTTCACCATGTTGCAGTGGAATAATTATTTCTCTATTATACATGTTGCTGTGCACAGTTTGAGGACCTAAAAATAAACTATGGCTTTACTGATACATTTTTTGACTGATACATTTTTTGACTTTGTCATGGATAATTTATGGAATAATTTTACACTTCTGCAACACCCAGCTCACAATTCACATTCCAATACATGAGGTGTCATTTGCAATTTGCGATGGGTTCTTAATGAAATTCTTTGGATCTTACCTTCTAAATGTTTCATTTTATGCTTGGCCAGAAGAGTGAAAGTGTGTTCATATACATTTATACATTGTAAATGGAAATAAAGCTATGATCTGGCTCATCTTTCTAATCTATTTATCCTCCCAACTCCCCCAGTGCTAGAAGGAATATTATCATCTGCATTACATGGGTAGAGAAGTACGAACCAAGAAGCTAATCTGGCTTGTTTGAGGTCACAAAATGAATGTGTGGGAAGGAGGGAGCTGAAACCACCTTCTTCAAGTTTGAGGCTTACACCCACATGGCTGTGCTGGGCTCCTTCCTCACTGGCTCATCCTCCCCCCCTCTCCAGTTTAAATTAACTCATTAACTAGGACATAAATTAATGTTGAAGTTTACTTAACTTCAGTATAAGTCACCTGGAGAGCCTGTCTTGGGAGCAGTCACCAAAAAATATGTTGCAATCACTACAGATAACGGCCGAACACATGGTCTCTTGAAGATACTGCAGCCAAAAGAGATACTGGGTTCTTCAGATAAAGCGAAAAGAGGCATTTTAATTACTAGCAGATTATTCTACTATTTCAGTGCTATGTCCCTTTCTGTTGGCGACTGTCCAAGAAGGATGCTGATAAATTGGAATGGGATCAGATATGTACCACTGAACGATGAAAGGATTGGAAACATGCCCTGAAGTGCAGAGATAGAGAGCTAATTGAGCTGTTGTTTTTTACTTAGTAAAGCAAAGATCAAGGGCTAGAGCATCTATCCGGAGAAGAGAATTTCTAAATAACGGACTGTCAATCTAGCCAATGTGTAACTCGGTAAAAGAGAAGTTGAAACTAAACATTTTAAAGTTTACAATGAATCTTTACGACAATTTTCAAGGGACTCTGGTAGGTTCCCCATCCCGAGAAATTTAGACATTTCAGATCACAATAATACCTTTGATAGACAAGTCATTTTTCATTCTAGAAGTCTTACTGTCTTTTGAAATGTGTTGTGTATAGAAGGAAACAAAGAAAACAAATTAAAAAATTCAGTGTGTCAAAATTATCAATGCAAATTAGTGGATTGGAATTTGTTCAATGTAATTACAGAACTATGTAACTTTTTTTACCCCCACCTTGGGATGCAAAAACCAATTAATACAAAAGTGAACATATTTTACAATTTCCCTACCACCTGCAGTACAGGTGTCTCTTCCAGCAAACACCCAGCTCAAACAGCTGTTTCTGGCATTTCCAGTGGAGCCTTCTCTAGGGCTTCTCCACGGCTTTACCTCCCCTGAGAGGATGGGAGCTGTGGCCACCATTGCTCCTTGACAGCAGAAGGAGCACATCTTTCAGCTCTCATCGACTTACGGCTCCCATCTGAACCACACAAACCCTCTTCTCCTTCCAGGGTCTGGCTGCATTTGAATGATGTGGTGGATTTTGCTTGGGTTCAGGTAATTTAGGTCCCTCACTCATCATGTGTAATGCCTTCACCTCCAAGCACAGCTGAGAAGCACATTATTCAATAAAGAAGCTTTTACAACAGAATCTGTTTCCATGTTGGTCTGATTAAGCTTACATTTGTTGACCTTCAGGTCTTGGTTCAAAGCTCAAGCAGGTTTTAGCTTCAGGTTAGAGAGTCCTTCACTGTAAAGAGCTTTTGAATCTACAAGAAGACTCCTCTAGGGGCTGATTTCTGCCAATTAGTTATCTGAAATATGATGATTTATGAAGACCTGATATTGTGTTGCTGGATGGATACGTTTAGTAAACTGCAAGTGAAAATAGCACAGCCTCCTTGGGATCAAATAGATGGAGAAAATAATACCTCAAGATGATCAAAAAGGTGGAAAAATATACTTGCTTCACAATCTGTAGTGTGCACATCCATATTGCAATGCCCACCCTGATTCCACAAAAACTAGGGAGAACATTAGATACGGATTTTTTATGGGTTCATATTTACAGTCAAAACCGTTTCTCTCTATAGAACGCATAAATGTTCAAAAACAATATGAAAGAAGATGTAGAACTCTATACCTGGGAAAAGAAACCTTTCATAATATTTTGCATGCCTAAACTGCATGTGTTTTTACTGTAATTCATTTTATCCCCTGTGCTCTGAACATTCAAACATTCTGGGTTGCTTTGTTTTATAAATTTATAGTGACAACTTTCAGTAAATTGTCTGTAGAAGGCCATAAAATTGGACCCTTTGGATTACTGTGTGAGTGGATCAATGTTCTATTTTCCAGTGTTATGATAATGAGTTAATTTTAAAGATGTATTGAGTGATTTGGCGTTAATTCTGGCATTAAAATTTACCTCATGTCTGGACAACAGTGCAGTTTGCTACAGTGCTTAAGATAAAAAGTACAGAATTTTAAATGGGATTTCTTGGAGTGGAGTTTAGCTCACCTACTTGTGCCTAAAAATTAAATATTTTGAGCTGGTTGTCTCAGCTCTAATCAGTTGAAAGTAATCAGTGCTTCTAGGACTAATGTCCCCCGAGACATGCAGTGGAGCGGGAGGATGCTCCATGCAGTCCACAGGTCTTGGGGGGAGCATCACTCCAAAACCTCCTCTGCTCCTTCTCCACTTCTACTGGCAGTTCCTCTGCTCACTCACCCTTGAGATCTGTGAAAGGAAAGAAAGCAGGTATCTCTAGATGATTTCAGTAAAGACAATACTTGATGACACTATAAGGAAATGCTCAACCAGTGCTGCTGGAGACCTCTGAGGAGCAGCAGCATCTCTTTCCTGCTGTGTGAGCAAGCTGGTGGGACACAACAGGACCAACCTTCCCGGGGCTGCTTGCATCCGTCCACTTCTTCTCATGTTTCTAACCCACAGAGGGTTTGCTCTAAATAACAGAAAGTTAAAATGGGTGATTCCCTTCAGAAATCTCTTCTGCATCTAAACAGGGTATAAATCCATGTCTCCTCTCTACCCAGGAGCAGATCAAGGAATTTTAGAAACAACACAGAACATAAAATAACTTCATTGTGGTGGGTTTATATTTGAGATTTATTTTTTTTTCCAAGGCTGTTTGACACAAAAATTGAGGTACAGGGGTTTTCAGCAGGTAGAAGGAAAGTGCACTCTAATTGTTGGCCCTGCTCTCCAGGTTCACACTGCACGGTGAGGAAGTATGGCTGAAACTGGGGGATCAGATTTTCATGGGCTTTCTCACCCAGACTCTTATTAATTTGCCCCAATTTTCAGGTCCTTAAATTGTCTTTCTTCACTACATTTCAAGATGCCATTTCCTTTTCCTTTCCTTTTTTTTGGAAGAACAGTTTGCTCTATACCTCCATACACACAGCAGAAGCCAAAGCAATCAGCGCAGAAAGAGGCTGTGTTAGATAGTCAGGAGTAAAAATGAATATATATGCCATGGATAGGCCATGGATATACATTCCTGGGTAAGCACTGGTGATGGCAAGCCAAACAATGAAAAAGAGGGACCAGCCATACGACGGCAAGATTCGTTGCATCCTGCTTTACCTAAGTGAAAAAAACGGCTACTTTCACACAGTGCAGCCAAACAGGTGAAAAATAATTCAAAGTCACCCCTGGAAAGCTTTGAGGTGTGCATGGTCCTTTCCTACCACTGTGTAGTCAACCCCAAAGATCTGAAGCTAATGCCGTGGTGGCCCAAAGGGCAAGAAGGGGTGACAGGGACTTCTTGTCATTGCTTCCATCGTGAAGTTTTCCTCTCCCTACCCTCCATACGGAGAGCCTTACATCATTTCCAATAAAGAATCAGGGCAGTTATGGAAAAACCTTTCAGGGATGTAACAGACTGAAACAGGTATTTTTAACAGGGTATTTTTCAATCACACAGCAAAAAGCCAGCTTCTTCCCCAGCACAACCCAGGCACTCTCAGTTCCTTTCCCTGTATATGCTGGTACCAAAGGTCACACAATAAAAAGCATTAGGTTTCCAAACGCAATGCAGCCAAAGTGGGAAATCAGGTGAATTGCATTCTGACACGTATGTTTGACCCTTGCACGACTCATTTTTATCTTATTACTCTTGGGAGGCCAAGTTGAAAACGAATAAAAACACACATTGTGGTTTACACGGCCCTGCAGTGTCCTCCCCTGGATACTGGAGCGAGGGTGATTTTCTCCTATGGAGGGAAAGGAAGGCCAGTAGGTAGCAATGACTGGTACCTGTCACTGATAACCAGAGGAGAGTAATGCACTATAAACATTCATAGTCCTCCTCTTCTGTGAACCAAAAACCCAGTACAGAGGACAGATTGGTTCATTAACCCTATTCTGTATTAGCTGTATCATTTCCCAACGGCCTTGGTTTCCAATTACTAAGGCAATAGTAGCTTTATCAAAGCCATAAAAACTTCTTTTTCCACATAATCTCAGAGAGAAAGGACAAAGGTGGGATATCTGAGGGAAAAGAATACATCTCTTTAGATTTCATACTTACTGCATATTGCTGCACCAATGGTGATTTCCAGCATGTAGGAATTCCTGATGTGGACCAAGCTCAGAGATGCTTCCAAAATGCTTCTGGGAGGGTTGGTGGTCCTGGGATCACAAAATAGAGACCAGCACACCTGGATGCAGCTCCGTCTCTGTCTGGCTGTGGTTTGGTAAATGACTAAAACTGGTTAAATAAATTAGACGGGATTACTCCACATTTAAATCACATACTTTTAAATATCTTGTTAAACTTTGTATTTGAATTCCAAGCTAGAAGTTGCAGGGAATATTTCCTTTCTTCCCTTCTTTTTCTATTTTTCCCCCTGTTTTTCTGAGATCTTTTAAAAGAAAGGATTATATTTCCCAGTGTGTTTAAATCCCCTTCCTCAGTTAGGGTCAATAGAGGCATAATTATAATTGAGAATCCATTCTAAGTTTTGGACAAGCAGTTTTAATTATTATAGTCACATCTTAATACCCAGATCTTTCAAGGTGTTGAGAAAATAATAATGGTATTTTGTTAAATAGCAGATATTAGAAGAAGACTTGTCTGATACAATTAGGTAATATTAACGCATTTTATAATTTATGCTGACATTTTCATGCGATAGTGGTAAAATGCTGTGGGGATTATGGGCACTGAAGAGATTTTTAGTGGTCTTAGGTTGTGGAGGATATTTTTACACCATTTCCATTTGAACTATTTAAAAGTCAAGATATTGAAATGTCTAATTGGATGCCCTGATTAGACCAGGATGGAGTTTGATTTCACATTAATATAAATCTGAGAAAGCCCTCCTGATGTCACGAGGAGCAAACCCACCAAAGACCAAATGGAGAGCAGAATCAGACTCTTTTCATTCTTATCTGGTGAAATCTGAGCAAGTCAGAGGCAAATGGCTTCAAGGACAATCAGGATTTTAGTAGTCTTTAAAGGAAAGGTGTCTCTCATTATGTTTCATCTGCTACTCCTTTGCCCAAAGCACCACATGGCAACTCAATGGCTCTTCCTTCCGCCAGGTTCTCCCTTCATCATCTGATACACACCGTTGTGTTGACTGGAGTTCATACAGTATGATTTTGTCCTCATATTTAGTTTTATAACTGGCCTCCCATATTAATTGTGACAGGTATTTATTATTAACCAGGCATGAATTTTAAATAACTCTGTTGAACATCCCAGTGCATAAAACCTGGATTTCTTTTCATACCTGCAGCTAGGCTCGGCTATTTGCATTCATTTATTTAGCATTTTCTGCATGTTTCTCACCCACAAGAGAAGAGGATATGATCACCTCCCACTTTACGTATTTATATGTCTGTGGATGGATAATTAAAAAGTAAAACCTATTCATTATATTACTTATTATATTCTTCATTGTGATTATTGTATTCTTCATTGTGATTATTGTGATAACATTTTATCGTAACTTTTAAACACTAAAATATTTTCTTTAGTTCTCTATTTCTTTAGAGCTTGGGTTAGATGTCACCTTTTGTCTTTCCATTCTAGGAGTACTTTAAACCCCCCGTATAATGGAGGTTTATCTCTGCTCTAGAGAGTACATGGGAATCCGGTGCCAATTTTAGGGGCAGGTGCCTGACCCACAAGGGACCTGGGGGACAAAAGGTAGGTCTGGGTGGCAGTCTGCAGACAGATGCAAGCTTGTGCCAGCACTTGGAGCCAGCCAAAAGCCATGTGTCAATGGCTAGAGTAGCAGCAAACCCTGCCGAGAACCACCATCTATTCACTCGGGTACCGCTCCGCATGGCCATATGGCTACTGGTCAGCTCGGAGCATGGGAAGAGCCAGCAGACCCTTGGAAAGGGTCCCTGGTTTTTTCAGGGAGGGTGGCAGCAGCAAAGGACCCCAGCTCTGCTGGGTGACACTCTGTGCCAGCAGGGAATGACGAGTCCTTGCTGGAAACAAGGACAGACAGTGCAGAAATGCCAGCTCTGGAAGCTTTGCTGTTTAGAGGTGGCACTTCCAATGGTGTTTCAGCCTATGAAATCCGTGAGCGAAGCAAAATGCTGTCTAAAATTGCTGCAGCAATAGGAATGCATCCAGATTTGAAGTCTGACACTGCGTCAAGGCTTTTTCCCTTTTTCCTCTTCTCTTCTCTTCTCTTCTCTTCTCTTCTCTTCTCTTCTCTTCTCTTCTCTTCTCTTCTCTTCTCTTCT
>JAOTQQ010000003.1:13290651-13328187 GCA_026546715.1 Gallinago undulata
TTTGTTTTGTTTTTTAATGTGGTTGGACTCGATGATCTCAAAGGTCCCTTCCAACCACTAAGATTCTGTGATTCTGTATAATTGTTACATATGGTAATATGCATACTTACATAATACAGCATATATATATATGTGCATACATATCCAGATAAATATACCTGTGTGTATATATGTGTGTATCTCAGATATTTTCAATCCTTCAGGCTATAGCCTGTCTTTCACCTTCATGTGGCTTTAATTATCTATACTCTCAATTAGAGTACATTTTATTTTCATCTCACTTTTCGAGATCCAGAGTTACACAGGTGATTTTTATTTCCCCCCATTTTCATCAAATCTCACTGCACCTGTGGGCTGAAACCACTGGTTTCTATTTAAGGTGAGTGCATTGGCCTTTTAGCTTTCCAGGGGAAAGGAGCAGGACCAGGCTGTGTCTGACTTAGAAGCACTTGAACTGTGTGGTAGAAGGATGGTTTTGTGACTGTTTCATGTACCACAGTTACTAGAGTCTGGGAGACGGAGTCTGTACCAATATGGCCTTGCTGGAGAGTGAAGACTTGAGGAAGATGTTTAAGGTTCAGGTATAATATGTAAGATGGGGGGGAGTAATGGGTGTGATGTTGAGTTTTTCTTATTTTCTGCTACAGAAAACCCACTGGACGAGGTTGGGTAAAGAGGCTGCACTAAAGAGCTCTGCCTTCTTCCTTTTTTTCCTTTCTAAAAGCAAACCCACTGAGCTACAAACTTTGATTAACCCAAGTATTTCACCTTTCACTGTGGGCCACAGGTCTAAGCTATTGACATTGGGCAAGTTCTTGTGCATTTGCAACCAAGGATAGAGATTTTTTCCTATTGTATTTAAGCTTTCAAGATTCCTGGAAACTATAGAGAGGACTTGATTGAAAGGATTAGTACATATTTCATGCAGAGTAAATGCTTTTTTCCCCTATTTGCAGGGTCTGCATTATAAGCAGACAGCATTATAACATCTAAGTAGTGCTAATAAATTTCAGTGTTCTTAATCTTCAAATATTTCAATTTAATTGACCAGTTCATTTTAAATGGGGTCAATGCTGTATTTTTTGTAATGTGCAGTGATTGGTTGATTTCTCTGTGGCAGTACTAAATTGCTGTAGTAAAGTGGAGTTCAAAATCCTCTGAAGTAAATGTATAGTATTATTTTTGACCCTAAGAATGGGGTCAAAATAGGACAAATTACACTTGCAAATAACCTCTTCCTTGAGCCTGGTGTACAGACAGAGGCATAAGCTCCAAAGATCGGGAAATGACTGTTTCTACTGCTACTACTAGAAGGTCAACATATTTAATAAAGAGCCTGATATCAGATATACCTTTTTATCCAGGATGCTCTGTGTTTATTTTACACTGCTTTTCAGTGACTTTTCCAAAATGAAGCAGAGAGGGAGATGAAATATTTCTCAGCACATCTTATCAAAGACTTTTGTCACCCACATCATTTCTCTGAACTACCTATGATCTATGCTGCAGTGGGGTTTTTTTTATGGAAGTTGCAGGAGAACATCAATACTTACTGTAATCCCTGAAGACCATCCAACACTGCTATTTACATCCTTGCAGATAAGGAGCATTGACATAGAAGTGTTTGTCTGGTTACTCCCTGCTTGTTGCAGGGTTTCACAGTCCAGGACATTTCCCTTCCCAGGCCATGGAGAATCCGTGGGCTCCCACAGCACACTGGAAGGAGCCTTTTGTCATCAGCACATCACGAAAACCTCCCCTACTGTTAGTAGTTTGAACATTTTACACTTGAAACACTTCTTCAGTAAATTGCCTGTACTTTCAGACCTGCAGGACTGGAAATGTCCATGAAGTTAGTATTTTATGCTATAAATATACTTATTGTTGCTTCTGTGAAGCTTGGAATGGGATGAAAGAGTAAATACAGGGTGTTCTTGGGTATATATGATGTTACTGTGTTGCCCGTGGAAATCAGAATTAGTGTGGGGTATTTTGCTAATCTGAGCAGTTTCAAATTGGTTGCAAATTACATGCTATCTGGTCTGCCAATTACCTCTTCAAACTTAATGGTCTTAACCTGTTTTTACCTTACTTGACTAGATGACAGCTATTCAAATTCCTCCCAAAGCTAATTAAGAAAGTGTAATCATTGACTTCTTACCTTTTTCTTCATTCCAATTGTCAGCTGTTCACACCTTCATCAAGGGGACTCCAGAGACTTTTAAAACCTGTTCACTTTTTTTCTTGTGTTAGTGGAATCTGCCTAACACCTCATCTCCCACCTTTAAACTCTTCTCCTTTGGGATCTACCTTCCCAATCTCTGGACTTTACTTTTCCCAATGCCATAGGTATCACTACTGTAATATCAAAAATGATGGTGAATAGAAGTAGTAGACTCTTCTGAGCCTTAACTTAAAAATCCCACCAGTTATTCTCAGCTGGTGGGAAGAGTTCACTGTATCACTGTGATACAACACATACTATATATTTCCAGGAATTCTGGAAAATAAATATTCCATATGATCCATCCAGTCTTTCTGATTTTTTTTTTCACTGAACAAGAAGTGAGTTACAAAAACAGGACATATGTCTAGGAATTAGATGTCCAAAAAGAAGTCAAGAATGATTGCTTCACACGGTGTAGTGAAAAGAGCTACTGAGTCAGTCAAAGCAAAGGGCTTCCAGCCAAATCCAAGACCTAAGAACTGGAACCAGAGAATCTACTCTCAGTGACAATAAAAAAAAAAAAGAAACCAACTAACTGCTCTCTTTTTGGCCAGCCAATTCTCCAGAACTCAAACTACTTAACTAAGTTGATGCAAGATGCTTTAAATCACCCTTTAATGTCTCCCTAAAATCATCTGCTTTCTGTACCTGTGCTCCTGCCAGTTTTCAAGCACGTCTTTCTAAAAAGGCTTATTTTTCCAAACGTGAGGGGTCGAAAATGCTCTTCAACAGTGAGACAAATGCTGCTGTATCCATTGGTGGTGATTGGTGAAGTGGCTGTTAATACTGCTGGAGGAATGGGAGTGGTTTGAGAATTTTTAGCCTGTCAACATAGCTTGATTAGAATTAAATCAGAAAAACATCTCTGGTATTGTAACAGTTTTATGGGCTTCTGGAATATGTGCTGCTTAACACTTGCATGAAACTTCTTTAGTAATTTAGTCCACGTAGTTGTTTTCAGCTGATAGAACCACAACAGAGCCCTTTTATCACAGTAGGAAACTTCCCTCTCCCCTCAGATTTTGAGCTATAACAATCCTGTGGGGTAATAATTATTCCAGATGCACTGTACCATGTAAATTAATCTGTTGCTTTGGTAGTACTACTCCAAAAAGCAATGCTGATGGTTTATGCTCAGAATGAGCAAATTAATTAGCCAAACTGTGAAATCAAATAAATCTCACAGCAGTGACCTCTATGTCGCTGAATAAAGAAAGACATTAAGTTGATGTGTAGTTGCTTTACCTGAAGTAAAACCAGAACTTAAAAGGGCTAAATGTTCTCATTATTCTGGCTTAAAATAGACTTTTGGGCTGGAGATATGTTGCTGGCAACGAGAGATTGATATTTGATGTCCGTTTAGCTTTTTGTCTGGATCCGCTGCTCACAGGCACATAAAGCAAATGCCACAAACCGGAATGTTTCATCGGAAAGCTGCATCAGGGATGAAAATCAAAACCTATAGACTTCCTATTGATATCACTCTGCTTTGTGCAGCATCTCTGCCATACGCAGAATCTCGCTGGAGCTGGCATCTAATTTGGCTTTGTGTAGCACTTGGCCTCTCAGCTGCTGAACTTGTAGATACCCTTCAGTGCTGATGCCTTTATCTCATCCTCTCTGGGGGGTGAGAGTTTCCAGAAGCTCTGAGGAGCATTCATGATTTTGGATAACAGCGGTACTCCGTTTTCTCTCCCTTCTTTTTATACGAGCAAAAAAAACAAAACCCCAAAACCCCACAACCCTGATATTTGCAGCTTTTTACATAGCAAAGAAAGGAAATTTATGAGTGTAGTATCAGGGTTGTACAGCAGCATATGCTCTGCAGGGTTGCAGATGTTATCAGCCATGGTATTATCAATGTATGCTGATGGAACAGGAATTTAGCGGTGTTTTGCAAGAAAATGATTACAGATAGTTCAAAATCTTGTCAGTTTTTATGCTGTCCTCTATCTCGGAATTACTACAGGACAAATAAGTATTTTTCATCCAAGAGGAAAAATAATACAGCCTTTACTGCATTTATTTAGTAAAGGTCAGAGTGATATGTGGAAAAGTTCACTAGGTTATTCTATCCAGAATTTGATGTTCAGCAGTCAGTAAGCATGTACAATTTACTGCTGGGGATGTATATAAGAAGCGAAATGGCTTTTGCCCAAGTGATGCATCGGTGGCAGGAGTCCCTGGATGGGAAACCTAGCTCGGGAGAGGATGTTTGGTGGGGTTTGGTACCAATGGTCACCCAGCCAACAAGTCCTGTTGGAGGCAATTGCCTTGTAACGCTTTTAGTCTGCAACTTTTTAGTTATTAGAGAGTTTGTTTCCCCGTTGGTCACATCCTTCTGCGTCCTAATGAGGAGGGACGTTTTACTCAGCTACATATGTGTTGGTTCTGTGGGATAAAAATCATTAAAAAATTGCTGCACTGTTACCAAAGGAGCACATACGTGTATGATACTGATGCTTACAAGGTAGACGTGCACTGTCTATGAATTGCAATATTCCTGCCCAGAGTACTCAGTGTTAATCCCTCAGATCCAGAACAATCACAGACTCAATTCCCCGGGCTGGTATCTGTAGTATTGATACTGCAAGCATTTATTCGTCAGTTAATTCTGTCTATGTACCTTGCAAAATACATGAATAAGTGAAAAGGATCTGTCTGAGGTGAGATGTGAAACCTCTGCGTATCCATATACAAGCAGGAAAGCAATTCCTAATATAAGTCTTGAAAGATAGTTGATAAGAGATTATATATGTATTTTACCAAGACGGGAATGGTTTTATGGAAACTCTTCATTTTACAGCTGGTGATTAATAGCAAGACTTTAAATGTTATAAAAAAATTTGGGTTTTTTCAAAAGCGACACCCCCGGTAGGTACAGCGGCTGGTTCCTGCCGTGCCCCAGATAGAAGGCTGGCGTCGGGTGTAATTCAGTGGGATTCAGATAAAATGCAAAGACAAAGACCAATAGCGAACCCAGCGGGAGCCCAGCGCTTCATTCGCCATGTCCCATTAGGTTTGTAATATGGATACTTTAAGCACTGAGGGTTTTTCCATTAAAGGAACAATATTCCTTTTTAAGGAACCTGTTGGTGATAATTTTCCTTCAGGGACTTAATTTGCACCGTGCTTTCACTAGAAAATAGCAAACCAACTTTCTTGTCGACTTGTATTTAGTCCTCCCGAAGACACACTGTTCTCCAGCACCTCTGCCTTGGCTGCAGGCTGGGGTCAGTTACTGGTGAGATGATAATAGTGCAAATATCTCCCATACAATATTGGTTTGAGAAAGCCAGTTGTTTCTTATGGCTTCTCACTTTCATTCTTTAATTCCCATTTCAAACCACTTCCCTAGCTCTTGGTTTCAAATCAGATAAAGCTAGCAGGAGGAACTCTACTACAATTAATAGATGATTTTTCAGTAAGGTACATTCGATCCATTTCTTCCTTTGACTGTGCTGATGTAACTTCATTGAACAATTCCTGACCTCCATCAGGATCACTGGAAGGGTTCATCTAAAATTCAGGTAGTAGGAGCAGAGCGGAATAATGTGATTGGAAAATGGCATAGAAGATTATAATGTGGAAAATAGGTGGGAAAATTCCTCAAAGAATGAATTCGACAATTTTTTAAAATTTCAGTTATGCCAAAATTGCATCATTTTGAAGCGATTAAAATTTTATTTTGAGTGTTTTGATAAATCTTAGTTTATGCATTATGTAATATTGTACATACTAATACATTATTCAAACCAATATTATAATATAAATGAATTGGAATAAATCAAAACAAAAGACTTTTATTTTATGCTAAAGATATATTTTGACATTGCTAAACCAAATCAGGAAATAATGCATTTCTTGCTTGAAAAATCTTCTTTAAAAGTCTCCTCTTCAACTGCTGCTTCAACCCAAACACAATTCTTCAAAAACCTGTGGACCAATTGTAATTTTAATGTTTCCAATTCAGAACTGAAATATATTTCAAGAGCCACTCTCAGATTAGATAAATATACTATTGTTTACAATTATGATAACCTTAAGATCCTGAAAATGCCTTACAAAAGCTAATTACGTGCTTTTATTTGCTGTTAGTGAAAACAGAAGAATAACAACCCAACTCATTTCATCCCTACTGTGATTTCCTCTGGGCTAATTAAAGTGTACTCGACTGATATCTTAACTGCACAGCTATAGGCAATCAAAACATTTCAAGGGACAAGCATCACCTCAGAGCTGTGCTGCGAGACAGGACTGAGGGTGCATTTATGGGTGCTGCTGAGTTGAGTGTCCCAAGGAACTGTCCTCCTAGTGCTCACACTGGGCAGGATCATGTCACCCATTGCTGGGTTTCAGGTCCAAATACCTGCAGAACTCTTAGCAAGGCCTCCCATTCCTCCTCCCACACCCTCTTGCTCCAGCACTGGTACTGCAAACCCTCCTTGAAACCATGTCACAGTTGAATACCCAATAGGGTCAACCAGCACACGTGCTGCTCTGCCTACCCCAAGCCCTGGCAAACCTTCCCTTGGGTGGCTGTGGAAGCAGTAAGAGAAATAGGATGCTAAAGCCAGAGCTACTGGTAAACTTGTCACCCAAGGGCATTGCTGCTCTCCACAGGAGTTTGCAACACCAGTGACTCTTCACTTTGGGAGAGGATGGACTCTTTCCTACCAAAATCTTCCAAAAAGAACATGTCTTCTACTGTCTGTAGATACTACTGTGTCTGCAGTTCCAGAAAAGGAACCTTCAAAACGCTTGTATTCGAAGATTAAAATGGGCTTTGCACACAAACATATAGCACTAATACACATAATATATTTTGAAGAAGATGGAGGTGCCACTGAGGTCAAAAAGAGGGTGATTAAACAAAAAAATCACCCTCTTATTCAACAATTCCCCCTCTATGCCTCAGTGCAAATGGACAGATTTTTATAAGTAATGGCTAGATTAACGCTTTTGAATGTCTGGCTAATGCATTGTGGTGCTGATGAAAAAACGAGCTCTTAAGAAAAGCTGATTCTTTACAAGCAACTGCCATTGACTTTTTTGACATTGACATTTACATTTATAAGTAGCATGAATGGACTATTCTTCACCTTTAAATGCACATGATATTTGTCTTTCCTATTTCTGGGTGCTCCAGCTTGCTGATGAGTCTTTAATGCCAAGATTCAGTGTGTATTAATTTTTACAGCTGTTAAGGAAGAGATATGCTAGAATGGAAATGCGAAGTCGTCAGCCCTTTCCTATCATATTATACGATCGTGCTCGGAGGCAATAAATAACAGTGATTCACTCGGAGTATGTAAACCTCTCCATTAAAATACTCAGTAGGCTAAAGAGACCATCAGTGGTCTCCTGTGGTTTTTGTTTTCTCGAAATGTTAATATTTAGCTCATCTTATTTTCTATCTACCCTAAACAGTAGTGTTCTCTCCTGCTACTCCTAAGGTAGACATGGGTAGAAGTCCTACTTTTCTGGGCTTTCAGCCCACAGGGGATGCCTGAAGCCATTAGCAGAAACACTTTTGTTTGCTTTTATGATATGAATGCTAATTTCCTCCTAACTTCTGTTGTGGCTTTTTCTTATTCTGGAGAAATGAATTTTTCTCCTTCAATGCGCATTTGTTCTACTGTGATTTTCGTCAAGATCTTAGTCTTCTTCCACAGTATGGTAGCATAACATATGAATTTCTAAGAGAAACCTTCTTTTTTTTCCCCTCTTGCAGTTGCTTGTAATCCCATGGATTAGCTGGTTTTGCTTCTACATATTTAAAATATATTCATCATTCTTGTCTCACCAAACAAGAATTGAAAAGACTTTTTAAAAAGAAAAATACAAACACTTCGCGTTTTGTTTCCAGCTCTGACCTGAAATTTCTGGAAAAAGAAAACAGTACCATTTTCCGAGTGAAGCTTTGCTGTACTAATGAGATTAAGTAGAATGTATAAAGTGTTAGCCAACATTTAGGTGCTTAACCTGAAGCAGTTCCATTTCATCCATCATCCAAAACATGTACAATAGCTTTATTCAAGCATTAAGTGAAAATAATTCCTTCTGTCTTTACCAGAAACCCCAATCAGCGCCCATTATGTCAGTCAAGGTCCGGCTGTAACGTTACCACTGAGCAGAGCAAAGAGCACCAGGGCTTTGCAGCAAAGTGAAATCTCTCCTGAAGGGCCCTTTTCCTTTTAAAGTCCTAATTGTAGAGGATTATGGTTATTATTTCTTACACTGGCTATAAGAATTCATATCCACTGAAGTTGACAGATGATAGGACTTTATTAAACATCAATAGAAGTATCAGAATTGGCCTCAAAGAGATAACCTGCTTTGTCTTTTGTGTTTTACAAGTTTGTACTTCGAATGACTCATAGAATTTCCGCAGTCATTTGCCTTGTCCTTGAACTTTCTGTGTCTCATGTGTAGGAAGAGAAAGAGACATTCTAAGAGGGAAAATTATCAGGCCAATCTCCTTTTTGTTTTTGTTTTGTGTTGATAGCATGAGGACTGAGTGTCCAAGGTAACTTGCCACTTCCCAAGGTAATGCATCAATTGTTTAACGAGGAAAAGTACCATGAGATACATAGCAAAAGATGACTGGGAGAGAAAATCTGTCCTTGGCATGTGTGTGTTGTCTCTCACATGTTCTCTCCATCTTTAAACAAATGCTAGGAGCACAGTAAGGGTGCTGAATTGGAGTTATGCATTTTCAAAGACAAGTACAATATTATTAGAATAACAGACACGTGGCTGACCCAGAAAAACAGAACTGAGAGTGTAAAACACTAGAATGTAGACTTTGCCACGAAACCAGGCAAAATAAAAGAGAAGTGATAACACTGAGGAGGGATTATAAAGGATCGACAATGAGAAACGGTCATATTTTGGCAGATAAAGCAGAGTAATATTGACAGAATATAAGGGCAACCAAGTTACTTGTAGCTTTTGTTTTTCAGTATTTCACTTCGATTTACATTTCCCCTTGTGAATGTACTTTACAGTTCTTATTAGAATTGGGGGGGGGGGGGAAGTGGCAGGTTTTCCCCTCAAAAGTATTACTGCAGCCATAGTCTAGGAGCAAAGTAGTCCTGGATCTATGTATTTTTGCATACATCTATGCATTTATTTAGATCTATGGAGTCATGGGGCAGTTCAAAATTACACCTTAAATTTCATATCCCCAAATTTCACAACAGTTTAATCCATTTCCACCACTAATACGTCTGACAGAGTAAAAGGGAGCTTTTAAGAGACCATTGAATAAGCTTTTTCTGTCAGTGACTTCCCTTTTGACCACAAGAACATCAGATGGACGATTTGGCCAAATACATAGCTCCTTCGTGTGGCAGACCCATAGCCATCCATATTCCAAACAAATACAAAATGACTTAACATAAAGTTGGCAATCTCATGGTTTATGTTCTGTCTGTACCTTCAACCAGCTTCTGTCGTTCTGTCGTTCAGGCATCAGCAGCTCTTGCTGGAGGAAGATGTTGGCCAGAAGCATCATTGGTGCTTCCACCTCTGTTCCTCTGCAAGAGAAATGTTTTCAGAAGTTATGACACCGCTGCTAAGACAGGACATGTTAATAGAGCCACTGAAGTGTTAATTGAAATAAGACTTACTCTCCCATAGTCTAATGATGGTGTACAGAGACTAATTGCAAGTAAGGACAAGGAAGACCTATCAAAATTGGGGACCAGCTTTGGTGAACAAAACTTGTTTATAGAAAGACTGGGTTTGAGTCTCTGCACAGGATTTAGTAGGAAGAAAACCACCAGCATTTAAGTGTATTTATATAAACTGCCAGCAAAGAATCTATCATGTTAAAGAAAATAATAGCTGGAACGATTTTACCAGCAGTTTCCTAGGGACTGTGATACACAGCTGTATCTGCACAAGGATGAGAGGCACGGAGCTCTGGAAGGCTTTGAGGACAACCTTTCTGCAGGTGATAGCCCAGCAGAATAGCCTGCTTCAAGTGACCACACTAAAGTTGGCTAAAGAAAGCCCACAAATAGCAGTCCATGGAATTGCACTGATTTGCCCGACTTCTTCTACAGCCCCTGACATATGAGATGGGAAAGTACATGAGCTGTAGAGCAAAGCCACTACCATGATCTCCATAGCTATGTACGCCCTGGATCATGGAGAGAAGATTCAGCTTTACAGAGAAAAGACTATTCAGCTTTCAGTACAGTTTTCTACATTTGTAAACCACACTCATCCTTTCTTCACACAGGGTAAGGATCTACCATTTAGAAATTCCTGTGAATTTGCACCAATGGAAACAAAAGCAGATTTGCTCCCACTGAGGTGCTGTAAGACCCATCTAGAGTCAATTAATTTCCATATTAGAACAGGGGAAAAATGAGTTAGTGAGATCGAAGCTACACATTCTTTATTTGCAAATTACGATTACAGTTGTTCTCTGTAGCAGTTTTTTGTGTTCAAGTCTTTGCTGTCCAACTCAGGGTATGGGATTTCAAATAAAGTCGATCCTTGTTCTTGAGAAAATTCCCTGTCATTATCGATTACTGCTGCACATTGCAATTGTCTTTTCAGCATTAGAGTCTTCTTTTTGTTGTGAAACCTTTAAAGTAAAACTCATTATCACACCTGAATAACAAACACCAGGTTTAAAACGGAGTATGCATACTATATTAAGGGTTGTAACAAGGAAAAATTAGCATTGCTTTACAACTAGCTTAGAAAGCTTTACTTTGATACAAAATATTTTTATTAATTTGTCCAAAATTTTTATGTGTGTTTAAATGGTCATTAAAGATAAAAAATAATTTTGTTTCCATTCTCTCCCATGCCATAAGACCAAATTTTGATTCCTCAGTTTGTTTAAATAGTATGTTACAGAGCAAATTACAATTTGAGTGCAGTGAGAAATCCCACACCCAAAGGGGATCCTTTTCAGTTCATTGCTTCATAAGGTTTACCAGCAGGTACTAGAACATGACCTTCCTAACCAAGTCCGTTCCACTGCAGATCCAGAACCACGCACAAGCTTCATCCACGTGTCTTTATAGACATCAAGGGAAATTTTGGCCCTTTGGACCTTCCCAATGGGAAATCAGAAGTTCCCATTGGACTCAGCTGGTCCAGAACAGACCAGCACTCAACTAATTAATGATTTAAATGAAACCAAATATTCAGGCAGTAACATATTTGACTAAATATGTCTAAAATATGACTAAAAATCTATTTTAGATTGTGCATGCAACATCTACATTCCCTATATTAAAAAGGGAGAATGAACAGACTACCATTAGTTGTACTGCAAAATGAAGAGTGTCTCCATGAGCTCAGAATAATTGGAAACAGAGAGTGCAGGTTTTTTTCAATGGAAAAAAAAGTGAATTCCTATGCTTTTTACAATGTCAACTCAGTGAAGCTATTCATCTTCACCTATAGAAGGAAGATGAGTAGCTGTTTAATGAAATCCTGGTACAGAGGACCAGGTGCAGTTTTTGAGCTCCAGCATTACTAGAAAGAGTTTAAAATATATATTTACTGAAATAACTAAAAAAAAAGAAAAAAAGCTGTTGAAGAAAAAAAGTCAGTTTGTTCATGGCTTTGACACCTATTTTGGCTACGCTATCAGCTACTCAAAATGATTCTACACCAAGTTTAATTAGAGCCTACGTTTTTATTTGGAAAAGATTGGCTCAATTTAATCAAACTAGTTGGCTAGAGGATGACCACTTCTTTGGAGAGGCAGTACTTTTTTATTGTACTTTTGAAAGAAAAGATAGTCTTTTTAATGCTTTTGCAAGGTGACATTGAATTAAACATCCCCTTTGAGTCAAAATGACCTGGCTCCTAATTAATGTTTTCTAGTGAGGTGAAACTAGGAAACTGTAGTTTTAAGAGATTTTTTCCAAGTAAAGCAATTGTTGGAATTCACATTTCTATGCCATTTTTGGCTTTTATGAAACCATAGGCTTGGATGAAAATGTGTTTCACAGAAAGTTCTGGAAAAAAATAGGAATTTACTTCATAATAAATCTGTATGATTAATAAGATCTTCATTAAAGTGCATGCATAGTAAGAAAACTTTTAAGGCTAACCCGATATTCAGAGAGACACAAGGGGATGTCACAACCTCCTTACTCTGTGGGGAGAAATTCATTGGCACAAAACGGGCAAACGCTTTGCCTCTCAGCATCCTCCTAAATCTGAGTTGAAACTGCATTCAATATCTTTATGAGCAATTTATAGAATCCTTTATAAAAATGAAAGCATATACATGCATAAAATACTCAGTTTTCATAGTAAAGCTTGTATTTTCAAAGCAGATTTTAAGTCTTTGTTTGAATTCTCCAGGCCAAATAAAAACACAGGAAACAAAACCAAAACACATTAGAAAAAGCATTCCCTTAGGTCTGTCTCATGCCAACACGCTAAGAATATCTGAGCATCACAGCAACAAAAATCTCTGAAGAATAGTTGTAGGGAGTTTTTTATCCCAGAAATTTCAGTTTTTTGAGAGCACTAGGTCTCTGGACGGATCATTGGGTGGATTCATGTTGAAGTACTGGGCAAACAAAAAGTGAGGAAGCTCTCAGGCCAACCATGTAAAATTCTGTTAATTAATGTAGCTGCACTGGATTTTACTGGTCACAAATGCCTCCAACCCCCAGCGCAATCAATGGTTGATTTTGTATTTCAGTGCCCTGCAGGATGCACTTCAGCATCTCACTCCTCCTGTAAACTCAAGAGTTTGGCCATAGATGGTGACTCGTAACCATCCTGATGAAATGCTGTGGTGGAGAAGGAAACTAAATCAGAACCAAATGATTAGAGCCAAGGCCAACATCGTAATTTGGTAATTTCCATCAGCTGGTCATTGTGGGTGCACCCACAACTCAGCTAACGGCAAACCCTGCAGGTGAGGGAAAATCCAGGTGAAGTTTATGATATGAAGGGGCTTCAGATGATAAGAATTAGGAAAAAAATCAAACTCTTGCAGGTTATTTACATTTCAAAACATGTTCTGAGGAATCAAAGTGCAGTAAAACACACAGAGGGGACTCTCTCCTCATAAAACAACAACTGTTGTGGTGCAGATGGTCCTTTGCCAGCCCACACCCCTGCTGGGAGGGCAATAACAGGTTAATTGATGTAATCGCCACCATCAGACCCCTCCTTCTGGGTTGGTTTTGCCTGATATAGGGCCTCAGAAGTGTTCCATGAGGATGGCCTGGATGGAGCATGGTTCCAGCGTCGTGCTACAGGAAGGTTCTGCTCTTGCAGGTGAGCTTTGCAGGAGCTTTTTCTTCTATGAAATGAAGTGGTTTATACTTCCTTTTTGCCTACAGGAGTATTTGATTTTAAACAGATCTCCATTTCTCAAAGCATATGCTAAATTAAGCCACTCTTAGAAGGCATTTGAAGGTATCAGGAATTATGCTTTTATTGAAGCTAAACATGAGTTACTTCTCCCTGCTGAATCCAAGATACAAGCTGCTACAGAGTTTCTAGGAGTGTATAATTATTATTATTTCCATTCCATATGGAACTTAATTGTAAATCTGCCAATGAATTTACTTTAGCATTGAGCTTGCCTGCCTGGATGAGTTGGGAATAAAATTGAAAAAATAAATTCTACATGCTTTTTGTGGGAAATATTTTGTATTCTTTAGTGAAAGAATTCATACTGAATTTACAGCCCTTTCTTCATCAATAAATTCAGAAAAATCAAATTATTGTTAGGCATAAAGCCCCAAATACTATATTATTAAAGTATGTTTTGAGACAAGGCATCATCTTGTTTTATGAGATGTAGCTCAGTGCTAGAGTGGTGTTAGAGCCTTGCATGTGACACACCTGGAGTGACTTTAATTTTTTTTTGGTTGAAAGATGGGTCTAGGAAATAAATAGTGAATATTTTACTACTATTAATTTGCTTTTGTTTGTGTTATTTTCAGTGCTCCCATATTTAATTTTTTTTTTTATTCTGCTTGCACTGACTTTTTTTAAATTAGGATCCAAATTTGAGTGCATTACTCATAGTGATGAGTCGTACGTGCCTTATGCAGCCTCGCTGTTTTCAGGCAGCTATTTTTGCCAATAAGCACTGACCAGTGCTGTGGCAGGAATTATCCTTCCTGGCAAGGTGGGGGGAGGCTGAGGGGGTGTGCTCCTCGTTATACACAATATAGTTAGGCCACTGTGGGCTGGGGGGATTTCTCATTAGGGAAATGGAAAGGATGAAAAATCATACTATATTTATGACTACGACATTCCTCCATCACTTGCACCGTCAACAACAATCATGCTGACTTAAGAGCCTTCCCTGGAAACAAGGACAGAACAGGGCTAAATATTGTTCTGAAGCTGCTCTGAAATAAATTACCAGAATTGAGGCATTTTACATAAAAATTTTGTAAGCTCCGCACGATAAAACAAACAGCAGGATGGAAATCCAAGGTAGGGTAAACAAAATCAAAGTAAAGGGTGGTTTGTAATTTGTGATCTGTCATATCCATCTTAAATCTCACTAAGAAAAAACCTGTAGCTTGAAATGCAGCTGAATTCTAGGCCCAGACTAAAAATTGTAAAATGTAAAGATTCTCCAGAGGGCAATGGAAGGGTCTGTACCTATTCATTTAGCCATATGTTAATGAAGAGAATCCTCATGTTGGAATACGTATTCCCTAAAAGACCCAACAGAACAGCGGTCTTACCGCCAGAATTGTCAATATTCAAAGCTAAAACCAAATCTTTATAAATTTGAGAATAAAAAATAAAAGTTTTTAAAAAATATATCTTGTTTTGACCAGAAATGGATGGTTTATTAATTTGAGCTCCTTCTGAAGTTTTCTAACATGAAGTGTTGTATCTATTCATGAAACTCTGCAAAAGACTCGAGTCCAATATCAATCCTAAGGAGATTAAATACTTAAGCATTATACTGTCCTCTAAATTAAGGAAGTTGTATAAGCTTAATTTCCAGAGGATTCTAAATGTGATTAAACTGGATATGCCGTGATTAAATATCTTGCTGCTATCCATTTCTGGGTGGATTAACTCCGTTAAAATGAACTCTTCCGTAATATTTATTTCCGATAACTCCCTGGGAGGTTTCTTATTCTGTGTTTTAGAACCTTGCCCATATTTTGGCAGTTTTGCACAGAAAATAAAAAAAAAAAAAGTCTGACTGAAAACAGAGATATTATGGAAATCTTCTGAAATCTCATGGGTACTCCTCAGATTTGTATGCTAGCACCAGCCCTCTCTGGCAGCCGCGTTAAATTATAGGGGAATTTGCGTTCCATGTTCTGAAGCTTCTCGTGTTCCATCCTTGGAGGTTGCTACTGTTGGATTCTCCATGACTCGCCCAATACCTGCTCCAAAAAGATGCTCTCACAAAAGCCTTCACACAACCTCCCACCACCAGCCACAAAACTGGTTTCTTTTCTTTCTGCGTCTGGCACTGATATGTCTAAATGGGGAAAACAGTCTTTTTGTAAGAATTAGGGGGTAATTTCACCTTGTACTGGGATTTGCAAAGAGGTCCAAATGGTTTCTTTGTAGCCTTGCATATTTCCCTATGCTTTAAATTTTATTTTTCCTTGTGAATTATCAGACTGAGAAATACTAATTTCCTGTAATTCATTGTTATGAGGTTGTGAGGGATAACTAAGGGTTCCAGTTTCAGATATTTTTTAAATGAATGCATTGTATGACAGTTTTTACTGCATTTCAGGAGCATTATATTCTTCCAGAATGGCAACAGATAGCCACATGGAAAATGTCACCTTTAATAAGATTTTTAGATGTTAACTGTTGTCTGAAAGAGAGACCATGAGAAGCCCAGCCCTTGCGGTCCCTGTTTGTGGAACCTCCTGCTCCACCCCACCCCACTGTGTTACTCTTCACTGATCAGTGCATTAGATTTCACATGCAAAAAAATATTTCTTCAGTTACGCTTTTTTCCCTGGCAGACCTTACTTTTTCTTAGTCTCATATTAGATATAGGATTTTCTGGATGTGAGCAGAGGTGGAAGTGCGTTGACCTGCTGCTGGCTGCAGTTATGAGAAGTTTGTCCAGGACAGAGGGAGACCTGGAACAGGCTACACACAAACTTACAAAACTACACTTAAATCTGCATTGAGTTAGAGTAGCATCCCCTCCCAGAGCGGCACGTGACCTGGATCAAATTAATATATCTAATTTACTCTGTAAAGTTACCCACTACAAAAATTCAGGAAGGCTCCTTCCATACTTCTACACGGATCAATAAAGGTGTAGTGTAGGCTTTCTCTTCCACCTCCTCCATCCCACCACGCCGGAGTACAGAGACATGTAGGAACCATTTACCAATTTTTTTTTATAAGCTGCAAAGATATTAATGTATGCATTTTTTAATATATACTCATTATCCATTTATTACGAGGTGAACCGCTCTGAGCTCATTGGTATAAACCAGCTAAACTACTGCTGAGGTTACTGTGGATACTTTAATGGCTTTTGTGGAGTTCATCCATTATGCTTATCCTTGGTGCTTTATAAACATGAGTTGTTCCCTCTGTAATAGCTACTCCATGTTCATTTTTTCTCTGACCTTATGTCTATATGTATGTATTTGGCTGGCTTGCTATCGCTGCTTTCAGCTGGCCTAATGGATAAATCGTATACAGAAGAAAGGATTTAAAGCCACTAGTTTTGTTCTTCCATTTAAAGCCAGTTCGATTCAAATAAACATCAAATCTACCTGACTGCATCTGCTTGTCAGGTAGGTGAATGTCTAAAATCCATAGCTTGTATATACAAATGCTCAAGATTGTAAAATCGGTAGTTTGGTCAACACCGTTTAAAAAAAAAAAAAAAAATCCCCAACACAGGGACTGTTCGACAAATCTCTCGAAAATATAGGAGAAAAAAAAAAAATTTCAAAGAAGCAGATACTATCGCAGTACATAATTCATTCCTTCATTCCCCCAAATCCTATCTCACTGGCAGAAGATGGCTCAAAGAAATGCCATCTCACTGGAGTGAAAGTAAATAATGCTCTCTTCTCCAAGTTTCTTACCCCAAATGCCAATGATCAGGTCAACATCAGAAAACCGCCCCCAGCACCTGCTCGGGATGAACGAAAGGTTTGTCAACAACAGAGCTAACACTATTCATGATCTGATTTTGGATGAAACACTAGACCTAGCCCCAAGCTCAAGGACCTAGTTTAATGCCACCACTTCGGCTCAGTCCAGTATTACAAGTTTCTCAATGCAGTTCAAAACAAGCCCTCCAGAAAAGAAGCAGCAGCAGCAATTTGTCAGCTACTTACTGAGCCTTCCCTTAACGCACTCTCCCATTGCTGTCCAGTCTCTGTCCAGAGAGGCACGGGCTGGGGTCCACTATAGACGGTGGAGAGAACAGCCCTCGTGGGCTTCCCTGTGCGCTTGTCCTGCAGAGAGAGGGGATTTTCTCAAGCTCACTCACTTGCCTTGCAGGCTGGCCACTCGCTGCTCTCTGAAAGAAATACTCCTATCAGGCTGGAAAAAAAATGAATTCCTTTTTCTGTGTTAAAAAAAAAAAAAAGTACTTTTCTTACCTGGTGCTGCAAACTCATATGTGTGAGATAATGGGCTCACCCGAGCGTCTTACTGCTCAGACCTATTGCTGAGGGTTCAGAAAGCACATACTCAAATATGTGCATTTCATGGTAATTCAATTGAAGTGAGAAGCTGAGAATGTTGGGATGGGTTTTTTGGTTGTTTTCTTTTTTTTTTTTTTCCATGGTATATGCAGAGCCCTAAATAACCAAAAGAGAGATCAGGCTGATCTGAGTAAACATGATTTTTCAGCCCTTTCGTAAGACAGCTGTCAAATGGCAAAAGGATCTATTGGCAATATGGCTACTGTTGAGTTAGCTACAATATTCCTCTCTCCCTATAATTTTCCTTTTCACCTGCCAAACCTATCCATTTATATGCTTATATCCTGTTATTATATAAAATCAGGATGACAAATTGTATGTCTGCAGCCCTCTTTGTTCCCGTTCTACAGCCCAGTGAACATTCCGGGTGTACATCAGTTTTATGTGAATGTAGGATGTTTGGGGTTTGTGAAAAATGTTGCTCTGCATGATTCATTTTACTGCAGCTAATGCCAGGGAGAAAAAAAGAAAAAAAAAAAGAAAAAAAAAACACAACACCTCTATTGAAAATAATAGCCTACTTCTTGGACTTTGCACATATATTTCTTTTGTCTGGTTGTTCTTTTGTTTAAGCCACTATCCAGGTGGAATAATCAGGTCTCTACAAGGCAGAAACCTATCAACTGTGGCATTATATATTATGGTTTCTAAGCATCAGTCACACGTGTCAGGGAACGGGCTTCGTGCCTTATTTATTTATTTTTGGGTTTCTAAAGCTGCCCCCGTGGGGAGGGCTGGGAGCCAAGGGCAGCCTTGGGGTGGGCAGAGGGGAGGTGCGGTGGGTTCCGGCGGGGAGGAAGAGCGTGGTCCCTTGGGTTCATCCTCTCTCGGTGCCCAGGAAGGTGCTGACACCATCGGCGTGTACCCACCTACAGGAATCGCTCTAAAAAGTGGAGATGAAATCCTTGGTTCCGCTTGCATCGGGCATAAAACTCTCATTGACTCCGGTGGGGCCAGGATTTTATTCCTGATATGAATTTTCTCTGTCAGACAATTTAAAGGATGCTTTCTTTACGAGGAAAGGAATCTCGCCATCTAAAATACCATGTTTGCAATTCTGGAAATCTCTGACATATGTTTTAAGAGTGTGTCATATTTCTTGCCGGGAAACTTTATGGGGCCAGTAGCATTGTGGGAAGACAGCTTCACGAAGGCCGTGATAAAGAAGCGGAGAGACTCCGGGATGCTGCTGGAGGTCATTTTAAAGTTACAACTTTTTCTTTTTTTTTCTTTTTTTAATCGACTTCCTAAGCCTCCGCGTGTTGTTTAAGTAAAAAAGAATTGTCGGTGTTTTTCTTTGGGCCTCTTTCATTCAGATCTAATATTATTTCATGTACTACTGAGAGAAGCCATACTTGTCTCTTTCATTTTTTGTGAATTTCTTCTTTATTTTACTTTATTATTTCAATAACACGCTAAGGGACTGGTGCAAAAGCTTTTTGAAAGGCAATAGGTGGATTTCCCTCTGGCTTCAGTGGAGCCTGGATCATTAATATGAAGAATATATGCTTTGGTTTTGGGGTTTTTTTCACCGAGTACCACAAATGCTCGTGTGCTTCTGAATCTTTAAGTCTGTAATTGAAAATAACTTGCTTTACATGGCCTTTGTTTCTTCCGTGAAGCCCCCCCTGTCATATACCAAGTATGCAGTTATCTGCAAAACACCCCGCAGTATTTTGTGGTAACACAGGATATATCTCGTGTCACCGCTCGATGTGAGTTTAGCACAAAATATAACCCTATTAAAATTACAATGCATTTATCACCCAGCTCAGTTCAAAGAACTCACGGGCTGCAAAGAATTTAATTAAAACATGATGATTTAATAGGCAGGCTCCATCTATTGTTTACTCAGGAGGTTGAGATTCTGTTTAAAATTAGGTCCCAAATTTAATTTAGGCTTCCACCAACCTTGTCATAGAAATGAGACTCCTGTAGAAAGAAGAGATGGTGAGAGCGGGTCCCTTCCTTTCACCCCAACCATGGAATAGTTTGGGAAGTTGAAGAAGATGATGTCTGCGTTTCTTTTCTGGGAGGATCACCAGAAAAAGAGCGTATTCACTTCCAGGAGGTTTCAGTGATGCTCATAAACCTCCGGTGGGGATGGGGAAGGGACCCTTTCTGCAGCGTGGCCCAAGGAGACCAAACCTGGGATCTCCTTCCTCTTCCCCCACCGAGGCCCTGGAGACCTTCATTCCTCTCACCTCACCTCCCCAAGGCCCCGGAGACCATCAGCAGAATTTGTCAGCTTGAATCGCTTTGTTTTGTGCTAATTATCTTTTTCTGTTTTCAAATAATGAGTCACTCCCTGAGGCAAAGGTCTTTTCAGGACTAAAGCCAGTTTTAATTTCTTTCCCAGGCTTCTGATACCCAGCTTACAAAAGGATATCACAAAAGGTCCTGAAAATGCATTTTGTAGGGGAAAAACTTCCCATCAAAATATAACTAGGAAAGAAGAGGTGCTACAGCACAGCAAACCTTTCAATAATTTTATTTATCAGTCACACAAAGCAGCCAGCACCGGGCAGCCACCCCCCCGGGAGGGTGCAAAGGATTTGGGGGGGGCCAATTAGGTTTTTAACGCTCACCTCCTTACAAGGCAAACATTGCCTTCTTTATACAGATGGATCTTGGTCTGACTCAAGGAAGATATTGTACATGACTTCTATAAACAGAAGGAAAAAAAAAAGAATAAAAAATGTAAAAATCCTGCCACGAAATGCATGATTTAATGTACATAGACGAAAGGGCGCTGTGCCAGTTTCTCAGTTTCTGTCACAGTTTTAATGAAAAGTGATTCTAGCATTTGAAAAATCTTAAAAGCTGTCCCAGCCAAATGCTATGTTTCTATATATTATCTGAGCTGTTAATCTAAGTTTTAGTAGGATATTACCTACATTGCTTGATAAAAGACAGTATTTAATAATTTCTTATTCTGAAATTAATTCTTATTTATTATAGCCCCAGCTATGTAATGAAACATTTTAGGGAAATTTCCCTTACGTTGCGAAAATGATCCATGGGAAAAATATGTTAATTCAGTTTCACTGCACAAACCCATTATGTACTCACTGGTAATGTACTGCAGCCCTAATTCACGGGATCCAGCAAGCTGCTTGGGTAGTCACTACATGTGTTTTCTCATCAGAAAGCCCGGCTTTAACATCCGTACCTTGACTCTTAGCAGAAAATTGAAGCTGAAATGCCTGCTGTGTTTTGCATATCAGCAACCCAGATTTATTCAAATTCACAGCTCTGAAACTCTTTGTGCCCATCTGGCTTTTGAAAATAGAGAATTCTGCCCTTTCCCTCCTTCCCAGGAAGGGTTACGGTCCAGCACACTGGGCTGTGTCACCACCACACCTGCTGACAGGAGTTGACCAAATGCGTTATAAATTCAGGGGTTTGGAAACAAAATATTGATGTGGTTGACTGGGCTGCATGGTGCAGGGACAGCGTTGCTGCTGGTGGGGTCAGTGATTGCCTGCAAATGCCCAGGCTACCTACAGACGTGCCGTGGAGAGGTGTTGGTTGGTGTTATGAAGGTGGCTCAGCAGCCCACACCTGCAGTCCTTGCTGCTCTGTCAGCTTAAACTGTCTTTGGGTTAAAAGACTCTTTCTTCCTCTGTTTCCCAGGGAAGTCCCATTTTCAAAGTCCTATTTTCCATGTTACCCTGAGCTGGCCAACAGCAGAGGGCATGGCGTGGTGTAACCCATGCCCAACGGGTCCTGGGCACCTTCTCCTTTGGAAGAGTGGGAGCATCACCAGGTACTTTTGACACCCGCAGGCTCAGGTCACTGAGTTTTACGTCACCAGTGGGTTTTGCTGCTGTCTATAGGGTTTAATTGTGATTTTAGTGTAAGTTGGCCAGGTGCCTGCTCCCTCGCCTTGGTGGGACCCCACTCTGCTGAGAACTGCAGGCTGTTTCTGCTGAATAGAGCCATAAATTATTTACATCACCTTCATATAGCAACTTATTGACTACAGCATTGTAAAGTACCCTATTAATGTTTTAAGCATTTCACTTTATTTTAATACAAGTAAATTATTTAGGAAATGTTAAAATGCTTTATGCTTTGACTAATGAGAAGGAAAAGTG
This sequence comes from Gallinago undulata, assembly GCA_026546715.1. NCBI lineage: Eukaryota > Metazoa > Chordata > Aves > Charadriiformes > Scolopacidae > Gallinago > Gallinago undulata. Next base: position 13,312,665 of record JAOTQQ010000003.1, read on the forward strand.
TACACTGCATCTTATTTTAATTGGATGTTTACCCTATCCTGTAGAAATCAGGCATTTATTATTTCATACTTAATTAACTATGCATACAATCCTTGATGGATATGCATTCAGTTTTTCCACTTGATCTAGTCATTAAGAGCCATAAATGTGCAGTTTATTTTTACTTGGAAATCTGAAATAGTTCTGGTTTTCAGGTAACTCAGTTACCATATAAAGAGTCAGTCGCTCTATTGCTGATCATACCCACGCCTTCAGTTTTCTAAATTAATGCAGTGCAGTACATTAAATTTGGGGTAACGTAAACGGATTCAAGTGGTGAAAAACTCAGTCAACCTGAAATGAGTGATGTCTTTGAGTCTGTCTTTTATCTTTGTTAGCACAGAAGTATTCTGCAAGATTATTTTTATTATGTCATACGACATTATAGGCATTTTTATGTAGTATTGCAGTGTTGTATGTGGATTTACATAATGTTTGCAGTGTTTCAACGTTGTCTTGATTGTCTTCTGGATAAAGATGTGGAGTATCTACTTTTTTCCTAAACCATCTACTTACATCACAAATAACACCCACAGAGGTGGGATAAAGGGCCTAGGAATAAGCTGAATTTTGCTTTATCCTCTACCTGCCCAGTAGAGCTTTTTCTTAGGAGAAACGATCAAAATTGCATCGGTGAAAAACAGCAAAGCAGAGTCTCTAAAAAATACAGTTGCTGCTTCGCTCCGAGGACACGACAGCTGAGTACTGCTCCTTGGCTTGCAGTAAAACTCTATTTTAGCTCAATCTTGCTATTCTTCCTCTCGTTGATGTTTCTATTTGGTGTCGTACATCTGAAACCTATTGATTAACAAACTTCTAAGCTAATGCCTTCTCCTGAGCAGCGGCGATCTGGAAGTCAGGAGCAGGTTAGTGCTGAGAGTGTGTTTCAGGCCAGGCCTTTGACAGACAAGTCATGTAATATGCTATAATGTTGTACCAGGGAAAAAAAGAGAGTTGGATGATGACTACAGGAAAAAGAGAGCTATAAAAGACCAGGCAGCAGATTCTTCCTTATGTATATTTGATCAGCCAGCTGTTGTTGCAGAGTTTCCTTCCAATGGTCACGTTTTCTTCTATAATAAAGAAGTTCAGGCTTCAGCTTGAGGAGCAGCAGGTGAGAGAGAAAGTTTCCAGCCAAAGGAGATGTTGGAGGAGGAAAATAAAGCAAAGGAAGTCTGGAGACAGCATGGGAAGGTGCTGGTGGTGGAGAACTGCTGAAGAAGGTACAGCAGACTGTGAGAATGGGGATAGCAGGCAACTTCCAGGGAAATCCAGTAAGACCCTGTGTGCAAGAGAGCTTAGAAAATAAGGATTTAGTTGTTGTGGCTTTTGCATTTTTCAGTGTGAAAGCTTTCTAACCACAGAAATGCTGTGTAACACCAGAAGCCCGTGTCACTTTTATTGAGAGAGACCTCCTGAAGCTTCCTCTGGAAAAAGGGGGTCTGAACATGCAAAACGGGGAACAGGGGCAAAAGTAGCTTTGAAAATGCAAACTCAGGTCTGGTCTGACTTACCAACAGAATCACAGAATGATATGGGGTTGGAAGGGACCTCTGGAGATCATCTAGTCCAACCCCCCTGCCAAAGCAGATCCACCCAGAGCAGGTTGCACAGAAACATATCCAGGTGGGGTTTGGATGTCTCCAGAGATGGAGACTCCACCACCTCCCTGGGCAGCCTGTTCCAGGGCTTTGCCACCCTCAAAGTGAAGAAGGTCCTCCTCATGTTTAGATGGAACTTCTTATGTTCAAGTTTCTGCCCATTTCCTCTTGTCCTGTCCCTGGGGACCACTGAAAAAAGACTGTCCCCATCCTCCTGACACAACCGTTAACATCAGAGCATAGAGCACAAAAGAGATTGCTTTATGCCAGGTCCTGAGTAGATGAAGTGGACGTCAGTGAAGAAACAGGGCCTGTTGCAGAAGTGCCACAATGTTGTGTTACCGTAATTGAGACAAATTAGTCTTTCCCAGCTGGTAATATCTTAGCAATTTTCTTAAAACCGTCCATTTAAAAGCTGCTTTCCAAATTACAGGCTTCATAAAACAATTATAAGAGTGCAAACAAACCCCATCACGCTGATGCATTAATTACCCTCCAGGCTCCTGATCTTTTGGGTCGCCTTTGTGTTGCACAATTGAGACGGAGAAGAGAGTTCCTGTCTCCAGGGGCTGTAGGAAATGGTCATTTACAGGTACACACTGGTGTGCAAATTTTAAATGCACAATTTACTTGTCTGTAACCAGTTCTGTCCACGTGGTAGCTGAGTTTTAGATGTTTCCAAGATATTTCCAAATGTTCTACTTTTTCCAGGGAAAACACATTTCTTCTTACGAGTAGCTATGAAATATCAGTCTATACAACACTGATGCCAATAAGGACCCCTGCTGAGGTTTCCGATGAGTTTCACGGGAAGAAATGCATCCCTGTGATAAAGACTGAAGTAGAAAGCTATATGGAGCACTTAGCTCAGAAAGGAAACACAAATATTTCAGTGCTAGTGATCTGTTTAGTCCAGAGGTAAAGTTGAAAAAATCCCGCACTAAACACTGATGCTATGGGATAAACCTGACTGGTTATTTCTTACTTTTCAGCCCGAAAATAAAGGGTGATTTCTTGATAGTTGCTTTAACAGATGTTAGTACAAAAATATTTTCAATTAATATTCTTGCTTGTTTTGTTCACACCACATTCCAGCACTTTCGATTCCTGTTAAGCTCCCGGATTCATTGCTTCCTTGTGTCTGTATGTTCCCCAGGCAAATTAGTTTGAAAATGCATTGTGTATGCAGCCCTTTCTGTGTTCCCGGGCTGTCCCTCCATTTTCATGGTGTGTAAAAGGCAGAAAGGCGTCTCGTTTTCAGTATCATTCATAAATCATTTTTACTCACTTGTAAACCTGCTGCAGAATAAAGGATAATTCTATTACACTGAATTAGCCCATTGCCGGCAGCTCCTTGAAACAGGTTTACATGCTATAGATATCATGGAAAATGTGCCAAGAGGAAAACTGCTACCTCTTTATAGATGGAAAAGAGGAAAAAGGAAGCCATGCCAAGCTGCAATGAGCTCATCCCTTCCTGGTTTGGGGTTTTTCTCCCCCAAAATGCTGGTCTTCTCTTTGAACATGGTACAAGACTCAAGCTTCTTCTCTCCGAAATAGCAAAGTAACATTCATGAGTGCAGCAGAAGGTCTGTGTGGTCAGAACTTTTCCTGATCTTACCCAGGCAATTCCTCTAAGAACTTTCTTATTTTTTTCAGAAATATAGAAAAATGGAGACATAAAGAAAATAACGTATTAGCTATTTTTATCACTTAAGTCATTTTGGTCAAAACAGGCTTTTTAGAGATGAAAACCCAACAATCTAGATAAAGATGGATAAGAAAAAGGCTGTTTCCTATCCCACAGCAATTCTTTATGTCCTGAGATGTCAACAGGCTTATCATTCCTATTGGAGATGAAGTGGTGCTCTGAAATAGGAGGGAAAAAGAGTTCCTCCAAAGAGTCACAGCTTTATGGTTGAGATACTAAATCAATACCACCAAAACTGTGGCAAATGCAGTTAGAGGGACCTCAGGAAGCCATTTATTTCATTCAACCTAGAGAGAGGATTAACCATATCATAACTGTCCTTAAAAATATCTAACGATAGAGATGCCGTAGCTTTTGAATGGAAACAACTGTATTGCTTAATGGACTTTCCTGTTAAAATGTCTTATTTTCTTTTATCCTGTTGTTTATCCTGCATCTGTCTCCCTGATATTTCTGTGGCAGGGTAGGGAATCGGTTGCCTTTGGTGAAATTGGCCAGTGGTGCCTTAACAGGTCTGTTCTTCCCTCTTTACACCACCGGTTTGTTTTTAGAAATACCATATAAGACTTACAAAAATCAGTAAAACCCTCCACTGCGAGCTTGGGTTTGTTCCTGCAATGGAAACCCTGCAGGAAAGTTCTCATGGTGTTGCAGGGTTGGAGTAGAGTAGACCTGGACACCATTTGGGAACGGTGGGGAGCAGGTATGGGCCAGCACAGGATGAGCGGGCTCACCATCGGCACTGCCATAGACCTCTTCGATTCCTTCGAAATCTCAAGAAAGAGACAGTTTAAAGAACAGAAATCAATTCAGTTCACTGGGGAGAAGCAAGCCAGTGCTGGGGCAGGGCCCGTTTTGGGAGGTGTGTTTTCCCAGCTACAGCAACAGCCGGAGAGAGCAGAGTGTTTGAGGTGCTCCTCTGTGCGGCTGCCAACGCGGGGCAAGGCACGCTGAACGGCAGCCTGCTTCTCACTTTCTAAGAAATTCGATTTTTGCCAGGTGGTTTCAGGCAGACTCTGACATTTGTGACTCTTTTAATTTTTTTTATTTGTTTTTTTTTTAAAATATAGGCTCATTTAAACTCGGGTTTCTTTCTGATTGATTTGTGACCCTCTGAAGCATATTCCTGTGGGTGCTCTGTGTCCTTCCTCTTTGTAAACATGTATTTAATCAATTGCTGATTTAGATCTGAATTTGTATACGTGTATATATATATATATATATACAAACAAAAAAAATAAAGGGAACACATCCATATATATAGCCATACATATACAAAGGCTTAATTATTTATAATAGCAAAGACACGCATTTCTGTTCATTATAATATAATCTTTAGGACCTATTTTTTACATCCAACCATATGGTGCGCTGACGGATGGCTGAGCTGTTTGCGTTGTTCACAGTTTACCATACATGAGCTGCAGATTTTTCTGTTTTACATAAGAAGATACGGCTGGGTGGAGGCAGGGGAGAGCTGCTCGCTGGTGCCCTCCTGGATGCCACTTTGTGGCTGGGGACACCCCCAAGGGATGGGGGGCTGCTTCTGCTGGGGCCAATGGTGGAGATAGAGGGGAAAAATCCCTGGGGAAAGATCTTGGTGTGTTGGAAGGAGGAAGCAGGTTCACTTTGACATGATGGAAGGAAGATGGCTCTTCTAGAGGCTGGGATGAACCCGGTGGGGCTGGTTCCACCCAGAAGCCATGAAACCTGCTGGAGGGCGAAGCAGGGCTTGCAGGAAATCACCAGGTGGGCTGGCAGGAAGGGGATTCCTGGATTTTCCCGTATTTTCTCTGGTTAAAGAAATCCTTGCTGCTCTTTGGAAAATAACCAGCTTTCCGTGTCTGACCCAACAACTGTCCTGCGTGTTTATCAAGAGTCACTCAGGAGCTGTGTCCCCTCTCCAACACCTGATAAATTGCCATCGCTCCCTATCGCTTCTGCTGCCCTGAGTCCCTCTCCTGTGTCCTCCACAAATCACCCTGACGTGAGCGAGCCCTGAGCCAGCACCCTGCTCACCCCGGTGATGACCAGCTCTCGGATAAGGAATTCGTGTGACCACATGCAAAGAAAACCCTAATCTACCATCACCCAAATTACCCAGGGGTGATGAATGGGCATCTGTCGGAGCCCTCTGCGGCTGGGAGGGAAAATACTGCCTGCCGTGGCGTGTGAGCTGTTTGCTCCTCACTCCTCTCTCTTTTTAAGATGGCTAATACCTGAAAGAACATAAAAGGGACAGTCTTTTGGCTTTGAAAAATGGACTGGCGAAAAATGTCCGCGGGCAGGATTTAGAGCGCGGGACTGAACAGCATCTCCTCTCCCCCTCGGTTTCCCGGCCCAGGACTTGGCCGTTGCTGAAAGAGCTGAGCTGTAGGTATATGAAGGGTTCCCATGTTGAAACACATCACTAGCCCTGTTTATTTGTTGTAAAAAAAAAAAAAAGAAAAAAAAAAAAGAAAAAAAAAAGGGGGTTTTGTCCTGCTTTCCTCACACAGCTGCTACTCTTCACTTACCAATTCTGTGATAGTAACATCGTGTAAGATGTCAGGCTGCAGCAATAGTTAAATACTGCATAGCTCCGTAGGAATAAGGTTTTCCCAGGCAGAAAAGGTCAGTATGTAAACTGCTTATCTTGCCTAACGCTTTTGGGTTTTTTTCTTTAAAAAGGTGAAAAAGGTGCTGCCAGTCTTAAAGCTATTTCAATTACTCCACCCTAAAGGGCGATGAAGCCAGGACTCTGCAGCCAGCGCTCACAGCCTGGATTCCTGGCCCCTAAAATCTCCACGGACCCCACCAAGTGCTGTGTGAGGAGGAACCACAGCAGTACACTGTATGTGTCTACGTGTCTCAGGCAGCAACGGATATCAGAGAAAAAGAAACTCTTGTTTTGGGAAACGCTGCGTGGGCTCACCCCTTCTCTTGGGTACCGCATGGTACCCAACACAACTATTGTAGGAGAAGCATCATGGAAAAGTGGAAGAAGGTCCTGATTGACCAGGAGAGAGGAGACAAATCACTGCAAGACCTTTACAATCTGTGGAGCTTGGTTTCTCGATGCAGCTCCTTCCTTCCCGTTTTCCTTCCCCTTCCCTCTTCTCCCCAGTCAAGAAGGGTGTTGCTGTGGGAGCCACCACGTCTTGAACTGATGCCCATGAGGGGTGACGCCTGCTCTTGGCAGTGCACGTGGCTGTTCACACCATGCCTTCAGCTGAGAGCAGGCGTCGGGAGCATTAAACTTATTAAAGTAGGGTTTGTGCATCCTTTTTTGGAAAAAGAAAATGCCTTGCGGTGGTGTTTTACCCACCGAGCGGAGCAGACCCACCCGGCGAGCACAGACAGAGCTCCAGATGAAGGAAACGAGTGCTTTGTTTATGACAGATCTCTGCTTTTATTCCCGAGGTTCAGAAGTAAATTACTACAAAAATGCAGACAGAACCCGTGATGTTTGCCTCGGCGTTATTCATCCGGCGATTCGGGAACCGCAGATCACCCTGGGAGAGACAGGAGCTGAAATAGGGGCCTGCTCCAATCTCTTCCACGCTGGTGTAAATCAAGAGTAACTTCCAGGGAAGCCAATGGAGTGTAAAATTGGTGTAAGTGGGAATCAGTGCTATCTCCTGTACCTATACGTCAGTGAAACTATTTGTTTAAGGTGTTTATAGACACTGCTACCATAAATAGCTTATTTTCTTACACATTAAATAGATCAAAGGTATCCAGAGTAATTTTCTAGCATGACTAAAATAAACATGTATATTTATTGCCACATAACTTGCAGGAGTCACACTCTCATTGAATCTGAATCCAAAAATAGTGATTGATTTTTTTTCTTGGTTTAATAAAAGGAATCACAGTGCTCTATGAAAACATGCATTCATTTTATTTGATTGACATCTTCAATTTTGGATATATAGTCTAACTAATGGAATGAATATTGCAATACATGAGTCAATTATATTTGTTCAGTTGTCAGGTTTGTAAAGTGAAAACAGGTTAAATTATATATGATCCAGCTGTCTATATATTATGTTGTCTTAATAGACAATACTACCATCAATACATGTGTTTTAATAAGGAGCTTATCAGTATACATAGCTCATATCTGACCTACTGTTATTTATTGAAGCAATAGGGTTTTATCCATGTACCTCAAAATATAATCTTCCTCACTTGAGGACCTTTTTCTTCTCAAGAAGACTGATGAAGAAAGATTTGCTGGTGTAATTAGCATCACTGTTAACATTACTGCAATCACTAGTTTAGTCATCACTATTTATATTATTGTAACAGTATTTTGCCTTGGAGCCTAGGCTGTATTCTCAAAATGCTCTGGTCTTAATGATGGGCTAATGCTGAAAATTCTTTCAGTATGGACTTGGCTTAAAGCACAGAACCAATCATTTTGAGAGTATAATTAGGCAAAAAAATAGATCGTGGCTATGGAAAATAATGCAAACTTCCATTTGTTATAATTTTCCCATTTCTTGACCTTTCCTATAATTGAACAATTTTATAGTTATTAAGTTTTTAGAAAGCATAATCTAATGAAACAAGAATTGGCTGCAAAACTCAGTAGATAAACATATTCAAAGAATTCATAATTCCTTATGAAAAAGGAAAGATACATCAAACGGGACTCTTTAGGAGTAGTAGCTGATATTTTTATTAATGACCTGGATGATTGAATAGAAAACTTTCTTATCAACTTTGTGAATTTGGAAGAACAGGGAGTACTTTTGAGGTTAAAACTTGAATTTCAGATGACCTTGATGAAATGTCGTAAAAAAAAAAAGGCAGACTGAAATAAAGTAGGGACAAGATAACATAGAAAACAGAAATGGTTTTGATGTAGCTAAATCTCATAGTTGTTATTGCAGTCTCCATTTTCTGTAATTCTATTACGACCTGTATGTATTTAATGTTTTTTGTTGTTTGGTTTTTTTTAGCTTATATTACCGTTTTTATTATGCAAATCATCAAAATGGCACAAACATTACAAATCAGACCAAGAAACTTTCCCAAGCAGCCGGGTAAGTTCTCAGTTTTTGTTATTTTAGTTCCTTCAGATTTGCAGAGCGTGTAAAGAACTGAATTTGATGGAAATAGGATGAATATTTGTTTGCCTGACAAGCAAGTTTAGAAACAGCACAAAAAGTCCTGAAGAGGAAAAATAGCTTGGCTGAGGTTGTTTTTTCTGTATTTTAAAAAGAGACTGCACAGAAATTCAGATGAACCCTTTTTGATGCCTTCTGAGCTGGTACAGGAGCTTTTATGTGGAGGTGGAAACCTCCTGAGCATAAAATGCAAGTGGAAGAATTAGACCTTTGTCCTTTCAAACTGGAAAGTCTCTCTCTCTCTCTGCTTATCAGACCCGGTGCCTGTCCTGGTTGTCGTGTGTCTGGGTTCCTTGATGTTGCCTGGAGAACGTGGGTTTCGGGAGCAGAGCTGCTCTGCTCAACTGGGGCCCACAGAGAGGAATACAAAAGGAGCGTTAAGTGATCCCCTACTGTAAAAGTAAATAATTTTCTGCTCGTATGCTGAATTCACACACATTGGAGTTGAAAGCAGAAAGAGACGTTTTTCTGCGCGACACCGCAGCGCACCGTGTAACAAGATTTGACAGAAATGTTTTCTTTTCTGCTCGGTTTTAAGGCATCGGGGCATGCAGGCAGTGGGACTTACTCAGTTTTGAGTAACGTAGTATCTAACGTCACGTGCTGTTGGAAATGAACTTCTGCAGAAGCACGTGTGGTTTGTTGGAGAAAAGGCAGGAGGATGCTGTGTGGAACGGGGAGCAGACCGGAGCCCCCAGTGCTCCCAGTGCACAGGCATAGCCATGGCTCTGCTGATGCAGACCAGCCCGTCCCTGAAGGGTCTTTCCTTTTCCATTGTCTCAATGATCTGGGAGATAAAAGAGAGCAAGATAAAGGAGTATAGCAGACGTGGATGATTTATGGTGGTCTATTTGGTAAAAAGCACCATCTTGGAAAACTAACAGGCAAAACAAAGCCGAAATTTAATCAAGATACAGATCACGTAACACTTACCTCTCCTAAAAAAAAAACACCATAATCAGCAACCAAAAAATGAAATAACTATTTCCTTAGTCCCTAGGCTGGAGCCACATGTCAGCTTGCACTCAGGCCCATGTTGCAATCCTTTTGTACGTACCCAAATGTCACTAAATCAATCAAGAACATTAAGTGGGGATTGTAACAGCGTTCTCAGTGGGTCCGGTAACAACAAAAACAAACAGGATCCTTTCAAGAGCATAAACCTTCACGCCTCCGGGTACTAAACAACCTCTAATTAGCAACAGCAAGGAAGGATTTTTCTATGTGAGCGTGTTATCTTGTAACTGTCAGCTAGAGACCTTGGCAGAGCGTTTTTCCAGAGTTTTATTCTGGCCACCTTCACAAAGAGAAGAGGACACTGGGGGAGATTGGCCACTTCTTAATTCCTATGCTCGGAACCAAATCCAGAGCCGTTTTTCCGGTTGGGAGGAAACAGCTATATTGGGGGTTAAGTGATGCTTTGGCAAGATTCAGAACTGCTCAGAGAGATTCATGAGCAAGAGATGCTGGTAACAGGCAGGATGGGTTCCACAGCCCTGCCTCAGTGGCTCTTCCTCAATTAATTTCATACCTTCCTATACACAGAGTCTGTGCTCTCTTTCCACCTGTGAGTAGCTGCCTTCCCGAGAGCACAGGGCAGGAAGGTCCATGGTTTTGTGCCATCACCTGCTCTCTTCAGCTCCACTGGAAGGCCAAGAAAATGTGCTTTTCATAGGCACAGACTGGTGTCTGAATTTAGCCTGATCCGTGGCCATGAATGTTAATTTACACAGATGGGGGAATTATGTGACTGATTTCAATGTTCTTCCTAGACCTCCAGGTACTCAAGAGAACTGAAGAAGTGTTTGCGGAGGAGAGAATATGCAGAAATTATACCGAAAATTCCTTTTTTGTAATATTGACACTTTTTCACGTAGGCTTTGGGTGCTTGCAAACGGAAGAGGAACTTGTATCTGTCTTCAGATTGAAGGGTTTTTTTACTAGTGTGGTGTTCTTGACAGTATTCTCAGGATATTAATTTGTTACTTGTAATGATAATTCTTTGTCCACATGAGAACAGGCGTACATCACACACACACACACAGAGGCACATATACACTGTGCTCACTTTCATGAAATATTTATGAATCATTATTGGCATTAGGAATATCAGAAGCTAAAATTTGTAGGAGGCAATTTTGTAGAAAATGAAATTATGGAATGTTTATCCATCCAGTAAGTTGCTCTGAGGACGTGTCTCCAGCAGAATTAGGGAGTTATTTATTTATGAGCTGGTCTCCTACTCTCTTCCTTAAAGAGAAATCGTGGAACAGGTTGAGCAGGATGTTTGTTTACAAATCGGCCAGAGAGCATTGTTCTCAGTTTGATTTGCAATGACTAATGAGCAACATAATTTTTAATCATAGTTTTTCAAGCCTGACACACTGACAAGCACATCCTGCATGTGTTACATTCGGCATGGCATAATGCAGGCAGCTGTGTACGCTAACGAGAGAACAAAAGCAGTGTGAAAAAGATCAATGTGTCAGGAGAGAATAAGACTTTTCCAGCAAGCAAGCTGCGATGTAAACATTTTTCACCGTAGGACTTCCTAGGATGTGTTTTTGTGCGCGTGGGAAAGCCGAATCCTCAGCTCGAGGTGCGGAGGAAAGGGGCAGAAAGAAATCAGCTCGTTTGCGCTAATGAATCAAAGGCTGGCAGTCACCGGGGACAAATAGAGCATGAGATCTCAGGATCGGAAGTTCTTGAGGACGGCTCCTAAGACAGAATCACAGAATCTTAGTGGTTGGAAGGGACCTTTGAGATCAGGGAAGGCTGGAAGCAAATTGACGTTGACAAAGCTTTTAAAATTTATCTACCCGTTCCCCAGTAGTTCAGCAGGACAGATGCTCACCCGTTCTGTCACCTTCTGAAAAAAAGGACCTCATTTGCAACCTGGCTTTATCCTCTTCCCCTGGAGCTCCCAGTGCCAAACCATCCCAGGGGAAACCCAGGGACTCCCCTCTTCCCCGACTGAGGGTGGGACCGGCTCCTGCAGCATCCCTAAACACCTCAAGGAGCTTTGCAGCCTCGTGTTTCCCTTCCCAAAATTTGGAAAGAGCAAAAAATAACTTTCTTCGTATCCCAAGTCCAAAGAGGAATCTTTCAAAGGTGAACGCTGGGAGAGGGCAGGGGAGGAGAAGGGTTATCCTGGGTATCAAAACACATCCTCAGCCGGCACCAGTGCCAAATTCAGCAGCAGCTCTGCCTCTCCCCTGTGTGTATCTCATCCCACCTCCCCTGCCCGGCTGAGAAGAAGCTTAGAAGTCCCCTCTGCACATGCCCAGTGTCACACTCACAGCGTTATTATCCCCATAATAACTAAATACATATATATACACTATTATTCCTTGATAAACTCTTGGTTAAGTGATCATAAAGGCGGGCTTCTTTAAAACTCGGTTGTTAACACAGCCCATCCAAACAAGCTATTTTGGCTTGAAAAAGGTTTTAATTTACTTTTTCCTAGCAACAAAGAGCCTCTTTAAAGTGGAGATGACTCCGATAGCACTGAAGATATTAACACATGTTGTTGATGCAACCCCTTTAACACTTCTAGGAATTTAATTTTAATTAATTACTTCTTACCGAGAAAGGAGAGAGCGAGAAATGGATCAACTGCTTTTACGGGGAAGAAGAGCAAAGTTCAAGATTTCTCGAAAGACTTAGTGAGAGGGAAAACAGGACTGCTGCGTTTTATGCTTCTGATTTAGGGCTGAAAGATACTTTGCATTAGATTATCAACTTGCTTTGCTTTTTTAATCTACACAAATCCCATCAAAATGTGCCAAGTGCCACCAGAAACTGGCTTCTGTGCTGCCACTTTTCAGGCCGTATATTACAGGAAAGCCTGGGTGTAATGTCAGCAAACAAAGAATATAGAATAATGACACAGAATTTAGCCAGGAGCCTTTATAAGACGACGTGAAAGGTGTACCCGCTACACGATGTGCTTCTAAAGAGACTGGGCTTCCTTGTTTTAGAAGTGCTTGGGTAGCTTTAATGGAGGAGGATTCTAATGATTTTTGGCACGTGTTAATGGTGCGTGTCACGTTCTTTATATTTTCATAATGACACGTCTAATTTCTGATGGCATGTGTCACATTGCATATATTTGTTAAATATAGGTCATGAGCTAAAAATATGCACAATATTAGCAAAATATATGGGATAATAATTGCATATATCTCGCTCACTGCAGCAACCTCAAGTGATCATAAATCTGAATTCTGGAGGGTTTTCTAAAACTCAGTGGCAAAATATTTTTTAAAAGCCCTGTCTTAAAAGATGGTGGCAAAAAGTTAGACTTTGGCAGAGTTCCTATTGATGAGAAAGAGGAATTCTTCCTCACTGGGGGTTATTCTCAGAGACGGTACGTCTTCCTATGTAAGAAAGCTGAAAAAAAAAAATTGCTGATCCCGTAATGTGGTGGTCATTGATTTATATGGTTTGGCAAAAGCTAGAAACAGCACCTCTGGGGAGAAAGGCTAACGGGAGAGCCACATTTCAGGCTATCGTTGAAAAACGGCTGCTCAGCATTACGGCTGTGACCTTCTGCCACTCCAAGTGTATGGTTGATATTATTCTTCTTCAGGGAGGAGCACAGGTGATAAGGAACCATTCTTTAGGTCCCCCGGTTCACATAAAAGCTTGTGATATGAAAGCCAGAGCCCCTGGAGAGGTGGCAGGTGACTGTCCCTGCGGTTGTTGCTCTCTTACCAATTATCTATGGCTTTCTGGCCAGCAGATAGTGGCCGTTTAGCTAGAAGTGTGTCTTATACACAGTGTCCAATCCAGATATTTCCAACCTTCAGATTTCATGTGTTAGCTCAGTAGCCCAGTCTCACAGAATATCTTGATCTTGATGAGATTTTTTTTCCTTTGCAAAAAATTTTCACAGGAAATAAACGGGTCTTAGATTTCACCAGACAGAAATAAGTTAGGTGATGGGAAGGACGGCGGCCATATATCTTTTAATAAGGCGTTATAGTATTGTTTTATTAGGGAAAGATTGTAGTGACACTTTTTGCCAGTGTAAGAAAGAAAGCAAGGTTGTGATGTTTCTCCTGTGTTTGAATGTTAATCTTGTTTTTTCAACTGTTTATAAATTACTATTTATTTAATAGTAAGGACTATTATAATACCACCCATCTCCAGCACTTGCCAGATCAGCTCACTGGCGAGAGCTGAATGAATCTGACAGTGTCTGTACGATGTAAATGGCAGTAAGGCTTGCTTCTGCTAGCAAAGAAGAAATAGATACCCTAATGGACTAACAAGTATTACTCTGAAATGAATATGAAAAATAGATAAAGTGCTAAAAGCCATATGATTGAGATGGCTATAGAGAGATACATATACACGCCAGTTCAGCCAAGCTTTGAATGAAAGAAACTTGATAAGAGATTGAATGGAAAACCACTTCATACTAGTTGGAACCAATCTAATCCTATTTTAATTCGGTGGTCAATGGTTTTAAATGAAATGGTGGAATTATCTCTGTTACATGCATCTGAGCTTTCAAGGGGCTTCTACTCTTCTACTCTCATTCCACCAGCAATGGTGCATCAGGGGAAAAGAGGAACATCATCTTAGCCAAGAAACTTCCTCAACTTGATAACTTTACTCCAAAACCGTTTGTAAGTCATAAATCCTTTCATTAGCAGCCCCCCTCATATCTGACCTACTTCTGCCCGTGAACGCACCACTACCTCAGCTTTGGCAGATACCTCCTGTTTTCTTCCTTCTGATAACTTTTATGCAAAGCGTAGGGACTAGGGTGTGCTCTCCCATCCACCAGCTTCACTGGAGATGCTCCAGCTTTCTCTGCCTCCTTCCACACCCTCTGCCAGCTCCTCAGATTTGCCCCAGCTGTGAACCTACTCTGGAAAAAGCGTTTTTCCATGAATGTGTGCCAGCCTTTGAGAGAGAAATTTGATGACCGAGGATTGCCGCAACAAAGGCAATTAGAAGTCTGCTGCATATGCATTAAATAGACTATATAATCCTAAAATGAAGACGTTACTAAGAACAGCCCATGAGGATGCTGAGCTAGAGGAAGCATGACAATAGATAATTTCAAATCCAGCCAAGCTTGAAAGAGGTGTGTTTACCTCCTTCCATGAAGTTAAGAGAAAAAAAAAAGCTATAAAACCCCCTGACTTGAACAAACAACTCTCACTTTCTCTTAGTCCTATCCTTAGTTTTACACCACTCATCAGAGATCATTTTGTTCATCTTTGGGAGATAACAATTATTAACCAGCTAAAAAAAGAAAAAAAAATGTTATCCATGATACTAAAAAAACCTGACACTAGAAGGCAAATTTCCTTTTGGATGAAGTTATCCCCTACCCTGTAACACCCAGGTCTGGTTGTGAGGTTTGCAGGAACATTAGCACTTTCCATTTGCAAGAGAAATGAGAAATACTCACTGCAGAGCCCAAAGGTGGAAGATTAAATTGGTTCAGATAGAAATAAGGATCCTTCCAAAAGACCACTCACAACACAAGGTGATCTCAGGCCAAAAACTTGTTTCAACAGTGTTAACATATCGGTTTTCCTTATCTTCAACTTGAAGGCTTTCTGAGGTCTAACCAGGGCTGATATTCACCCTGCAGGAGCAGAGTGGGCAAAGGAAGAGCCATAGGCCTTAATATCAAGATGTTAATGGGAGGACTGAGGGGTACTGTTGATAGTACTGATATTAATATCATCAAAATATCATTTACAAAATAATAAATTCAAGCCATAAAAAAGACTTTTCATCATGAGAAAGGACTATGGAGTATCCTGGGGAGCTGAAATGCTCACATTGATGGATTCATATGGCTGAGATTCCCTGCTGAATTCTGAGAGAGAGAAGGTTGGAAATGACAAAGGAAACCTTGATTTCTACGTAGTGCTTTTATTTCCACCTTTTTCTATTCTTCCTTCACCAAAATTCTGAATGTGCAGGACTTTTAAGATCAAGATGGAGCTGCATTTCTGCTAGCTACAGCCTAACTTCTGAAGGACATTTTCATAAGAGTTATATCAAAAGCCCATGAAGTTGTA
>JAOTQQ010000003.1:13335622-13355058 GCA_026546715.1 Gallinago undulata
GGATTTATCAAAGCTTGGGACTCTGGGAGTGGATATCAACAGGTATGTATCCTGAGTAGGCAAAAGAAAAATCATTTAATCCACAGCATTTGATGAAGTGCACACTGAAAATGAGACGATAAAAGGAAAAATCTTCTTTCAGTCTTTCAGCCTTCCAGGAGAGACTTTTTGAGTAGTTCACATACACATCTGCAGGCCATCAGGGCTAAACTCAACTTTTTGAACTTTTCCTGACCCTTTAATTAGGGAAATAGTTTGCAGTCATCACTGACTCCAGTTTGATCTCTTTCTGCTTCGGCGAGACTATTCTTTGCTTGCCCTACCAGGGACACACGATTCCCACAGCATTCCCACTTTTCCAGCCATCCTGCAGGAGTGTACACAAGCAGCCATGTACTGGAAAATTGTGGAAATCACAGAGCACAAGATCAGAACCAGTTAAATCCCAAGTTTTTTTTCATCCCTTTTCATTTATCTAAGGTTTAATAAACAGTCTGTGTTTTGATCACTCTTCCATGAGCTCCTTCCTGCAGATTCTTCTATTTCTGATATTTAGGGCACACATAAAATGTGCATAGACCACACACTAAATATTGTTTTTTGAAATAGCCTAGCATCCAAACACCAGAGTCTAATAAGGCACCAATTAGACAGACACTTGATGAAATCAAGTCAGCTATTTCACCATTGTTTCTTGTTTCTCCTAACAATTTGTTAAGATGAATAAAAACTGATCTCTCCATATTAATGGAGATAGAACATTCCTAAGAAAACATCTGTGATGAAAAACCTTCCTGAAGCATGCATTCAGCTCTCTTAACTCCTGCCTGAGGCAAGAGCCAGGGGACTCCTCGTTGGTTGAAGAAATGACCAGCATCACTGTTATTAATCCTAATAACAGTGATATCAGATAATTTCTTGATCTCCTTTCACAGATCCCCTAGAGACTCCGCCGACCTTTGAAAACTTACCAGGTTGGAAACCACGCTCATTGAAAATAACAGTTCCACTAGGGTGGACTAGACTGTATCTTTTTTTTCATCTGACAACTGTGAAGAATTTTTTTAACATCATTCATCCCTGAGTAGTGCCAGAGACGAGCAAATGTGCGTAAGCCCCAGTGCCAGCCATCTGCTGAGTACAGCCCGGTGCCAGCTGCTTATCGTGGGCCGCAGGTAACAACGGGCCTGTAGGAAAGTCCATGGGAAGTTTATGCCCATTTAAAGAGTTTAGGTAGGGATTCATAAAGAAAAACGTGTTCCAAGCATGGTAACATCATTTGGAGTGTAGCGTTTGTTTTCTTTTTCAGCCGTGTTTAGCCTGCCAGGAAAACTGCATTGCATGTCTCCATTTTGGATATTTTTGTAATACGGACGACTCGAACCTTGCTCTCTTTACGCCTTTGGATGCAAGTCCTCTGCAAGACATTAAAATATAATCACCGAGACTTCCCCTTCATGGGAACTCAATCAATACCCGGGTAAGTCAAATGTTGAATCAGGCCTTAAGTAGGTCTCTCACAACCCTGGATGGCACTCAGGCCTTCGCAGGCTGTCTCCCAGGTAACCCGGCAGTATTCAAATAATAGTAGCTCCATCAGCTTTGATTTATTCCACACTACTTCTCAAGATGACTTGGTTTTTATTATTATTTTTAGGCCAGGCTGGGAGTGAATGGTAGAACATGGGAGGGGTGTTTGTAGATTCAGCGAGCTGCTGGTTTGGGACGTGTGGAGTTTATTTTCCAGGACAAACAGGTACATAGAGCTAGGAAAGAGTGTCCCCTCTTCCACTGCCTGGCCTAATCTCTTTGGACGTATTTCTGTACTAGGGGTATGAGAAATGTTCCCGCTGGAGCACTCAGCTGTATTTCTGGGAAGTTTGGGCCACAGAGGAATGCTTTATCCAAGCTTTATCACCTTCTTTCTTCTGATCCTGATACAACTACAATGTCTTAACATTGCCAACTATCTGGAAGAGTTTTCAGCAAAAGCCCAGCAGATAAGATATCTGAACTCTTTACCTGGCCAGAATTGGTCTGATTTCACAATCAGTAAGACACAAATCCCCTGGGACATCCAGCTGATGTTGATGCTCATCCCCCATATTCTGAAGGCTGAGATCAGCTCTCAATCATGGTCCAAGGAAGTTAGATTGCTGATTTTAAGCCTCTTTTCCGATGCCCAGCCCATCAAAGGCACCTGTTCACAGCATACCAAAATTACTCAAGTTCCAGTCTATATTTTCAGTAGACCTTTACAATATCCCCGGTGTCCTGGCCAAAAGCCCACTACCTCTGTCCTGCTGTACTACTTGAATGGCCACGCTCTGTCCATCTCCTAAATACTAAATTTGCATGATTTAACATATGCCATTTCCACCATTGTGTATATGAAAATCTCATTCTTTACCAATATAGAAACAGAGAGTTTTTGAAAAAATATTTATGTATAGCTTTGTAATTATCTTCATTAGAAACACTTCATATTTTGACTTTTAACAAATTCAGTTTTTCTTAGCTGTTCTCCATGGCAATTATATTCCGATCGTAAAGAAGACTGTTACTTAGGAAGATGAATCATCTTCTGTGAAGATACGAGCTACCACATCCTTTATGATTTCCTAGTTTAAAATAATCTTGAAAACAAAATGCTTTAAACAACCAGTTGCAGCAACCTGCATGTTTTTCACTGGGTCAGAGTAACTTCCTTTACTAAAAATTGCTGCTAAAGGGGGCTTCACTCTGTATAAGTGATACAGCTATTGACAAGGGAGACCTGTGCACATTCAAAAATTAAATGTTATAAAATTCAAGTAATCAAAATAACACACCAATCACATTAAGATGTTAATTAGCAGATCTTGATATTTTCAGCCTTACATTTTGATGACATAAAGATGTAAAAAGATCAGATTATAAGCATTACAATGCCTGAAATGTAGATTCAAGGTGATTTGTATTTTTGTCACATTTGAAAAACTTCAGGAATGATGCATTCATTGCAAACTTTATAGTAAGTGTGACTCTATTGATTTAAAGGGAACAAGCTCAGAGACATCAAGAACTGTCTCTTTGTTCTTGATATTTGATAGCCTTTTCCAAAAGACACACATTAATGTAGGTCTGTCCTATTCATATGTGCTATCTGGACTTCTTTCTTTCCTTTGGTTTATTAGCTTTCATAGGGTTATTTTAGATATCTGGTTTTACAAGACAACTGATGTAAAAGATATACATCTTCTGTGGTTTTACCTAACATATAATTAGGCCAGCAAGGGTCTAGGTCTTACAACAAAGCCTTAAAAATGATAACTTGGTTCCCAAGTGTGACTGAGAGATTTAGATCTTCTCTCGAGGGATGGTGGAAACTACCAGTCCAGATATTTGAAGATGAACAGCATGAAAATACACCAAATTCACTCAGGTAAGGTACAGGAATTCTGTTGTTATTCACTTTAAAACTGGCGAGGGGACTCCTATAAAGATAAATTCAGACAAAAGAGGCCAGCTATCTACCTTTTACAGGTCAGGAAAGCTCTCTTTGGGAGGCAATGGGAGGATTTTAGATGTGTCTGAAAAAAAAAAAAAAAAAAGAGCTGAAGACTCAGAACTTTTGGAAACATATTTATTTTTTTTATATCTATTACTTTTTCCCTGTTGCTTTTCCTTATCAATTTTTAATTGGCAAGCCCAGATTCATGTGCGAAAGAATCTAGGTTTCTTTCCAGTTCTTCTAAAGCTTTTCAGTCCAGAAAGGAGGGGAGGGAAGGCAACTCCTATAGGGGCTGTCCCAGTCCACAGTGAAAATAGAGTGGAGACCAAAATGGGGTGGGTCTTCAACTGCATGTTGCCAGTATCCACTCCTATGGGAGCATTGCCCCTGAGAAGGAAGTTATTTGTGCCAGGAATAAACTATGTGCCACATGCAGTGTTACCTGTGTAGACAGCAAGAATAAACTGGGCAGCGGGGTCCCGCCCTGCACTGGTACAATATCATAGAATCACGGAATAATAGAATGGTTAGAGTTGGAAGGGACCTTCATTGTGTTCCAACCCCCCTGCCCTGGGCAGGGACACCTCCCACCAAACCAGGTTGCTCCAAGCCCCATCCAGCCTGGCCTTGAACCCCTCCAGGGATGGGGCAGTCACAACTTCTCTGGGCAACCCGTTCCAGTGTCTCACCACCCTCACAGTAAAGAGTTCCTTTCTTGTATCTAATCTAAATCTCCCTTCTTTCAGTTTAAAACCATTACATGTTGTCCTATCTCATAGTCGGCTCTTGCCCCATTTGTTTGTAGGATTACAAATTCCCCTCAAGCTAAGCCAAAAAGCTACAATAACTTCAAGACACATCAATAAATATCACCTGCTCTTATCCCACAAGTGAAGAAATCTTCCGAGCACAGTCTATTGCCCGTAACGCTTCAGTAAAATTCTCTAACAATGTATATCCTGCCATTGAAATAGGTCACTCCATAGGAACTATAAGTTCAGTCATTTTCAAAGTCACGTTTGATATAGCTGGCTATTAGGTGCTAGTGCACGAGCTTGACAATTTTTGTTCTCCAATTAAAAAGTAGAACTAGCTTCATCCGGGTTTCAAGGATAGCCTTAAAGCAGAAAAGCTGACCAGTTAATGTCTAGGCAGAGTGTGATTCAGGAATCACACATTAAGAATCTATTTTGGTCTTTCTGCTGGTTTTCGTTGACACAGAAGATTTATGAACCGTGTGTCGTGCCATGCTTTTCATCACAACAGTGACAACCTTTTCTTTTTCACACGACTCATTGCTTTTGTCCCAATCAAATTTCAGGTGGCAAATAATTAGTTGAGTCCCAATATCTGACACATAATATAGATGGTTTTCAGAAGGTACTCAGTTTATTGCAATAAAGTATTTTTTGTTCATCACTGGGAAATATCCTAAAGTCTGACATAGCCCTTCAAGTTCAAAGGCTACCTGGCCATAAAAGTTGTCCTATACAGGAGTCATTTATGTATCTGTTATGGCCATTATTTTTCAACAATTTCAAGGTGATATTTTCATGCAGCATTAGAGTACCACCTCACACTTACTCTCTTGCCTTCTTTCAGACTGAAGCACAAGTGTGCACCATGGTGGGTACCTGTAGGAGAAAACCCACCTGCACTTTCCACATCTCATACATGTACCATCAGTGTGCTTTACCAATGCTTTTCTAATTGACAAAAATAAACCTAACGTATATGTAACACCTCCATGTAAACTCATGCTACTTACGATGGTACGAAGGGGGACATTCTCCTCCCTTCTTCTTTCTCCATAATAATTAATTGAACTTTACCATGAACAGCAGCAATGTCCCTGATATATTTATCTATGTGTTTGGTATATTGCAATATGAAAAATCAACTTTTCTAATTATCATCTCAGCTTGAACACTCTCTGAAAACCTGAGCTTCAGGCTCAACTTTTATCTGTTCTTCAGAGATCTCTGGCTTGACTCTTGAACTCCTGTTAACTTCTCTTCAGACAAGGGGCAATATTTCTACTGACTGCCATGGGAACAGGATTGGGCCATTTATGTGCATTTGACATCGAGAAGCAGACTAATTGAAGTCAAAATGGTTTTAGAGGTCTGGTTAGGTTGATTTTAATGAGGATTTTTAAAGCTGTCATACTTCTCATGGTTTTTTCCTCTGGGAATTTTTTCCTTAACAGCGATGTGAGTTATAAAATGTTCAACCAGTCTTTTGTGTTTTCTCAATACCATAGAATCTGTGCACCTCACAAATTCTAAAAATAAATACAAATGAAAGCCAAACCCTTATTTTTTCCTTTCTTTAATCACACCTCTCCATGAGTAGGGAGTGCACTCTGCCCAATTGAATTTTCTTTCACTCAAAACTTCATGAAAAGCAAACATTAATGGAGATGCAATCTCCATTGCAGAGTGAACTTACTTTGAAATTCAAGTGACTATACAGAGAATATTTTTTTCAGATCTATTCTGCAGTAGCAATGCAGCTTTTAAATGGCATCAATGGCAACTATTCAACAACCGAAATAACGGCAGCCAAATTATATTCTGATAATTGCAACATTAACTTGTGTCGCTGTTTCAAGGGGGTGTTTGCCCCTGGGAAGAGGGCTGAGCCAGGTATGGGCATCCTAGGCCACCTTTCATTTAGCAGTATATATTAGTTTGATTAAAGTTAATAAAGCGGGAACAGATTTAGCAAATGGAACTAATGTTCAGAGATAATTTCAGTTGGAACGAATGAACAAGAGATGTGGAGAAGTAATTACAGGAATTTGCTAAAGACCTCTAGGGTGAAATGCACATGACCACAACACACTGTATGAAGAAACAGAACGAGACACAAAACATAGTTAGTAATAGGATACTTCAATTATCCAGAAGTAAATTGGGAACAGCCCGTGGTAATACTGCCAGTATGCTCATAACAATGCAGAGCTAATGCAGCCTTGTGAGAGAACCAGTTGGTAAGCAGGCTGCAAGGGGCTGGAGGAAAATAAGGGAGCTAAGTATGATTAGGGCATCTGAAATCCTGCTGTTCCTGGGGCTCAGCACCTTGCCACTGGAGCAGCAACTCTGGTTGACCAAGGGGTCACCCAACACCAACACTCACCCAGCCACAGGTGGAATGAAGAGGGTTTGCCACACCTTAGATACTTTTATTCTGTATAGTTCTGTATTTATCTGTATTATATTTTATTCTGTATAGTTCTAGAGTCGTTTTTAGAAAGCAAAATGGTGATAAACAGATGGGTTTAAAAATATAAAACAATGGTCTCGTTAGCGTTTTACTCCTCTTTGGCTGATTCAGATTACAGCTCGGTGGTACTTACTTACTCTGATGAACTCTGACTTTGAAAGACTCCGACAAGACTTAGCTGCACTCTTTTAATCTAAGAGTATAACCTGTAATCAATAAGAAAGGCTTTTAAAATCATCAATAATTTATTCAAAATTATTCAGTTTTTCAGCCTTCCAGGAACGCTGTTTATGATTCCGTGTAATTCCAGCATAAATAGCATGTTAATTTCACCCTTCTCCAACGATAATGTCGTTGCTGTAATAGGAATTAATACTGAGAAGCTACAATTCATTCTGTTGTATGAGATATTGGAACACCGATGGACGCTGTGCGGTTGCCATCACGCTTCTGCCAGTTTGAAGCCGAGCGATTTGTGGGGCAGATCTCGATGGCACCATCTCTGGGTGATTCCTGGATAGGCGTGTTCCGTTCATAATTCAATGTTGTTTCTTCAACAGCCAAACTCAGCAAACCCCTCCTAAAATCTGAGGTTCAAGCTGGATTCACTCATTCTTTCCTTCTTTCCACCCGTCCATCCATCTTGATTTCAGTCTTTCATTTCGCTGTTTGATATAGACTAAAAAAGATGTATTTTCATACCCTAAAGAAAACTAAATCTTTCCAACTACTCTCAGAGGTGATGAGTTTAGAGTTGTTGTGTTTAATTTAAAAAGCAGAATCAAATTGCACCTGTTCTCCTTAGAATGTGTATCCGCTCTGAAAAACAGCGTAATGAGGAAGCACTGCAAATATCACATATGTAGGACATTTCTGGAGATCCTGCATTATTTTAGGTAGAGTTGTTTGGCTGGCTGGCATTTCAAAATAGATGTATAAGCAGATATCATGGGACTGCTTTTGTAACAAGCATAAAAAAAACATATTCTGTGCTTAGTAGAAACTTGATTAAAAGATATTAGGGAATAACATTACTAGCTAATTGGAAAACTGCTGTATGAACACACACATGGAAGGTGACATCCTCAAGAGTGGTGGCAAGATACCAGCATTAAAAGCATAAAATTCCTTAACTTGCTTGTGTGGGCATTGATATGATAAAGGTCTTGGTCACAAGAACATGGTTTCTCACAGCTGGCTCCTTTTCCAGCCCTGACACTGACCTCATTTGATGCCATTTTACTTATTTTACATGCCTATGCCTCAGCTAAGCTTAAAACCATATTGATGGGACACCGCATTTCGGGGCAAGGATAACTTTTATGTATCCCCTGTGGAACGTCGCCTTTGGTTTGGTGACACTGAACCTCACCACGTTCAATGGAACTGGGCAGCCCTAAGCAAGACCTGAAACACCATTTCCTTTCCCAATAGAAATAAAACTCCTCTGCCCACCCTGCTGGGAGTTTAGGAGATTGACCATTGGTTTTATTCTTGTTTCGCTGTTATTAATGGTTTAACATGTATAAGAAACTTCTTATGCTACTTGCTAGGCTTGAGCTCAATGAACACCTTATAATTGTATAAGCACAAGGATACTCCCTGCACAATTAAAACTCATTTTTCACCACTAAATCATATGAGGGACAGAGGACAGGAGCCTTCAACAAGTAAAATAATAAACGAAAAGGAGCACAGAAAGCAATACCTGCAAATTTTCATTTTCCAATGGTGATAATGTGAACACTGTTCTATGCAAAAGGTAATTCTTTGGTTTTTAACTTCCCATTGTCTTCTTGTTTTGCTCTAATGTGCAAAACTTCCCATCAGCTTCTCTATATCATTCTTTCTCTTGTGTGGATCACACAATTAAGTGACAAAGCCATGTTTTTGACATCTGTCTGATTTCCATGACAACAGATTATGAAACCAGCTGTAGTGAGCATGTGAGATGAAAACTAAGAAAAATGAGGGAGCTAAATGAAGATTTAATCAATATGAAGAACAGCAACAAAGGGTGGGAAGGAAGCATGTAACAAAGGTAATTCCTTTAGAGAAAGAATGTGTTTTTTTTTATTTTCCAAACTTTACAGGATATAAGAATAGCCCGGACTCATTAGGAAAAGGCAACATCAGTAGATTTTAGAAGGAAAAGAGCCTTGGTCTATCTTGTGGCTCTCACGAAGCTAGTCGTAGGTCCTTTCTCGGAGGAAGGAGAACCCACCCTTGCCATCCAGCCAACATCTTCTCTCCAAATTCAGCAACACCAGAGGACCATGACCAACATGTCCACGTGTCAGCTGCCAAATATTATTCCTTCTTTCTCTTAGTCTTATGAAAAAACATGACCTGTAAGGAAAGAGGGAAGGAATGTGAGCTATTTTGTCAGGATGAACTAGCCTGAAGGGACATATAAGTTTCAAATGGCTAAAAGGTCACTACAGGGAAGAGATTAAGGCTGTTTTCCATGCTTGCTGTGAATTGGACGAAGCAGTAATGAATTCAGATTGCAGTAGAGATAGTTAAGTTTTTTAGAAAAAAATATCTTAATAGTTCAGAAAGGTGAATGCTGGAAAAAAAAATTGCTAAGGGAAGCTGTGGATTCTCCATAATGGGAGACAAGAACAGGTCAGAGAAACATCTGTCAAAGCTTGTTCAGGGAGAGCTGGTCCTCTCTGGGGGCAGGAAAGGATTGCACGGTGTTTCTGACTCTCTCCGAGCCCAGTTTTCCACTGTATTCAGACCACGAACATTGCAAACTCCTTGATTCTTTAGCCTGTGATTTCAGCATCAGTGGTTTGCATGTACCACTTGCTTAAGTTCATAAACTATGTCATAACAGGCTAAGCTGGACATCTTGAAGTACCACTAAAAAAAGCAAGTGAAGAAAGTAACGTATTTTGAAAAGAAGAGGCATAAATAAGTTTTAAAGCCACAAGCACATAGAGAAACAAACCATGGGAAGAGACCTGGTGGACTGAGATGTTCATATTTCCAAAGGCAGGCAGTGAATAACAATGGGAAGACTGGTGGAGCCCAGTTTTCAAGGGTTATTTTATATCCATTTCAGTGATGTAATTCTGAACACACCTGGCTTTCCTTTGGGATTTTTCTTTCTGCAGGTGGCTTAGTGGGACAGGAAAGCAGCTCTGGCAAGTGTAATTCATCGCCTCGACTCGCAGCCTGAACAGCTCTGAGCCGGTGGCTGGGAGAGCGGTGGGGAAGAAATACATGTGAATTTTGGAACATTCATCAATAGCACGAGGAGTTCAGTTTGGCACAGGCAGGGGCATAATAATGCTGGAGTTACTTTTGGGCCTTTGTACGTTGCAATATAAATCTTACACTCGCTCAATTTGTGTTCATTTTATGTGGGAAACATTAATAGATTTTTAATATACTGGCACTAGATAAAATGAACTTCAGCGACATCAAAAAGAAAAATTGGCATTGCACAGTACACAAGGAAATATACTTATGGCATTTTACACTGCTCTGATAAGTTGTGTGAGAGGTCAGTATAGGTGAAACACAGGTTACATGGCCTTGAAGATTTGCTAGCTGTAGTAAATAATTGTTATTGGATGGACTGGAGACCAAAAAGTGTAGGTATATGTACAGCTTGCTGCAATTGAGACACTAAAGGGCCTCCAAAGCATGCAAAGATCAGGCTACACTGACTAGATCTATATCTATAATCTATATAAAAATTATCTATCTAGAATTTAACCTAGATTAATTCTGAATCTATTATATTCTATATTATATTATTATTAAAACTGACTGGGCAGTTACAATGGCCACCTGAGTTCACTCTTCTTTATTTATTGTAACCACCTTAAATCTCTCTCTGTATTGGAGATGGAGACCCACCTACCTGGAACCTCTTGTAAACATTGTCCATAGACATCCCAGAGACAGCAAATGGAAAGATGTGGCTTTTCCTGTATAGGCAGAGGTTTGCTCGAGTGCTATTAGAATCTAGAGCGCATGCTGAACCAAATGAGAGAAGGTAAAAAGCAGAATACTGAAGCCCTGGACTTTGGCAGTTTCCACTAACAGGGCTTGCTGTCCTGTGCAGCAAATAAAAAATGGTGCAATTAGTTAACGACGTTCTACATATTGTCTTGTAGCGGAGAAATAAAAAAGTTTCTCTCTATGCCTCTTCTTATCATTGCCATCAGCACGCTCATAAATATTGTAACACTGTTTTTTGGCTGCAAGTTCGACTTTCTTGTTTTATATGTTTGCCCAATAGCTAGTGCAATCAGATCTCCATCCTGAGGTTTAATACTGAAATATTAAAATGCTGAGATTCTCTGACTGCCATCAATGAGCTGCTCCTGTGTGCGCCGGAGGAGGAACCAGCTTTCCACAGGAGCAAACCCATTCACCGGGGTTAGCAGAAAGCTCCAACGTTATTTTGGGTAGCTGGTGTTTTTCATGCAAACTGCATCACAAATGTTATATGGAGTTATAAAGTTAATATAAAAAGCAGATGGAGAGAAATTAAAAGAGATAGTCAAGGGAGAAGAGATGAGATATAAAAATAGATGGAACTGGTGAAGCATGGAAGTTGCAGAAAAGCTGTTCCAGATGCCAGGAGCTACTCCAGAGAGGAGTCTCATCCCAGAAACAGGGACGGGTATGAAAGTACAGGGAGCAGTTTAAGAGACAAAGGGAAGAATACGCAAAAGGCCTGTAATGTTTGCCTCCAAAAATAAGAAAATACTATCTTGAATTCTTCATTACTTGCAGATTATATAATGTTTAAAAAAAAGCAAATATATTTATCCTCAATATCAGCAGTTAGACAAAATTTCACAGTGTATTTATTAATATCCTATCTAGAAAATATAGAAAGATATTTGTCATTTTAAGACAGTAAGGAAGAGCAAAAGGGTGTATGTGCATATGTTATGGCATATGTACCATGCTTTGCACCCACAGAAGCTCTTTATGTCCTGTTTGCTCAATTTATTAAAGGTCTTAGCACATACCCAGATTTATCTCATAATCCACTTTTTATTTGGCCACCTCTGGGATTCAAATAGTGTGGATGCCATAGTTTCTGCTTTACACCATGCTGATGAGGAGCTCCTCCTGTAGGAAGCACTCTCACTGCAGTACTTCTGGGTGGAAAAATAGGATTCTGTGCTTTCATACAAATATTAATTACATCATACAGTCTCCTTTTTGAAAAGGAAAGCCACCTCAAGAGGTAAATCCATAAACCCACAGGGAACAAAGCTTGAAATAATATCTGTAAATATATATATATACATATTTTCAATCCTCCTTTATAACATAAGTGGATAATAAGGGTAGAGTAGGAAAATGTGTGTCATTTTGTTATAACCTCGTTGACCACACTGATTAATATAACTTTATTCCAGGGAGCAGATGTTGTCTTAAACCCTCGAGGTATCTCTGATAAGGAGCGTTGCCTTTTTGAATTTGCTGGCAAACATTATCTAATATTTCAATCATCTCATGATTACGTACAACTCTCCAATGAGTCAGCTTGCCTCGCAATGTCGCTTGTTTTCTTAGGACTGCCTTTGTCACAACGTGAGCCGAGTCAATCTTATCGGGTTTACAAGTGTTTTTGCACATAAAATCTAGGTTTTGTCTTTCATTGAGTATTTGCAACCTCCGACGCAACCCACGGTGATCGAGTCGGGGTATCCTGACTTGAATGGTTAATTTCTGGAGTGAAATGTCTTACTTTCCCTGGGAGCCAAATTGTTTCCCAGAAGGCTTTTTAGTCTGGAGAGGCTCTCTATAGCAGTCTCCCCATCAATACACAGCTTAGACAAAGTAAGAATATAGCAATTAGATGACATTTGTGGCCATTACCATCAAAGAACAGTATATTAATGATGTTATACAGAACTATTTCCCAGTATTTCCTTAGAAACTCTTGTTGGGTCTACCCATAAATGTCTCATAAAAGCTATAAATATTCAAGAAAGGAAGTCAGTTACATATAAAGACCTCTAATAGGCACTATGAATGAATTCTGAACTATATAATAGCCAGGCACCTGTGAAAAATGGCAAGAGGATGTGATCTATACATTATATATGAGGCACTTTGCTACAGCTGCAAAGATTTCTAGTTATTCAGTGAAGCTAGAAAATTAAAACAAGAGCATATAACAAAAATGTCATTTGAATTAAGTCTTGTGTGGTGTTGCTTCTTACTCAGCAATCATTATAATAATTAGTTTTGCACAAAATAGATTTATAAAAGCTCATAAATTCAAGTAACATGCAAATTCAGATTTCTTGTATTTATTTAACTTTCCACAAGTTACATGAAATGCTTTTGTGATCAAAGTAAATGAATAATTCCAAGAAAATGCAACAGTCAGAGTTGGACACTGAGATGTCACTGCGATGTTTCAATTATGTGGTATTTATTTTCAATATGCAGCTAATAAAATCACAGCAATATTAACACCTAAAATTTTTACTGAGCTCTTAGGTTCTCCCTCTCCTTCCTCTCTTCATTCCTTTTCTTTTAATCCGTAGAAGAAACAAAACTTGCATCAGGTCCTTGGCTCACATTGACATCAATAAAAATTTGTCACGGGCACCGAGGAGAGTAATTCATAGCTGCAAAACGCATCAGGAAGGGTCTGTCGTTTCAGATGGAGCTGCCTGACACCCTCACCAGATTTACAGGAGACTCCTTGCAGAGGGCCTGAACCCAGGCAGCCTTTTTTGAGGCTAATGGGCCAGCAGTAAATTACACCAACTAAAAACCTGGCGTCTTCCCCTGCGACTGTTCCTCGGCGGAAGATTTGGAGGTGATGGACCGCCTGGTGCAGACTCTTTGCCCAGAGGCTGTAATTCATTGCAGTGGGGAGGGGGGGTTCTGCGGCTGCAGGAACGGTGTTAAACAAACCAAGGGATGATCTTTCGTGTCAGGCTGGTGTCGTGATGGCACGCTGCCTCTCTGGCAGGCATCCCACCTGCCCAGTGGGTGAAGGCATCTGAACCAGCCTGCGCATGAACCCAGAGTCGTCCCACCACGGCACTGTTGGGTGGGTGTGGAAGCACCGAGCATTGCTCTGCAAAATACGCTTGGAAAGGAAAAAAAAAAAAAATGGAGACTGCTTTATCGTTTTCCTTTTCCTAGCTAAACAAAAGTTTCTCTCTTTTCTCACAGTTCTGCCTTAGGTAGGTTGAGGAAATTACTGGTGGCTGGAAAAAGCAGTGATGAGAAAGCCTGTCCTCAGCTCTGCAGTAGGGTTTCACTGCTGAGAATAAAATTTCAAAATAAAATCAGAGGAGCACTGGAAGATTTCGTGTTTCTCTGATCATTTCTGTTAAAAGCTGACATGACATCTCTTTAAGATGCTTCAGTCACTCGTGTGACACTGTAGACTTGAGAAACTTGACGACGTCTTTGCATTTGTACCAGTAGCCAGACAAAAAAAAGAGACATTCCTTCACCACACAGCAGTTTCGTAGCTGTGTGATACACAACCTCCTCTTCACTCTGTGTGACAGAGGCCTGTCTTTTTGGAAACACCATTCCTGTGATTTCTGTTGAAGGTATTCCTCTCTTCCAACTCAATTCCAACTCTTAGTACACCTGATCATTGATTGAGCAGGAGAAAAGCTACATCTGTGCTTGAGCAGCCCCAGAATCCACTTTAGCTTTGACAAGCTGATGTCCAGCACCTCCCACAGAGCCTTTCACTCTCTGAAAATTGTTGGAAAGCTCTAATTAACCTGTGTTTTCAGCCCTTCTCACCTGGTGGGTTGTAATTTTCGGAGAAGAGATGGATATCACATTTAAATGTTTTGGAGGTTTAAGACAATAGCATACCAGCACTTGGAAACATATTCCACAACTAGAGATCACAAACATAAGTGTTTGTTTGAATACTGCTTAATGAATGACTCTTCTTGCAAAATAAAAAATTTATGAATACGTTTACTGATGACAAATGCTGTTAGGATCTTTAGGCATTGAAGTTGAAGAACCTACATAGCAGGATATGAACACAACATTGTCAAAAATGTTCTTTAAATTATGTGTATTGCAGGAAGTAGTGTCTGTATATAAAAGTCCTTGAGATTTTGGTTAAAATACTTTCCAAAATATCAGGTTGGTTTTAACCTTTTTGGAATGAAACACTTACTTTCATTAATGCACCGACCTGTGGGTCTGCAGAGTCACAATTATCTACAAAAACTACCTCAGACCAGGAAAGTACCTGAATAATTTTCACACTTTGGCTTTTGTATATGCCTCAGCAACTGGGACTGGTCCCTTATCTGTTCTCGCTCTCTTTTTTCTTGATGTCTCGTTCATCTGCTTTCTTCCAAATCTAAGCAGAACAACATGTTGCAGTAAAAACTGTTGCCACCAGACTCTTCTCCCACCAGAGAAGCAGAGGATTCCCCCAGGGGTGTTCCCCTCTGGAGAAAGGAAAAAAAAAAAAAAGCCCACAAAACATTAATATTTATCTGTACAGCTCTGCAGAAGGGAGAACTTCCATCTCTTTTTCCATGTCTGTAAATGCAGCAAAAAGGGGCAAAAAAAATCCCTCCTCGTGATAGTGGGAAGGAAACACAATGGCCATAGTACTCGTGAAAGTCCTGTGCCTCATGAATTCATCACATGGTGAAGCATGGTGCATTGGAAGCGCTGGAAAACCTGCTGTGTGTCTCCTGGGGTGGTACCTGGGGGTGAGTCCCCCCCTTAAGGAGTCATCGGGGGTCCAAGGACCAGGCTGGAGCCTTGGCTGGCGTAAACCAGCCTAAATACATCGACTTTGATTCACTGCTTTGATTTACGGAGGCTGAGAATCTGTCTCTCTGCGTTGGAGACTGACCGTGGAAAGGTATGTCAAGGCTGCAGAAATATACCCTCCACAATTTGGATCAAAGTAATGAGCACTCAAGGAGGAATATAAAGAGAATTGCATTCATTTTAAAATTTATGGGAGTCCTTTATCATTCAAACTCCAATGGAAATGATTGCCTTGAAGATTACAGCAGTCAGCCATGGACCGGCATTTAATCGTTCTTAAAATTGATTTAAAAATACAGTATAGGAGCTACTAATATTAAAAAAAAAAAAAAGCAGCTTCATAACAAGTTCCTTCTTAAGGATTTTTGCCTTTGATGTAAGGAAGACATTTTATATGTTGAAAAATCTATGGTGTTAGGTCTTGGCACCAATCTTTGAGGCAGGGATTATCCCAGATATGTGGTTGTACATCAACTACTGTTGGGAAGTCCAAGGCTATAATTAGGCATCTCTCAGTGTCGTCATGTTAGGTATCTTTGGATAATTGTTGCTACCCACATGGTTATCCATATGTTTTACTGGGAAGTATGATTAATTCTCCTCCTCTTTGATACAATAAGTATTTTATGCAGGGAATACATCTTTACAAACAGGAAAATTCCTGTGTAACAGGAAAGTAAAGCTCCTAATCCTGCCATTCTCCTGGGTAAAATTCAGCCTGGTTAAATGGCATCGATGTCTTAGTTTCCATGAGTTGTTTATAGTGACAGGAGGTCCCCCAGATAAAGCAGGCTGCTCAAAACATACCATCTGTCCAGACAACATAGTCCAATGCTTTTTAAAGTTTTAAATAGGCAT
The DNA here is from genome assembly GCA_026546715.1 of Gallinago undulata. Classification (NCBI taxonomy): domain Eukaryota; kingdom Metazoa; phylum Chordata; class Aves; order Charadriiformes; family Scolopacidae; genus Gallinago; species Gallinago undulata. The sequence goes on from JAOTQQ010000003.1 coordinate 13,351,974, forward strand.
TGTTTTTTATGCCTGTTTTTTTCCCCTCATGCATTAACGCATTTTGAAGAGGGGAGAACATCCCCTAATCCCCACGTGCGCTGCTCAGGGACTGCATTCACAGCCTTGAGAAGAACTGGCACGACTCTTCCAGAAATACCTAAGAATGACAAATTGTGGAAGTGGCGAAAAAACTACCGGCTTTCTTTAAGTAATTGAACACTGGAGCACTTTGAAATTTATTTTATTAGGCCGTAGAATGCTGTATTTGCTTCTCAGCAACGCAAAAAACGCCTGCTTAAATCCCCAGCCTCTTGTTTGTTGGGTGGCAATTCTGTTTGCTCTCTGGCCAGCCCACATCTCCACCTGCCCCAACCTTGCACAAGGCTCACCAGCAGGGAAAAAAAGCTAAAAACTGCAGTTTCTTAGTCACTAGTCTCCTCTTCTTGTGAGTCATTAACATCAATTACTAACCACTGCATTGTCAATTAAGACTATCACTTGCTGCTATTCACTGCTAATGTGCTAATTGTCATCAATTTACTGCTTCAATTATGTGGTCATATAGTTGCCTGGAGGTACACTGGTTTGATAGAAGGGTCTTGAGGAGAAACATACTCTCTGAGTGATTTTAATGCATGGAAAGAAACTTGGAGTGAGTCTGAACATGTTGGATGTACTTGCAGTATATTCTAGTGAAAAAATATTCTAACAGGCAGATGACGGTAAGGAAAAAAACACAAGTGTTTAAACTGCATATTTTATAGGATTCCTCTTTATTCTTGACCCTTCTACTGAAATTATGATGATATTTCACCTGAAATAGATTCATAGATCTGGTTCGCTCTGTAATCATGTATATATTTTTGCCTAATTATATCTGATTGCTTACTGCATGTTGTACTTTCTAACGAGCATTGAATTATTAATCTGCTGCCTAGCCTGTCCCCGCATACAAAAAGGAAAGATGTCTGGTGTCATTGAAGCACAGTCTATTGTGCTCACTTCAAGAGGCAGCAGCAAACTTTAGGATTCAGCAGTGTGTCAAATTGTTACTACAGACATAACCAAGTTCCCTTTGACAGGTTTTAAATAATATGTTTTTGGTGGGCTTTATCTGACACTAAGCTGCCCTGAAAATAGTAGAGCAAGTCTGCTAGCAAGAATAAAATCAGACAATCTCCTAAAAAAAAAAAAAGAAAATAAATCTGTGTCTCTCATGCCTCTATTTTTCAATCCTTAGGCAAATAACCTTGTAGGCTGCATGAAATAGTTTAATTTCTCTCATACTGTTGCTCAGCAATGCAAGGAAACAAAGCAGAGACACCCTTATCTATAGCAAGGGTGCAATGAAAATGATGTATCCTTTTCCTATCAAAAGACTATTGATTTTTCACACAATATTGTGATGGGCCCTGATTTCTAAGGATAAAATTTATTCCGGGGGGCAGGTGGGAGGATGACCCAAATCATTTCAGCAACCAAGAACCAAGTGATTCTCGTAAACCTTATGTTTGGCAGGTGGAGGCTGTGCTATAAGTGCCTCCCAGCCCCAGGATCTCCTTGCTGGGACCTCAGCATGGAGAGAAGCCCATCAGGTGACCAGGTAGGCTCCTAAAGGATGGGTGGTGGGAACATCTCCGAGGGAGGGCACACCAAATGCAGCTCTGACGTGATAGATTTTTTCAGTTGAAAAATGTATTTAAGTGTTTGTCCTAGAGATGAGTGTCCTTCAGCTGAGGATAGTGGTTATCTTGCTTTTCACAGAGAAGGTTTTTGGAGAGACTGATGGTAATTCATTGTTAACTAATGGTTCTCATTAGTTGTGTGAAATCTTGTCTTATCTTCTACCTTCCTGGCAGTTTCTGTGATGCTATGGCTGTATGGGTTTAATCTCCCCATGGGCAGAAAGTTTTGGTGCATGTGTCTGGCTGTTGGCTTGTGCTTAGTTATGCAATTTGATGTTTGTGCGTCCAACCTTTATGTTAACAGGTATTTTCATATAAGAGCATCCGGGGGGGAGGGGAGGAGGGTGTGTAAGTTTTTTAACCTTTAATCAAGTCTCTGAAGCTCCTTCCTTGATGAACTGCTTGTGAAGAACAATGCAAGTGCTTCCTTTGATAGTTGGCATCTTTGGTTTCTGTTGACTTGTTCCAATGAAATGCTAAAGCTGTTTTTCATCTATAAAGGGATGCCAGGTTCAGTGCATTAATTTAAACTTTGTTGAAAAGGGATAATGCCAGTGTAACAAACAAAAACATCCCTTAACTTGTTCAGGAGCTTTTTAAAGAAGCTTGAGGAGAATTTAGAGAAGAGGGACAATTTTCAAGTGTTTTGGAAGTGTTGGGGTAAAGATTAATTTGGCTCCGTCACCACTGAAACATGGGCTTCACTGGAAGTGAGCAGCATAAATTTGTATTTGTTTTCTGCAGATCTAGATTTATTTCTTTTGTTTATCTGTGTTTTTAGCTCTGTTCTGGGACAAAAATTTCTGGAAAACAATAATCCAATAGAGGCTCTGTACATTTTAACTGCTGCTTATAGAAATTAGTTTACTGTAACAATTAACTTATTTTTTTTTGCCAAATATGCTTTCTGTGTAACCATATTTAAAATGTGATTCTCTATTTGGGAATGTAGTAGTCAAATGGGATGAGGAGGGAAGGACTGAATAATAAGGTGGGAACGAGTCATGAGTTGCTGGGTACAAGTGAGCAGTTTCCCGAAGAATCACAGAATCACCTAGGTTGGAAGGGACCTTTTAAAATCATCTAGTCCAACCAATGGAAAAAAAAATACACAAAACCCACACACAAACAAACAAAAAAAAAACCCCACACCCAAAACCAACACCAATCCACTACTAATCCATATCCCCAAGCTCTATGTCAACTCTTCTCTTGAACACCTCCAGAGATGGTGCCTCAACCACCTCCCTGGGCAGCCCCTTCCAGTACAAGAAGAGCAGCGATCTGTTATGCACATGCACCTCCCTCTGCCCACCCAAGCCCATTGGACAGGGTTAATAAGGAAGACAACTTCCTAATGCAGCTGGTGAGAGAACCAACTAGGGAAGATGCCCTACTGGACCTGCTTATAGTTAACT
>JAOTQQ010000003.1:13355158-13403402 GCA_026546715.1 Gallinago undulata
TTGGCAGGGGAGTTGGACTAGATGATCTCTATGGTCCCTTCCAACTCCAAAAATTCAGTGAAATTCAGTGAAATAACACTGTGAAATCCAGAATATCTTCTTTTGTCAATGTGGTGGGGTCATGATGTGAGTTGGGGCATCAGTGCAGGCTCTGACCCCCTCTGAAAATGGGATATCTAAATGCATCTTACAGAGCCAAAGGAGATCAGCTTTGCACAGCCCAACTGATTTTTCCAGAGCCTTAACAAGCATGTAAGGACACATTTTGTTGAAGTGTAAATATCTCCCAGATTCCCTATATTAGTCACTTAAGATTTCATCTCTAGGGTCTACACTGTAATTTTCTGTCACTGCTGGGTTCATGGCCAATAACCTCATACTTTATTTTGTGCCTGAAGGACAGAAGTGACTGATACACATGTGCTGACAGTGAATGTTTCAAGTTCTGCAGATTCAACATCTGACAACTATTTTTCCTTCACAACCATTTCTCTTTGATCTCACCTTTTAAAAGTAAAACCTAAATCTGATGAGACATCTACTTCCAAAATCCTCTTCCTACAGTGGCCCTACAAGCCCCTTGACCATGAATATACCAGCTCAATGCCTGCTCGTTCACACTGCAATTTAAAGCTACTGGAAACATCTTCATAAAGCTGGGGACCTGTCATCTTTCCAACCCTTCTGAGAGGCCAGTGGGTTCTCCAGTGTGTAGATGCAACTAGGGACTCCTGAGAACATGCTACTATAAAATAACCTAACACGCACATGAAGGACAAGAGAGAAGTGTATTCTTTGGGAACGCTTAATCAAAAATTCTTCAGAATTAACTGCTGGGAGCAGTGAGGGAAGTGGGACCACAACATTGGTGGAGAGGTTTCTTAGTGGTGACAGTGTTGGTGTCTGGTCTGAATAATGGCTACCGGTGTTAATGAGATACAAAATGGTTGTTAGCAATACAGGCATGGCTGGGCAAAAGGCTTGCAGAGTCTTGGTGTGTGCATAGAGAGGAATTGCAGCGAGACGAGGCAGATGTGTGTATTTTAATGTGACAAGTGTGAAGAATAGTGGTCTTCCCCTGACCTCGCTCTCCCAGCTGTAAACTCCTACTCCAGATGTAAAAAGCTACAGTTAAAATTAAAGATCTTTTCCTCTCCGTTCTGCTTGTTGCAGGTCCCCACCTGAATCCCAATTAACACGTTGATTTATTTTAACTGTAACTATAAAAGTAGTGATCCTCCTTTATTAATGGTAGGGAAGGGGAGAAATAAACAGCCCATAAATTATGTTAGCATCAGGTGCTCGGCTGGAAACTGTTGGCTAGATCTCCAAGGACAGAGACAAAAGAGAGGGAAATTGTCTGGTAACGTGGTTGGGATGTAACTTGAAGTTGCAGGTGACTTAAGAAGCAGGCACTGGCTTTCCCAGGTTAGGAAAAGGAAAGGACAGTGCAATTCCTCACATCCCAGTGTTGAGCCTGGCTCCCTGCCCTGGGCAGAGGATGCCATGGGGGATCGTGTCCCACCTCCCTCCAGCTCACTCTTCTCTTCACAACCCATTCACAGTCGGAGCAGTGAACTTCTACAAACTTCTGTATGGGGCTGGCCGAAGTGAAAAAAAAATAACCTGGGAATTCTGACAAACCCCAATATTTTTAATTCCGTGATAAAGTGGTAGTCAGATGAGTTTGATTAAAAAAAAGTCAGAAATTGCTTAAGTGCAAGGGGTTTTTTTGGAGGGGGGGGGAAATGTTAAAATTCTATTTCTTCCTCACATAATTTGCTCTAGAAACTTAGTTGAAAGACTTGAATACATATTCCCCTCCCTTGAAAACTTCCACCCAGTTTTATTAGTTAGGTAGGTAACACCACAAATACAGATGGCACTTACCCTTGCCTTGTTTTCTCCCAATCTGTTCTGTTTTCTGGGTTAATACCTTCTCCCACTCGGCTCTATTTCAACATAGTGTGTAAAAATAAAATGGCAGCTTTCTCTTTGCTTTTCCCCTCTATTTCTTTGCATCTATATTTTAAATTTGTTACCTTTGGCTCACCTCATCTGCCTACATAGGAAGCTTTTTTTGTTTGTTTGTCAGATTTTCTATATAACTTTTCCTAGAACTTGAAAAAAGCAGTTGTTAAAGAGTAACTTTCATGCTTTTCAACTCAAGTCATTATTTCTTAAGAAATAATTTTGTTCTTTATAGTTCTATAACTGATTTGCAAACAGAAGACAAGTGAGGAGTTCAGGGGAAGAAAAAATAGGAGGGTGGAGATAAAAAAAAGCATGCGTTTTAGTTTTGGTTTCTGCCTATAATCATGACACTGGGTCCATTTTTCTGTTACAATCGAAGGTATTCAATTTGGAGATCCATGCATGAATTAAAAATTGGCAGGGGAAAAAAAAAATCAGTATAGTGAAATCCAAAGGAAGTTCTTACAACAACATTGTGCAGGGAGTGGAGGTGTCAGATTGATCTGTAACAGAACTTTTTTCCATTAAAAAAAATTTTAATAACAGCATTTAAAAAAGAAAAAAAAAACCAAACCAAAAAACCCAAACCCCAACACAACCAAACAAAGAACAAAAAAAATTTTAAAAAATATTGTTCGCAGTGTAAAAGTTAAAATATAGCCTTTTCAAAACAGAACTGAAACTCTTCTGTCTTCTTTCAAGCATCATACTTCATTTTGGAACTACTCCAAAAGAAATCATTTAAGACTTTCAAATGAACCTGTTTTATTTTCTTGCTCTAAAGACATACTTCCAGTTTCCCTAATGACGGCGTATTTGATGGATTTATCACGAACGGGGGGAAAAAAAAAAAATCCAGTTGCAATTGTGATAATTTCCTATCCCAATAACATAATAAAGGTTCTTGCCAGACCATCCTGTCATTTGCAAACTTTTTGTCCCAGCAGGGATCAATATTTGCCATGGTGCCAAGGCAGCAGTGCCATATGCTGCCTCTTTTATTAGCGCCTTGCACGAAGGGTACGGCAAAAATAACACTGCAGGGCTGTCCCTCGGGGGAGTGGGTGCCATGGAGCTGTGTTAAGGCATATATGGTCACAGTTCTGTCAGTAGAAAAGGCAACCAGCAGCTTCCCTACGGGTGATTTGGAGGTACAATGACTCGTGTTTTATTTTAGCGGGAGTTGGATGGGTGTTTGGGTGCTTAACACCACTCCAAGGTTTTTTGCAGGCTGATTAATCCACAAAAAGCTTGTAATTATCTGAGTGTTTCCCTCTGGACTTCTTAGCATGTGTTGGTGTCTGGCTCGCTCTTTATAGCATATGCTATCCATTTCCCAAATCTATTACAACCCAATAAAAGATAACTTATGCCCAGTCTGACTGCACAGCTACTCTTCCCCGTGCAGTGTGGTCTTTGTTTATCGTGTCGTTCATGAAGTTACACGGGCAAAAATACCATGGCAACACAATGCTCCAACTGCAGATAACGACGTGACGTTCTTGCTTACCAGAGAACATCTACTGCTTAAATACAGCCCAACAATTTCACCTCTCGCCGCTTTACGAGCAGAAAGGAAAGAGGCGGCAGGTGCCATGGTGGGGCAAGTTTGTCACTTGAGGAAACGTGTGGAAGAAAACACGTTGCATGCTGTGTGTTTTCCACTGGTGCCAGGCGAGTCGGTTATGAAATGGTTCTTTCTGAGCACCCAAAATGTTTCGCATATGTTTCCCTCGACCTAACGGATCTTTTATACCTTGGTGTTTCTAATAAAGGTACCAGTGTGACCAGGAAAGAATTTATATTTACCCACCAGTTGACGTGACGTGTTTTCTGAAGGCCAGAGCTGGTGGCTATGGGTGTTGGTTTGATTGATATCCATTGACTTAAATTAATATTGAATTTCCAACTGCAGCTACTTTCTCGTATTAAAGACACTTTGGAATCTGAAATGTTTATGTTCTGGCAAAAGCAGTTGGGGTTGAAGTTCAGGCAGTCATTTTATCACAATAAAAAGATTAGTCTATTCCTTGGACCACTTCTATGACCTTGTGCTTTTCACTTTTAGAAATTAGTCCAGGAAGTGTATATCTATAAAATGCCTTTTTTTTTCCCTCTTGACATGCCCTGTGCTTCTCAGTAGCACAGTGTGGACAGCAGACAGGCTTGGCTTCCCTGCAGCAGGAGAAGTGACCAGACATATCCAGCCACAATGGCAGGATGGCCTCTCATGCTATTCTGCTTCTCTCTTTCAACGGATCAGTGTTTTCCTAGGAGCTGAGGGCACAATTTGAATAGGAGCATTCATGGAAATGAGCTGAAAACAGTGGTTGATGTGGTTCTGAGTACAGCATACTGTGATTCCGCTGTCACTCCTATCTGACTTGTTCTTCTTAAAGAAGATGCCAGATGTACACAAATAGTCAAGGCCGACAGGTGACTACCTCACCTCAAATAGTTTGTAAAGCAGTTTGTCTTGGGACCCGTTCTCCTAAACAATAAAGTTTAGTTCTCCCCAGGCAGAGGAAAGAAGTAATCGTGCTCCTCTCAAACTGGAGGGCAGAATCTCACCAAATCATCGTTTCCCTCTGTAATTTTGTCATTCAAATCCTTGGCTTTCTTAGTCTTTTTACTTCTCCAGTGGTTTTCACCTCATGTTTTGTAGCGCCCCATTCTTATTTGGTTTTGACCATAATTACTTACTAGCTAGGCAATATACTGGTCACCACAAAGCAGTCAGCCAGTGCTCTGGGGCTCTCTGATCTCCTGAAATCCCTTCGAGAGAGATTATTCTACAATAATAATCTGGCAAACAGAGCCAAGCCCACTTACTGTCTTTGCAAACAGGGAAGTGCCTTGTCTCTGTACTAAAATGATTTGACGCCATCATTTAAGCAACTGGATATGCAGATATGGAAGAATACATGCAGACAGAAAATTAAATTGTATAGATCATGATCATCTCAGGGTTGATTAAATGGAATGAGAGTGCATTTCCTCTTTCATACAGAAAGAGGCTTAACATTAAAAAAACCTAATCTTTTCTAAGATAAAGTTCATTAACACAATGATTATTCATTTGGCTTTTATAATGATACTGCTGCTTAATCACCAGAACATTGCTTCCTGTGCTCTAGGAGAACCAGCAGGAAACATTTGAAGAGACAGAGCTGGTGCTAATGCGGGAGCAGACAGAATGGAAATTTCAGTGCTTTTCATTTTCAAAGTGGCATCGTATTCCTGCTCAAGTTCCGAAAAACCTACCCGTCAAACAGCATGAGCTTTAAACCCAACATTAAATTTATACAGCAATGAAGCCTCAGGTTTCCTGTTTCTACACAGTTAACATCTAAGTTTCCTCCTGGGTCTATTTCCATTATTTATTATATTATTTGCCTAGAGTAGCACCCTAGAGGAGCATTGTAATCGGGAACCGAGGCTGGGTTGGGAGAAATACAGTATAGTCACTCCAGGGTTGGTATGGCCTCTTGAGTTTATAATCCTAATAAACAAGGCAAACAGTAATAGAGATAGATAAACAAATGCTGTAGGTAGTTGTCTGGTTAATGACTTCCTCTCACTGCAGTTTTGATTCCCCACTTCATGCTCCTGCACAGTTTCAACCAAATCTCCTTTGCTCAGCTGCCTGGGTCAATTAGAAACTCCAGTGTCAATCCCATGTTCCTTCACCTGCTAAACAGGTTTATTTGATCTTTCACTTAACTTTCACTTAAAATTTACACTTGTGGTGATTATCTTCCTTCATCTTTCTCTCCTTGAAGATCCCCCTCGCTCATGCAGGTCCATGGCTGGCCCTGTGACATCAGGACCAGGTTGGTCTCCTGCTACCACTTCAGGTGCCATTGAGCAATCTCAATTTCTCTCCCCTCCCTGGAAATGTTATGTGGTAGGGCTTGGAATAATTCAACATTTCTTTTTTTCTAGGGTTTTTTTCCTCTAAAAAATTTGAGATGGGGGGACATGGTTGGCAGGTGTCTCCAAAGAAAAGAGGAAAGAATTTAGAAAGCAAGAACAGCTGATTTTTAGGAGCTGATTATGTTGTAAATGTAGGGCAGGATGGGATCTGTTTGCAGCTGCACAATGGCCCTTTCTCTGTAGTGAATGTGAACGCACCAGAAGTCAGCAAAGGCTTCCATTCATCCGCAGAAGAGTTTGTAGGAATACTGTGTTCTTCAGGCTGCTGCTCGCAAGCATTTGTTTGCATATTTTTACTTCGGCAAGAAGGGGAAGTCTTATAAAGAGCATGAGTCTTGCTCATGAAAGCTTCCATTGGGATAGAGAAAACTGGAACACGCATCTGAGTAGCTCGTGTTTTCACACTTCTTTAAAAGGCTGAACCCAAAAGGTCGCCCTCCGAGCCCTCACGACTTTAACAAAGCTGAAGAGCGCTGCTGTAGCCCTGGTACAACTGGAGCAGGAAGGTGGGATGCCTTCTGCTCATTCTCTGTCAAAGGCCTTTTTTGGCAAGCAACCCTTCACGCCGCTACCTTGTGCCCCTGATGAGCAGAAAGAGTGTGGATTGTTCATTATCTGCACTGTGCTATCAGGGGAAGTGACAGATAAAATTATTGCCTATCAGACTTTGTTTCCTCCTTCAAGGATCTATTAGTCTTAATGTGGACGAGAAGGGAGGATTAGGAAGTGGTTTGTTTTGCCTAAAAAAATTTCTAAAGGGATTCACGTTCTGTTTGTGCTACCTACTCTTAATTACAGGCTGTGTCCCTCCTTGTTCTTGCTCCCTGGGGATAATTTTATGGCTGTACTCAGGAGGGACAGTAAGTGCCTTTGTTTCTTGTACCTGCTCATTGCAGCAGTGAGAAAGCTGGATGAAAACAATTAAGGAAAAATGTAACAACACTCTTCTGCTCTAATTGGAGCTGTCATAATCCAAATTAGCTGGTACAAGCGCATGGTCTGGCGCTGAAGTCCACAAAAATGGTTAAATGGTAGTTCAATCTGAAAGCAGAACTTTGGATTACAAGTATGTGTTGGCACACAAGAATCTGGGCTATTTGGGAAGATCGTGGTTAAATCTTGGACTTGGGAGGCACAGCAAAGTCCTAGGTCTGCTGCAGACCCTTTCCATGAGCTGGGCCAGACCTTCTGAAGGACTGATGACAATTTCCAAGTGCCTTGGAAATGTGATGAAGTGTTTAGTTCTTCCTCCTGCTGCTGTGGTGGGGTTTATGAGATGGGCTCAGAGGCTGTTACTGCTCTGGGGCTCCAGGGAAAGTCTAGGACTAAGGAGATGCTATGCTGTTAAGAATCTCTAGAAGTAGCTTACCTCTAGTATAATGCAGCTCATAATTTCAGAGGTTTCAGTGGATTTCATATTTTTTTCCAAATCTCTGCCTTAATCTTTCCATTTCCCTCTCGGATCCCTCAGTACCCACCTTCTAGGACAGTCAAAAGAACATGAGTGCTTTTTTTTTTTTAAGTGAAGACAGAAATGTGTGAAGAGCTCTCTGATTCTTCTCCACAGTCACACACATAAGAAAATTAAAAAGAATTACTACCGGTGATTGTTTCTGCATTTATAAATTCAAACAAATAAATACATAATTAAAAGTGGAAGAATCGCCCATCATATACTCTGGGCATTCCTAGCTATTAGTGGAAAACGTGTTGTGCCATGAAATTAAGGCAAACAAAATAAGAATGAAAAGCTTTGCAGTAAATAACGGAAACAGCAATGACTTTTTACAGTAACTGAAGAAGTCATCAAAATCAGGTACTGATGCATGAGATCAGCTGCGAGTACAGGATGAAGGCTTCTGCTGGGCTTTGGAGGTACCCTTCCCTTGGGACATCATCACCCAGCTCTTCCAGTAGAGTGGACCAGGCAGGAGAGAGCCAGGGAGCACCAAAAAACAAATGTTCCTCAAATCAAAACAGGCAACTCTCTCTCCCAAGACATCTCTTACATAGTCCTTCCAGCATAAATAGCCCCTCATTCTTCAGTTTTAAAGAAAATAAATGATACTTTCAGCCCAGTCCTTTTCATTCCCTATGACTGATATCAGAAAAGCAATGGTGCTGGTTATGTCTATGTAGATACAGCCTTGCAGTGCAGATGTGTTATTTAAATTACAATGCTGAGAATACATTTGTGTCAGTAGCTTTCTGTCTCCTCTACCAAGCATTAAAGTTACGATGAGAAGAAAGTACAGTTTCACGAACACCACTGTATTTTCCTCTTTTCACAAGTCAGTTTGCTACATCTGAAGAGCTCACTCATGCATTCCCATCCGGTTCATTTTTATTGCAGCTATGTGTTTGTTATAGATAAGCTCCAAGGATGCAGCTGAAATCTGGGCCCTTTCCAGATTCCATGTATTTTCCCAGGTTTTAATCGTTATATAACACTGTTATGACACAAGCTCCCTCTTGCTGAAATAAAATTGCCAAACCCGGTTTATCGAATTTTTCAAGGGTACAAAGTTCAGATGAGAAAAGTTGAGATAGTAATCAAAAATGTCAGTGAGAATTATTTAATTTCTGAAAGCATAAAAGGGTTTTTTTTCCATTTTTTTTCTTATAGTATTGCGATTTCCTAAATACTTAATATTTGGGGAAATCTCTTCTTCGTGGACTGTTCTTCTTTTCCATCCCTTTTAATGGAAAACCTGCAAGTTGCATTCCAATGACTCAGCAGAGAATAACCACTGGTCGGTTTTCGGGCCCCTGCCCTGGCTGCACTGGTTGAACAGCAGAGCGGGAATCTGATGAGCTCATTGCAGAAGGAAACCCATGTTTGGCCCAGAAGATGCTGCCTAATGAGTGACATTAGAGAGGACGAGGTCACATTTATTTCTTGGAGGCACACAGCCAGAGGGGAGCCGACAGAAGTCACAGCAAGGGAAATTCTTGTTAAATATTAGGGGGCAGGGAAAAAAAAAAAAAAAAACCACAACAAACATTCACACTAAGGACAATCAGACACTGGAAGAGATTGCCCAGAAAGGCTGTGGAAACTCTGTAATTGAAGATGATCAGAATTCAGACCACTTGCTCACGGCCAAACTGGAGCCATCTTCAGCATTGGTCTTTCTCTGAGTGCTGGGGTTGGAACTGGTGACCTCCAGAGGTCCCTTTCCACCTGAATTGCTCTACAATGTCTTGTTGGTCTCCCTCCATGTGAGCTAAATGCTTACCATCCAGAGAAGGGAGTATCAGTAATTTCAACCCTTTTTTTCCTTTGCACTTTTTTCATCTGCACAGTTGTTATTCAAGATCCATCATGTATTGCTGTCATGGGAGACAGTCATTGTAATAAATTTTCAGAAAAAAATCAGCATAATTCTGGATGCTTAGTACTCTACCCAGAAAAAAAGAGGGAGGGTAGGGAAAGCTGTTCTTCTGTCCTAAGAATTTCACTGCAAGTTTTGCCAAGTCTCACCCACGTGCAATTAAGCACTCATCAAACACTAACATTTATGGGTCTTTATAAATAGGTTACTGAGAGTAACTCAATGACTGGTTCTTCAGTATTTCCCTCATGCTAATTAACTTGGCTTATCCCTTCTACCACTTCATGGGATGGTGTGACTGATACGGTATCAGGTCATGTTGAAAGAAACACTCAAATGTTAAGAAGGGCTGAAGGAAAGATGGTCTGTGGTGATACCCTCCAAGGCTATGACTGATCTCGTGTATTGAGTAATACAGGCAAATATCTCACCTGCTAATGTCTGACAGTCCAGACAGCAAATATGCAGTGTTTTGGAAATCTTCATTTTTCTAGATAGGATAGTAAACTTCTTGCAATGCACTGATTGCATTTACTTGACCCTCAGGGTCAACCAGATAACAAGAAAAAAAGTCAGATATTGTCTGTGCACTACACAAAGATGCAATTACCTGTCCCATTCAGTAAGCAGTTAGATTATAAATGCTGTGATTTGTTTTCTTTTTTTTAATGTGATTTTTTTTTTTTTCCTAAATAGCAAAGGAGTGGTTGTTCTCGTGACTCTTACAAACGTCTGATCTTTACTGGAATCCTACTGCCTCCTTACACAAAACTCATTATCTGAAAAGGATACATGTAACATGTTTGACATTTTCAGGCAAAAAAAAAAAAGACTTTTAATCCAGATGATGTGGACAGCATTGGTGCTGCTGCCATTTATAGGTTCAGAGATGAGTAAGTAGTACATCCAGAAGTGATGAGTGATGGCTAAAATGGCAGATTTTGTGACGGACTTCAAAGCATAGAAGAATTCTCTGAATGTAATTCCCTTGATATTTTAGCACTTACAAGCCTGACTTTTATACGACTGAGTTAAAGGCCAAGAAATGTATACATCAATAATTTTTTGTTGTTGTTGTGCTCATTTTAACCAGGATGGCGCTAAACTTTGTCGCTCTTCCTCTCTTCCTAGTTTTGGTACTTTTGTATTCCTTTTCCTCTGCCTCCTTTGCTTTATTCAGTCCAAGAAGAGGAATAAAAGGCAGGTGGAAGGCAGAAAAAGGAGAGGTATCACAGAATACCACACCAATAAGATGCTAGATATAGAGACAAGTCTCTGTATTTTGGACCAGGCCATAATAGAAATTAAGTCCATAGCACCATGTGCTTGTGCAGACCAGCTGAGCAGCAGGAAATGCTGTATCTTACATTAGAGATTGTGTCCTGCATGGTTTTTTTTCCATTATTTCTTCCATTTGAGTCATCAAATGAGAAGTTTCTAATTACAGAGCCAGAATGGATATAATAGGTTTTCTCCTTCTCCTCTTCCCTTCAAACTTTCACGGCATCCCCATGACAGTGCTCATGGTTTAGTTTTAGGTGGCCCTGCAAGGAGCAGGGAATTGGAGTTGATGCTCCTGATGGGTCCCTTCCAACCTCAGGTATTCCTTAATTCTGATTCTTGTCCCCACCTCTGCACTCTGCAATCACAATGGTTGACACCCAGCTGCAGAACAAAACCCAGAATACCTGAGATTATTCCTAGCTATTCTATTATTCGGTGGTAAATTGGCTGAAGAAGTAAGTAAAACTAATTTGATAATTATGAGTTAATAAAACCTTGAAGATGCTTACTCAGAAGTCAGTAACCATAGATATACACTGTTTAAGTAGTTTAAATACACAACACTGTTAATTACTAATGCAAATTCATAAAGGAGATAATGATGGTAGAGTTATACAGAGAGAATACATGTTATCTTTTTTCTGCAGATAATTTTTATTTCCAGAAATCTATTAAGAAATACCAATATTCAGCTGTGTAAAATCATTACAGGGCCTTTTGTATATAGAGCGGAGGCTTGAAAAACAATTATGCAAAGAGTTTTTGGACTGGTGAGGAAGACTAATTAGATTCCTAATAAGACACAGCACAAGGGTTTTTTGAAGAATCACCATAAAAATGTACTGAACCCCTCCCGAGCCCTGGGGCACAGGCTAAAGCAGGCACAAGGTGGATACAGAGATCCCTCCAAATGGTGTTGGTGCAACTTCATGGCAGGGCCAACAGAAAAGCTACAAGCTCATGCCACCGTGTACCAGGAAGGAGAAGAACTGACCTGCCCGAATGTGTGTGGGGACAGTTCTGGAGAGGACAGTTGTCGAGAGGAAGAGCAACAATAGCTTTTATTAGATTTCTTCTCCAGGTGTCCCTGTGACTTGGGTATAGTGGCCTGGATTCGCAATGTCTTGGTGGTCATGGATCCGAGGCAAACATTTACTGTGTCATAAAAAGTGGAACTGGTGTCTCTGCAGATACGAGCACAAATTCCTGTAACTTAAACTCTCACCTAAGCTTTCCATGAGATTTCAGATAGGGCCAGGGTGATACTACAAATCTGGCCGCCGACTTTCTGCGCTTGAATGCATTTCACTGAGTTCACACACAGCAAAAATTAAAATGTTGGAAGAGAATGATAGAAATAAAGTGAACTTCAAGGCCTGAATAACTGACATTCTAATATTCATTAAAATTTGGTAATTATCTGATTGTATCTATTAATTCTGGCACATTAGGCTGCTTCAATCTTTAAATTCTACATAAATTTTTGTGCCTATTAATTAAAATAAAAGGAACTATGCTTTATACGCCTTCTTTATTCTTAATCCTTTTTTTCCCCTTACCTGAGTGCTTCCCTTTCAAGCAAGGGGCTATGATTTACAGTGAATCAGACACCTCCCAAATGGGATGATCTCTTGAGAAATGAGACTTTGCAACAAAAAAAAAAAAGGGAAAATGTTTCATGTCTCACTTTCATCTCCAGAATAGTGACCTTAATACCCGAGTTCCTGAAAAGAAACACCTGCATCCTGAAATTAAGCATTCAAGGCATCACTGTGATAATCCAGTTCACCTGTGGTAGGAAGTTAAAGGAAAAAAGCATCTTGTAAACAATATTTGATACCACTGCTGCAGGGCCCTGGGGTTGTGGGTTGGATTTCTTTTGTCCATGTGCAGTATTATGGATTAATTCCATACAATGCTGTCTTTGGCCCGTAAGAGTCCAAATAAAAGCTTATGCTGCAGCAGGATTTCCCAGGGATATGACTGCAAACTGGATTGGCTATTGAGCAAAACCAATGTGAAACATTTTAGCCAAAATATTTATAATACTTCTATGTATGTGTGTATATAAATTTCTATACATAATGATTCATTCAGGCTAATTAGTTCATAAAGAAATATCTGAGACTTTTGGTGTGAAGACTGCCATGGAATTGTAAAGTATTATTTATTATTTTATTAAAGAATCTTGGCTATCACTGAAGTGCAGTCACCAAAGGGGTGGAAATATGGTGGGAATCCATTTTATGTCTACAGTCCTACCCAAGGCAACTTTTCAGATAAATGCAAGATATCCAAGGCAAACCACTAATTTTCCCATGTTTAACCTCAAGGGAAAACCAGAAAGAAATTGTTAGATCCATGGAAGACACGTGCACCAAAACTACACTTAATTGCATGTGTAGCATTGACATATAACTCTCATTTATGTCACAACCCACTGGACAAATACATAGTTTTAGTACACACCATCATTGTTGCAAACTCTTAAGAGGATGGCATAGATAAGTTATTATTCTTGATCTTGAGAGTTCAGCATTTTTGCAAGGTATTTAGACACATCAAAAATTACAGCAATGGCTAAGAGAAAGAACTCCAAAATATATGTATAATCTGTGCTTTAATATTTATATAAAATTCAGTGAACTAGTTTCCTTTTCAAAAATACTGCAGATATCTTTTTGAGTATAGGTGAAATAATACCTGATCTTTTTTTTTATATCCATGTGGTTGAGCAAGCTTTGTGAGTTTTTGCAAAAGCAGATTATCTTCCTGTCTATGTATACGGTTCCTGGGTTGGTCTGCAATTTTGATAGTAGCTTATTTCTAATTGATTTACTGTTTCTTTCTATCTGAGACACCATAGAAATGTAACTTTTTACACTAGTATTTAGGACTTGTATTGAAGAAATAATAACAGGTCTGTTTGCCAGCTGATGGAAACCAACTTAAGGAAATCGTGTCACATCTGAGCTTTTTTTATTTTAACTCAAAGTGTGTACTTGCTCCATAGTCATTCAAGTGGAAAAGCATGAAATGATCATTTTATGTGAACAGTTTTAGGAATTGCCCATCAAAAAGAGTGAAACAAGGGGCTACTTGGATTCTAACACACTTTCCCTTGCACTTTAATACAATAAAATGATTGTATTGAAGTCAGCTCATAACACTCAGAAAGTAGTGAGAGGAAACCTCATCTAAGCATTGTTAATTACCCTGAAATTTGCACTTTCTGACAGTATTGGAAGTTTCTCTATTTATTTTTTGATTTACAGATTAAATGTGAGAATGTCCAAATATATACAGTTGAGAAGATGAAGATAATAGGATAATATCCAGCAGGAAAGGGGCACAGGGTTGTGATGGGAACATCAGGCAGCTTATTTCTTCTCTGTTTGCACATGTCAATACATTCCCTTTCTAACAGCACAACAAAGAAAAGTATCAGTAACCTTAAATTACTTTTGCGGTCTTTACAGACCGTCTTTCTAAAAGCAAAATAAATGGAATCTGCAGGGCACCCAAAAGGGAAAAAAAAAGGCATCTCAACATATTTTGTTCTGCTCAAGACAAAATACACTAATCCAAACTCAGCCCTCTCCATCATTGCTTCTGTTGTCTGGTGGGACCCTTAGAGCCACGGGAAGAGAAGGAGCCAATCTGCTCCCGGTGAAATGAGAGCAAATTGGGCATTTGGGAAGAGAGGGCTTGTGGAAAGTGGGAATCTGGTCTTGGCTGCAGGAGATCCTCAATCCAATGTAGCCCAAGACTGTGAGGCAAGAACAAAACCACAAACAAACAACAACAACAACAACAACAAAAAAAAAACCAACCCCACCCAACCAGCTTTTGTTCCTGAATGGATGGATCAGATTCCCAATCATTCTCGTAGGTCCGTTGTCCATGTGACTCACTGGCTTTAACTGAACTAGTCTTGATTCAGCTGATGTGACACAATCTTCACAAGCCCCTATCATCTTTAATCAATTATCATAAAGTTTTATTTTTCATACAGGTATGAGGACACAATTTTTTTTTTAAAAATGAAAATAAGCATATTGTACACTTCCAGAACTTTTACTTATCATCTGTATAAATAACACACAGTACTGCAAAAAGGCTAGTTTTCCTTTTCATAGGACTTTTTTAGAGAAATTACATTGGTGATGATCCAAGAACCAAGTCTTTGAATGACGTGCTTGCCCTGACTACTCAGGCTTGTGATACATTTTTCTGCAGAGATGTTTGGGTCTGGCCACTGTTGGCTGTTTTGTAAAGTCATTGTTATAAAAAAATCAGTGTTGTCAACCTTTTAACATTTGTACACCTTCAAGAATTTTCCAAGTGAGGTATAAATTCCTTTTAAAAACAGTTTAACCTACTGGAAATACCTTTGCTTTGGTGAGTTGCCCCTTGCGTGAACTCCAGCTTGAAAACCACTGCATGGACCCCTCAGTAGGTCATTCCAGGCGAGCGCTGCGGGAGCCGAGGAGCAGCAGGAGTATTTGTTTTGTAAAAAGATCTTTCAAATGTTACTGCTTCACGCTTGCATATGACCAGCTGAGAAGCAAAGTGGGGAAAATATGCCCTCATTTACACAACTGCATGAATTGCAAGCAGCAAGGTTCAGTAAAGGCAAACGTCTCATTGAGCTGCTCAAGCTTGCAAGAGCAAATAACTGATTAATAGTAATTAGGAAAAAACGCCTAGAGCTTCCACATCTGCTTTTCTTTTCATTCTCCTACCTCTAAGTCCATCTGCACACGTGTATGTTTTATTTCTCCTTGTGCTGAAGAGGCCAGCTAACCCTTTCTAGAGTCTTACAACGTCTTCATGTTTTAATTTCTTATTCTCCACACTGAAGTCAGGAGCTGAGGAGGCAGCAGTGTTGTGTGACTGCTGCGTTCCCAGCAACGGGCACCTACCAAGTCTGGAAGCTTGCACACAGTGATGGTATGGCCACATTCACACACCTTCATTATCAGCCCAGGGCCAGGATGAAGACCATCCGTTAAGTTGTCCTCTATTACTGAGTGGCCAGTCTGAATCTGGGTGGAAGCGGCAAATTGACTTGCTCTGGGGTCCTGCCCAGCCTGGTTAGCTACTCTGGAGCAAGCTTGGTGGTGTGACCCAGGAAGAGCCAGAAGTGTGGTCTTTAGAGGTATGGATGAAAGCTCATAGCAGTCAGCTGACAGATCAGGAAAGTACAACTTACTTTAGAAAAATCAAAATTTTGTTGAGAAATAGTGTACAGTGATAAGGACTAGTCCATACACCTAACAGTGGTCCAGTAGAACGGTCCAGCCAGAGCTCGCTGAAATAAATAGGTGGCTGCAGCTTAGCTCATCTCTTCACTAGAGGCTTGTAGGTTTCAGAAATATGATCTTGTTTAGTAAACAATCAACTTTCTTCTGCATGAATTTTAGATTATATTTAATCAATTAGTACAGTTTCTTTCTTTTTCTTTTTTTTTTCTTTTTTCTGCCAATGAGTAGCTGAGTGGAATTTTACGTAGAGTCCCCAGGCTTTCTTTTTAACCCTGTAGAAATAGGAAAATAAGTAGATATGGGATTCTTTTAATTGTTAACCAGCGCTTTTAAAAGTGCAAAAATGACTGCATGTGAGATATTTAATCCCTTCCAAAGGAAGCATATAATTTCTTATCCCAAGATTCAATATACTTGGACTGGTCAATGTTGAGAGCAGCCAGAGAAGAAGATTGTGTAGTTACAATAATTGCTTTTTGTGGCAACCAGTAACCGAAGCCAGCAGCTGAATGTCTTTAACTTTTCATTTAAAGTACAGATGAAACTATTCCTGCAACCATAGGCACACCTCATATTCATTCTCTGATCTGAACAATACGTTTCAGCGCTGTCTCCTGGTTTTACAACTGTTTCTTTGAACTCCATTATGAGGAGAGAAAGTGCTGCTTGTGCAGGGATAATGGCTCCTCGGGATGGAGAAACCCGCACGGCACTGAGCCATTGCCAGCAGGGATGAGGGATACATTTGATTTTCTTCTCTCATCCTTTGTGTGTGGGATGCCCCATGATAACCTTTCCGAGTCCTTCCCAGAGCCTCCTTTGTCTGTGACTTCCCGGCTGGCGGCCTTCTCTGGCCCACCATGAGGGACAGGCAACCCCGTGGCCTTTCTGATCTCCTCAACCCCTGTCTATCAAATCTGGAGCCCTGACAAGATGAGAGCATGGTTTCCATGTAGGAAAGTGTTGGTTTCAAGGCTAGACTGGAAAGAGCTGGTGGAGCTCGGAGATTAAATCAGAGCAGGGACAAATGCCTTTCTCTGGATGAGCTTCTGGAGGCTTTCTCCTGCACCATAAAATGTAATGTCACCCCCAGGACTCAAGTGTCTGATGTCATTGTGACAACATTACACTGCAATCTCTTCCCAGTATGGTTGAGACTGTCACTTCTATCTGCAAAACTGAGGTATTTCTTTTTTTAGAGAGTTTAAAGAGGTTTGGGTTTTTTTTCCTGAACTTAAGCTATTTATGGTCTAGTTGTATACTACTTGATGTGTCTGTTTCTTGACGTGACGTTGCATCAAAATACCACAGAGACTTAGGAAAGAAAAACCCACTAATATTTCAACGTGCTCTTACGTCAAAGATATGTGAAGCTTTTTACTTTCCTTTGATTGGATAATTCCGATTTGGGTACAAGATGAATTTGGCCCTCACCAGGAGGATTACGTAAAAAGCACTTTTACAATGGGTTTTCAGCTTTGGAAGGGGAGATAGAGGCTAGGTCTGTAATAATTGTGAAGAGGTCCGTGCAGAAAGATAGATGCTTTCAATTCAGCTGCTCTGAATTTTTCATATTCTCCTTGCACTGCTCCAGGTGCAACTATGGAAGACGTTGTTCCCACTGGAGTTTTGGTGCCAGTGTGATGATAATGTGAGGACTGATCATGTACACTTTCCTCGTCATTTATTTATAACCACTTAATTAAGTTATTATGAAGTCTTCTTTTTTTCCCTTATTGGCAGTGAGAACACAATTAATTTTCTTAGCCTTTCCTTTGTAACCAGAATTTCTGACATACTGTTTCTCTGCTAAATCTGCTCTTTTTCAAAAGACATTGTATTATCCTCAATATATTCTGTGATGACCAATTCAATACTTACCACAGGTAAAGCTGCGCCAGTATCAAAGCTTCCTTTTTTTCCTTTTTATATGCAATTCCTCTGGCAATATACCTAAACAACCTGCAGTATTTCTTTGCTGTTTCTCTATTATGTGTTGCAAGGCAAAGAAATTACTTAATCTTTTGTTTTCACTTTCCTTTCTCGTGCATCTCTTGCTGTTCTAAATTTCCCTTCAAGACTTTTTTCTCCCAAGACCTTTTTCCTTTAATTGTTGCCACTTTTTGGTCCAGTAGTCAAAAAGCACAAGGTGAAGCCTCCGACAGAAGGTTGGCATCTCCTTTGGCATCAAAAAGCTGTCCTGGGAAAGACAGAAACCACACGTGGACTGTACACAACAGTGTCAGTTCTACTTCTCTGGATTTTAACATACCCATGTGGCAAAACATCATCCAGCTGCTAAAGATGATCAAAAAGAAACATCTGCGTTCTTAAGAAAAGAAACAATAGGAAAGTTGACATGTCACTACTTATTTTAGTGCCTCATTTATTCTGAGTAGGACGTCCCAATTGACATCAAGGAAGACTTTCAGATTTTAGGGCTAATATTCAAGGGTTTTCTCCATTCCATGACACTATATTTAGTTATAAGGAAAAACTTCCCTCTGGATTTCCTGGTCTCCTCCATTCATTTACTCTCCATTACATCATTCCCTTCTAAACAAATTTGACTTCTATTTTAATAATTTGCCCCATCTGGGGTCAGGTTAAGTCATTCATCAGCTTACATTCTGTTTGGAAAAACCACTGCGCTTCTTAAAATATTTGTTTAATACTACAGTGAGAGAAGGTTCATAATCCTCAGACCTCAATCGTGAAATATTAATAATAGAAATCACTTTGTAAGAGGTGAAAGCTTTTTTCTTAACTCAAGGTCTCGTAAGAACATCAGAAATTATAAAGAAATTTGAATGCTCCAAAACTGACAAAAATCAGCAACCAGCAGGACCTTGTGTCTTGCAAAACATTCAGTATTTATCCACCCACAAGAAAATAGAGTAATAGCAAGTGTCTCGCAAATAAAATGTTTAAACCTTTAAAGTATATAGGACATCAAGCCATCTCCTATTTCCTCATTTGGAAATTCTATCTTGGTTGGAAAGGTGCAGTAAAACACCTCAGAGTGACTATCAAAATACTGTGCACCTAGATTATTTAATTTCATATAATGCCAGTCTGTGTGTATATAGTTTATTTTTCCCATAATCTTTTTTTATTTTCTCCTCAATCTTGAGTTAATGTCACAAATAGATTTTTACCTCTGCCTGTCTTAAGGATGTTAAATTCCCCAAGGTGATTTACCCAAGGGCTTACCCAAGGACTGCGTTGCTTCTGGTCAAGTGCCATTGACTCCAAAGCCACCAGCATGACCCTGGTGCAGGTGTAAGCTGGCTGACGTGGTCCACAGCGTCTGGTGAAGGCTTGGGGGTTCTCCATTGGTCTCAACTGCAAGTTCTCACATGGGTCAAAACTTTAACCTGACAGTTGCCCAGTCTGCTGGGCTCCCAGAGCACAAGCCAAACGTGCCATCCAAAAAACCCCTGTCGCATGCTGCCAGCTGGCAAGAAGCTGGCACCATCCTTCTGGTTCCCCTGGGTGGTGATGGACCATCTTTTGCTGGAGATACACCCCCCCCCAAAAAGGCTCTTGTGTTTTCAGCAGAGAGGAAAGAAATTGAAAGGCTGCCTTGCAATTCACTTTGCGGTTTGCGGACTGATTGCCTTAATGGCATTCTCATTAAGAGTTCTTGCTGTGAAACACTGTTTTCTTTCTCTTTTGGAATTCTCTGCATTAATAATTAGTAGCTCCTTTTGGAAGCTATTTATGGAAGGTATTGCTCTTGTGTCACTTCATGCCAGACAGGACAGAGAGCAGTCCCTGTAGCGATGCACAGAGAAGGGCTGTTCGACTACAAGATACCCTGTGCAGGCAAGGACAACCCAGGAAACCCCCTCCTCTTCTTCCTCCTCCCAAAACTCCCATGCTGTTCTACCAGCAAAGTGGCTCCACCTAAAAACGAGAAGGTGAATCTCCTCCCAAGGCTTTCAGCAGCTCTCCTGGTGCCTGGGAAAAGCTCTCCATCCTCTCCCCCTTCTGCCACCCTACAGAAGGCTTCGTTTCCCAGCGCTGCTCATCTGGCCTCTGTCCTTAAGTGGGTACGGGCACGTTCAAATGAAAAACATGGCATTTAGTTCATCAAAGTCATACCAAGAAAAGCACACAGGGAAGCAAAAAGCAGCTACGTGAAGCCCCCCTGGGAAGGGAGGGGAAGGAGGAGCGGTGCTGGCAGCAGCCTGGATGGGGGCTGCCAGACAATGGCGATGGGAAAGTTTAATTTTTAGATAGTGGGAGCAAAAACACTGATTCACTTGTGGAAATAGGGACTGCAGAAGAAATAAGACCTGCAGAAACAACTGCATTGAGCAGGGCTAGCGATGAGAGGTAGCCAACGGGCGTGGAAGCCCAGGAGTGCCATTGCCAAGCAGTTGGAAAAGAGCTCCAACATTAACAGAATGGGATTTATTTTTTCTCTTCCCCCCTTTCTCTATACTATATCAAAAAGACAGCTGCAATGCAATCTGCTGGTTGTGCAGGAAAGGTGTTAGCCATGAGCAGGACAGGGTGCTCTGGGGAATCGTGGCTGGATCATTGAGTGGGGCCAGTGGCAGGGCCAGGGCTCAGCTCCCACGTCTCACACAACATCTTCTCAGTATCCTCCCCGCTGGGGCCGGGGTGAAAACAGGCATCTTGCCAGCCTTTCAAAAAGCCATCATTTGTCCCTTGGAAAACAAGGCATTCATCCTAACTCCTGTCTTCCAGACAGAGCGTGATTTATACTCGGCATTGGGTAAGTCTTGTAAACACAAATATAGCAAAAAGGCCCGCGGAAGTTGATACACTCTGGTTTTTTGTGGCCTCTTCCATTCCTCTGCCAGCCTGTCCTGGTTATTCTTTTCTCTTTCCCTGGGAAATAAATGTTTTTAATTCAGTCCTCTAAGAGGCAAAGATGCTTCCAGGGCAGCAACCTCTGTGCCTCCCCACAGACACAGTCACACAGAACAAAGAGAAGAAAGAGTTTGATAATAATAAGTAATTATCATTATAATTAGCACATATTTAGTGCTTTACATTTTCAAAGCACTGTACAAATATTAGCCAATGAATATTTGGTAAGCAAACAGATTTCAAGCTTCTAGAAGGATTATTATAAACTGTGAGGAAAATATTTTACGATATTTGGCTGACTTTTTCTTGCTCCTACATTTACAACGTTATTAGGTTTGGCTACACCTGTGACTTATTCACGGAGATCCATTTGCATTTGTTATTCCTATCATATTTAAATGCTGATGCATTTAATTAGAACTTAAGGATTTGGGGGGGTGTAGAAATAAGCTCTTTAAAGCATGTTTAAAAGCAAACAGTATGTGGGTGATGTGGGCAAACATTTTGACCCCCTTTTTCTTCTTGTTTTAGTGCAGTGGAGTATGACCTGGGCTGGACTTTGAGACTTAATGACTGCACTGCTCCTCCCTGCCCTTGTGCCCATTCTCATGTACAATAACCCAATTTCACCCATATCTCAATGGTTTGTCTGAAGTTGACCCAAGGCTCTCCAGTCTGTTCCACATTTTGCCACTTTGGGTATTCCCACTGGATGTGGGTGCTGAGCAGCAGTTTAGGACAAGAGTTTTGGTTAGAGGGACCTTCCCATGGATGGTCTTCTGTGTTTCACACTGGGAAGCTGCAAAAACTGGCATATTCAGAACAGATATCTGCAGTTACTTTGTTATTGATGAAGTTGTGTGCATCATTTCAGGTAATAAAAACCCAGTTCATACCATCACAGATGCCTCCTTGTAGTAAACATAGAGCTGAAACTGCAGAGGTGGTGTAGGTGCTGCTATAAACCATTATCTCCTCCAGGAGGAGGTTAGCAGTGCTCCTTTGTGGGAATCCTACCAGGTAAAAAAAAAAAAAAAAAAACAAAAAAAAAAAAAACAGAAGAATGTCCCTTTCCTTTTCAGCTGTCCCAGTGATAAACCAAATATTGGATCAGACATTTCCCTTTTATCGTGGATGGAATTGTTTGTGCTTCGTAGTATTGATAATGAGAAGAAAGCAGACACATAGACACAGTGACTGTACCCGAACCTTTCAGAAGATCTAATAACTCTTTGAAGTTCAGCCACCCATGTGCTCACAAAGCCAAACCCCTCAGATTTAAAAATTCTGATGTATATAGTCAAGTTCTTCTAATGAGATTTCTTGATGGCTGTAATTGGTCTCCTTTCCTTGTTTTTGTCCTTGACTTTGAAGTTTTGATTCATTACCTTGTGCAAATTCTCCTCTGCACCATGACAAACAATTTCATACCTGTGATTCCTCTGTTTCATTTGTATCCAGGTTGCCTTTTTTAAGCTAGCACGCTCTTATCTCTTCGTAATCAATTTTCTCCCTTCTAAATATCCCCAGCTTTGGCACCTGTATAGTAAACTTTCTTCTCACGAAGTGATTAAAGTATTCAGCTTGCTCTCTTTCTTCCTTCACCTTGTCTGCTTCAGTTTGTGCTTTGAGCAGTAGCTGGGCAGTGTATATATCTTGCTTCTTAAATTCTGCAGATTATGTGTGATCTCTATATTAGTTTCTCTTCCAATTGCTTCTGCTTCGCTATCCTTGCACAATATGCACTCAGCATCTGCTGCTGCCATTGCCTCTGAAAGCAGAAGTGATTTCTCCTGCCAATTTTCCACTTCCCAAAAAGAAACTGTTCTTTCAAGGCTTGATCTTGTTGTGTGCTTTAAAGTCAGTAATAATATAGTCTACTCGACACGTTCCCGAACTGGGGATAAAACAAGAAACACGGATAGAGCAGCCAAAATATTTAATAACAAACTCTAATATGCGCTGTGCTTGACGGGCCGAGGGAAATGTGGTGTTTCTTGAAATGACACCAAGCTCTACAAGAGGCAATCCAGACCCCGAGCACTCGGGCCAGACACAAGGGCATTGGACACGGAGCCAGGCACAGGCACAGATCTGGGTTTTTTTCTGACATTTTTAAATACTTATTTCTGCTTGACCAGAAGTTTGCTTATTTCCAATCGCCAGTGCACAGAAAAGTAATTTTCCTACGTATTTTTTTGATAGGAAACCTGTCTTATGTTGCAGGGATGTTTTGATATTTTGGAAAGTTCACTCCAATTTCTTGTATCTCTGCTTCCCGTATCAGAGTTTGACATCTATTTAGAGTGTAAACCTTTCAGGCAGGGACAGTCTCTTACTTATCACAGGGAAAAATAAAGAATATATTGTTATTTAGGTTCTCTGGTAACAATATACAAAGACAATGAACATGTAGGATGGAAAATCATTTTCTTTCTAGCTAGAATTTTTTTAAGATCTTCCGAACAGAAAAGTACATTTATTCAAAGCCTGGCATAGTGAATTCCCAGTTTGTTGTAAAGGCTTTCAGGCTCCACATTCATACAAATAATCTGTCATAAACAGCTGCTACACTTAATTTTAGATAGGGATAGAGCTGAACACAGGAAAAAAAAAATATGTAACTAACCAAAAATCAAAGTGAAAAATCAAACTACAAGGTGTTTGGGGTGGTGGTAGTTGTTCTAATATATTGACTAATCTTTTCCATTACTGTCATTTCTCCTCCACTCTTTGGGATGTCATTAATGCCCATGTAATGCAAAAAGTAACCCAAAACTGAGGAAAGGGGGATCTTTATTTCCAGTTAATTGGAAATATAAAGCACCATAAGTGCTTAATCAAAAGTGATTTTCTGCCTTACTTCTGGAGGTCCACGTAGGCTTGGTGGGTTTTGTAAGTCCCTAGCTCCTGACCATGCCATGCCTACATCTCTGCTACCCACCCCCCACCACACCGGGCAATGCATGATGACAGTTTGCTGCATTATCCTTTGGACAAGGCAACAAAAGAATACGCACTCAAAGGTTTAGGATTGAAAACACAGGAAGAAAGAGTCACACATGGGAAACAGATTTCATTCCTTCTGTGAACAGCCAGGTTCAGGTTCAGCCTTTTGCCTTTAAAAAAAAAAAATCTTACAAAAAGGCAAACTTGATTCTTATACTTGCTGAAAAGGTACTAAACTGTTTAGATGGTAGGTATCATCAGGCTGCTTCTCAGCAGGGAGCTCTGATTCATCAGCATCAGGGTTTCCCCAAAGCTTTCTGCCTACATCTTCTACTTAGCTTGGCAGGGACATTGTCGGAGAATAAAAGACTTCTTCCTCGTGTCAAAGGGCTGGCATTCATCAAGATGATAATACTTTTTACCTAGAGCACCTTTTAGATGAGGTTCATGAAGCCAGTAAAGAAGACGATGATAAAGAGAAAAACGTTGCAGGATTTTATATTATATTTTTGGCACTAAAACCGATACTACATGAAATGGAAGATTTTTCTTGTATAAGTTTCCTTTGGCTTTTACCTTATAAATATTCCTTGGTTAAGTCAGTGGACTGGTTTTCACATAAAGCATAATCCAAAGCCTGTGAAGGTCAACAGAAAGCTTCTTATTAATTTCAGCAGTCTTCAGATAGAGCTCCAACTGCAAAACTGCTCACCGAATCTAACAAAAACTTTTTGTATCGCAGAAGCAACATTCACACCTTTCAGGATCAAGCACTTCATGATGAGGGGGTAGTCTACAATCCAGTAAATCTTCTTGGGGATCTTTCTGCTGATTGTTATGGGCTTGGGATCAAGTACCTTGTATCCAGCCTGCAAAATTGAGAGTGTTTTCTACCAGTGCTTGGTGCTTTGTACTTTCACCTTCAGGGAAAAAGGAAAACATATGAAGCCCTAAAAAGGGGGCTTTCTAACCCTCTAGACTGGACTGATTTATTGTAGGAAGAACTGAGTGTGAAGCATTTTTATCCACGGCTTATTACATCCCTACGAACCCCCTCGAGATCCCCAAACCTAACACCAGCTGTCTTTGCCATGGATGCACAGAGTGTTTTTGTTGAGGCATGGAGTGTCTAGGTGGTTGCAGTATGACTATGTGGTCATTTTTCACATTTCCTCCCCTAATTACCCTTGGTTCCTCCATTTTATAACCTAATGATGCTGCCTCCTCCAGTTTTTCCTTCCATTTGTTAGTTCCTGGCTCTTGTTTTGACCCAACCATTAACCCCAATCTGCTCCACTACTCAACTCTGCAGCAGCAAGAGCTGAGAAAGGTCCCTCCAAAAATTGAGGTGGGCTTGTCACGTTCTCACTTTAGTTGTCGTTGGGTTTTAGGGTATGTTTAGGTTAAAATATGGAACTAAACTAAGCTGCAGTTTGAGAGAATAAAATGAGTTAGAAAGGCCTATTTATCCCTTGTCAAGGAAGAAATCCCCTCTTGTTAACTTCAAAAGTATCAGAAGAAGATGAAGCAGCAGCAAGTTTTCCACA
The DNA here is from genome assembly GCA_026546715.1 of Gallinago undulata. NCBI lineage: Eukaryota > Metazoa > Chordata > Aves > Charadriiformes > Scolopacidae > Gallinago > Gallinago undulata. The sequence continues at coordinate 13,380,296 of JAOTQQ010000003.1, forward strand.
TAGTCCAACGACAGAGCAGCCTATTGATAAATCTTATATCCCCAAATAAGTTTTAATATCTAATTTGACTCTAAAAGCTAAGTTATCTGAATGCCAATAAAGGGTCAATAACTTCATTGGTTTTGTTTCATCAAATTTTTATTTTCATTTCTTAAACTACAATTTAAAAAAAATATTTCAGCACAAAAATAGCTGTTTGATAAATTTGAAATTTTTGACAGCTTCCATTTCCACAACAAAAATCTTCTGGTTTTGGAGGATTTTTAAAGAATAATATGAAGATGATATGAGAGCATACCCACATTCTCCCATGAAAGCAAAGTTCTTATTTTACTCTTTAAAAATGTTTCTCAAGCCCTCTTCTCAAATAGGGAGTTTTAGTTGCTGTTGATGTTTTAGTGAATCTCTTATCATTATGATGACTCTGCTTCAGACCAATTGTTTTTTATATAAAAAGCAGCAAACCACCAGGTTCTGGTGCACAATTCTGTTAGATTTATGGGTGAATCTCAGTGCCAATCTTAGACTTCTCTGGGAATTACTGCTTTTCTCCTTCCATGGTTTTCCAGGAAGACTTTAACTCCAAACTTCATTGTTGGACATAATTAATATTCATTCATGATTAATATTCATTAGCAATATCTATGAAATAGGAGATTTATAGGAAAGCCTTGAGAAAGCAGGGAAAATGTGATTTGCAGAAGAGATGAGTTCTTCCATTATCCTTCACCGGTGAAGGCATCTCTCGGCACCAGGTGAAAGAAAGCTGGTGGAAAATCTCTGTCTCTTGGTTAGTGCCAAACTAGACACCATGGGAGGGCTGGGTTTAGTCCTCTCAGCCAAGAACAGCAACAGAAAGAATTATTAGGTGGTTTGAGTGATTTATCACCCACGAATGTTCCCAGATAAGCTAACCTGTTTGCAGCCCAACACAGACTAGTGCTTTGCATCAACTTGTTCCTCCCTTGCATGGCCAAGATAATGAGATCTTGGACCTTCTAACTGAACTTGGATTTCAATGGAAGTTTAGAGGGCAGCAAAATGCTTTCATGGGTAAATGCCTAATTTGCATTTTCTAAGTTTACCTTTTAACCTTGAGCTATCTGCCCTACTTGGGTTTAACCCACTCAGAAAAATAGGAGGTCACTGAATGTCAAAATGTACAGAAAGGTCAATTATTCAACTGTGAACCACACTTCTGGTGTATGTACAAGGACTTGAACCATATTTCCCTGGACTTACTTTAGATTTAATTCTTCATAAAGCTGGTAGTTCTGTTTTTAAGCCCCATCTCCACTGTAACTGGGATTCATTACTTACCCGTTCTGTACTAAATGGCACAACCTTCCAGTGATAATATTATGGAAACTGGTTTAAATATCTATTAGATTAAACTTCCTTAAATATAGAGCTGTTTACTTTTAATTAGCTATCTCTGTATGCTTACCCATATTTGCAAAGGTACATTATCTGCCAAGCTTTTGGAAAATGGCGTGAAAATCAAGAATAAAAGACATAATTACTCACGTTTAAAAGTGGATCTCTTCCCCAGTTCCCTTTCCACAGACCAGCCCCAGCTCCTGCCCGTGGGGTTCCCGTGCTCCCCCTGACGTGCTGCCTGCATTCCCCTCGGGGAGAGGAAGGGCTCTGCTCAGCGTGCGTTCTCAACGTATATATATATGTATATATTCCCTTGCCTTCAAGAGAATATATTCTTATCATCAGAAGTAGTAAGTTCTACATCTTGTGTTCGTCCTTCCCAGAGACAGAAAAAATTGCTTCAAAGTTGGTGATTGGGAATGATGAACAACATTGGAGGAACCAGAATACGTCTGCATCACCCTCTTCCTTAAAAAGTATCTGGGGACTACGGGGGTTGGTGAGCATATAAAGCTCATCCATAGCTTATCCTACATCCTTGTCCTCCAGAGGGAAAAAGCATGTTAAACATTATCTAGATGATCTTCTCAAAATTTTTTGTCTTCCAATAGCATAGCATGGTAAAGCTTTGCAAAACTTGACTCGGATTGCTGAGAAATCAGCAGTAAGAAAGGACTTAACTTCTTGATAAGATAAATATCTGCATTTGCCCAGCTCCTAAGTAACACAGACAAACCAAATTATCTGCTCTGTCATGTACAGCATCTCCCAATCTCCGTGGGAGATATTCACACAGACTGTGCACAAACATATTTTAAAATATATTTTTCTAGCCATTTTCTTTAATACAATTTAAAACAAACAAAAAAAGGGGTTTGAATATTCACTCTACTTGGTCACTGAAGCTTCTCCTGCAGCTTTGTTCTTCTGACTTTCCTGCTTCTCCCAAACCGGCCTGCCACTGGGCAGCATGTGGAAATAACAAAATAAAGTGAAATAAAGTGAAATGCAGTGCTGCTGTTTGGGGAAGCAAGCATAAAAGCTTTACAAAAATGGCAGTCTAGTGCCTCAGTGGATGAACACTGGCTTTTGGCACTTTGTAATAGGTTAGGAGCCTCGAAATTTATTGTAAACTTAATGCAGTTTTACAGCCTATCTTCAAAACATTTACACAGACAGTAAAAGATGATGGATATTTTCAGAGCATTCCTCTCCCCCAGCAGTTTCCCTTGCAGTAACACTGCACAAGCAGCAGTGATTTGAAATATATTATTGATGTATCTTTGAAGGTCTATTATATGATACCTCATGTTTATTGCTATTATGCAACTGGCTTCTAAGTGTCCTCTTCTATACGAGAAGATATGATCAGTATTGTTTTTTGGATTATGGTGGTAGAGGCAGTAGCCCAGCAGAGCACCGTTGATTTAGATACCCTACAAAGACAGGGTGACAGTGTAGCTGCTCTTTACATTTCAATTTTTAAATAAACCAGGGAAACAAGACCAGGAAGAAGGAGATACAGTATATAAGCAATCAACGGAGAATGAAGCGCACAAGAGATAGATGTGTGTCTGCACCAGTAAAGTTAATGAGATCCATACTTTGCATTTAATGGGTAGCCTTTCAATCGACTCCTCCGCGATGGAAAGTTGGAGAGGTGAATGAAGAACTAGATAATTAGATGCCAATACAGAAATCCTGATTGGGAAGGCGGGCACAGTTATGGGGATGGCCAACTCTTTTATTACTGTTGCATCTTGAATGTTTTGCTATACCGTGCCTTTAATCTCTTTTCATACACAGTGTGTTGTATGGATTATGGGGCTCAGACATCATTTTCTTTACATGCACACTCTCAGCAATACTGCTAATGTCTCCAAAGCTAAGAACTGGATCAAACTTACAGGGAAAAGCGCGATAGATTTTCTGCTAGTGTTGATTTAAGCAGAGGTGTGGGATGTTTCTGTAGCCAGGCTGAACCACGGGCACAGCATCGCCTCAGCAGGGAACGTCCCGTCGGACAACGTTTGCTCGTAAAAGATAACGACAGAGTGTAAAAGTAACAGTATCTTCTAATCAGAAAATGAGTTGGCAGGAGCAGTAGGCAGGAGAACGACCTGAGATGTTTAAGGAGAGCAGCCGGAGCAGAGGCCGTTGGCTTTGGATTGAAAAAACACTAAATTTCCCTTTAGCGAGGAATCTCCGTGGGAGAGTATCAGGGGTTTTGTAAAACAGACAGATACAACGATGTCTTATATGAACTGTCCTGATTTTCTTATTCAGAAGAGTTCTGCATGCCCCCAAAAGCCTAACGATGGCTCCTGCCAGTTCGCTCGACTTGCCAGGAGTTCTCGATTCGAGTTATTTTCAACACTTAGTGCACGTTCAATAGTAGCTTCCAGCCCCGTGAAGAATTAGAGATAGAAAAGTTTGCCGTCGCAATTAAGCAGTAGCCCAACCCGTAAGAAGCCGCGTGCTGTAAATTAGGCAAATTCCTGAAATAATAAAAGTAGTTCTGTGTCTTGTCTACACCTGCAGCGCTGTAAATATGTGTTTAGCGTAGGACACGCTCGGCTCTCATGGGGAACTATGTTCAGCATGGAAATATATATTTAATCCTATTATATTGGGAATACGTGTTATGTTTATGTGCAGAAATAAAATTTCTGGTTTTCCAGTACTTTATGCAGTGTAGCCCACGTTCTTGGAGCTCTTTCTTAGGCTTTCTATATAACGCACCCATTCTACTCGCTTTGTTTCTGCTTTTTTTTAACATTCAAACCCTGGCCTTGTGAAATCACAGAAACCCCAAAATGCAGCTGCAGCCAGGAGGTTCCCAGGCATGATTCATCACACCTATACGTAAGCTGGGTGTGCAGCAGGAAAGCACAGATCTTATCTTGCCCTGTGGTACAACTGAAAAAGCCCTTCATTTGGTGGTGACTCCTTTCATTCCATTCTGCACGTTTCCCCATGCCTTTAGGGCCGATACCAAACACCCGCAATCTCTGAGTGTTTTCGTTCTATTTACTTCTAATAGGTGGCACTTCAAATTTTTTTTTAAGCGTGGCTAATTCTCTTTTCAGAACTGGCAAGTTGTACGGCTGAATGCCTCTAGGACTGATAGCCGCACAATGCGCGACGCTACACCGATGTACAGTAGCTGCACATCTAAACAATATTCTGATAGCGTGACAGTAGTTGTTGATAATAACGCATTTGGGTCATGGTTTTGGCTAGCAGTTGTCAGAATACTGCTGAATTTCTAGTTATTACAGAAAATTAGTTTTCAGATGGAGCAATCGTGTCCCGGAGCTTTGGGGGGTACAAGTGATCACTTGGAATCTAATTCAGGAAGGGCCTCAGCCCTGTGCCTGATAAATAGATGTATACTGGAGATGATGACTGCAAGGTGATGCATTAAAATTGTCACCATTCGAGAAGTTAAAATTCAATATGGTTGTATGCATTTTGAGGGTGGGAGCTATAAGCTTACAACTGCTTGTGTGCAAATATGTTTGTGTGTGTGTAACTCCTCCCCAGACCAGATCTGATTTTCAGTGTGTCTTTACTATTCCTATTACTATTTTTAGCTTTCTGGGTGTTATAGTAATAGGAATCTATTTAAAGTGTGGTGTTAAAAATGAAATGATGCCTTAGCCACCATCGAAGTTCATAATCTGTAAAATATATTTAATGCTCACTGGTAGAGCAGATGGAGCTGAGAGCTGTGAACGCTTTTCTACATGATAATAGACTTTGTTTCTGGCTGTTGGTGTTGCTTTGTTCCTTCATTTTCTCATTAAATGGTAATCAGACTGGAAAAATAGGAACTTTGGTATTTTTCAAGAATTTCAAGGCAGGGCAAGCATTATTCAGGGACAATAATGAGAAATCCTAGGTTCTCAGATGCCAGGCTATTTCAGTGAATTTTTTTACTCACGAGTCAGAAAAAAATCAAGCTTTCAATTAGTACAGAAGTGCATAAAATATATTACCCCTCTAACCACATGGAGGAATTTTAAGGCAGGGGACCCCAGTTTCGGGGATGCCCCGTCTCATTTCTTGTTAGTGAGAAATATCCACGCGCTTTTGTTTGAACTTTCATGACTGTGTGTATTTACATCAAGCCTCATGTCTGTGGATGAGACGATACAGCACAGGGAAAGTCATCTCCAAATCTGCTGGCTGCCACTCAAAACGCGGCGGTGTTCTGCTAATCAATAGAGATATTAATAGCAGGATTAGTATTGCAACTGACTCCCTGTACTGCAAAAGGGAGCCGTGACAGAAAATTAAGTAACATCTGCTGCATCAAATATAATCAAAAATAATCAAAAATATAATAAAAAATAATATCATAAAAATAAGCAAACAGTAGGATCCCATGTTGGTCAACAGAAAAGCGCAGTGGAAGGAAGAAATGGGGTGATTCAGATCCCCGTTTGTGTCCAGGAGACAAAATTCCTCTGCAGCCTCCGCTGTCACTGGTGGATGGTTCTGGGAAGCTCCGGGATTACTCTCCAGCACAATTCCTGTTTCTAAGGAGCAACAGCTCATGGGAGAAATGGTTTTGAAATCTAAATTTGCTTAACAAGTAGAGTTGCCATTTGGCCCCTACTTTCTCTTTTCTGGTTGATGAGTATAGAAAGTTCTGCTAATCGTATATTAAACCTGAAGATTTTACCAAGATAAATTACTGAAATTCACCTAACTTGATTTTTATTTCAAATAACAAGTCCATCACGGGTGACTGTGGTTACCATTATGCAGTAACGTGGCTAATTTTTAGCCTCTTTTGCAAGGCTGATAATACTTATAGTCCATAGTATCTACTGGGGTTCTAAAGGATTGATTAAATGAAATTCAAATTAAAAATACATATAGAAGGCCAGACGAATTGTCAGAATATTGCTTATTATGAGTCACTGAACTTTGTGTATAAAAAATACGTTAATAGGTATGTGCTTCTGCCACCTCTTCCCCCAAGAAACTTCTGTAGAGACATGGGACAGGCATTAATGAATATAGCTCTCCATCTGCCCATCAGATGAGTTTATTCATCCCATTATACGGATTTCAAAAACAGGAAACACATTTTTAAAGACAAAATTGTGTGAGGGTTAGTTTTAGGGATAAAAAAGTTGATTATCAACTAGAGGGGCTCTGGTTTATTTTTCCATTTAGAAGAAAACCTGTAGATAAATTTGTTTTTGTTTCTCCCAGTAGAAATTTTTGACTATTTAATTAAAGGCCTCATTGCCCCATCATTAAATTCAAAGAAGCATATCTAATGCAAGCACTTAAATGTAATGTCACTTATTAGTCTTTAATGAAGAGAAACTTATTCTTTCTCTAAAGAACAGCTGTAGAAATGGTGCCCATGTCACCCACAAAATGATATCTTATGAAGAGTATTAATGTGTATTTAATGACTGTAAAAATATTCCTTTATAAAAAGGACCATATTCTTTCTTGTTCACCTTCGCTCGCAAAGGAGGTTAATTAAAGCCAGAGCATCACAAATTCTACAGGTCATTCATCTGTACCAAAGTGTAACACAATTCTGCAAAATCCCACTGACAGCGATAACATAAAACTAACTGTTCCACGACGTGGTAAAGATCACTGCGCTCCCTTGTAACTTGGCTCTAGCTTTCATGATCCAACAGCCGCCAAATCTGCCATTAAACATAAAATTTATCTAACTCTTCTCATATTATGCTTTATAAATATGTATATTTAAAGTGTTTCTAATATTTTGGAGAAAAAAAGGGAAGTGTAACTACAGTTTTGAGATTTGTTTTTACATGGAAATGACACAAAACAGTGATTAAATGCTGTATGTCATCATCAAGTCAAAAAGTGAGCATTAATCCTCATCCAGACTGCAAGGTTATGTATTTGATGTTGAGTCAGTTTAGCACCATTTTTTTTTCTTAAATTGATAAATTATCCAAGATAAAAGTAGTATCATACTTTTATGATAGCCAGAACATAGTAAATCTTGAAGGGTGGAGAGGTTATGAACAGTGGAAGATTACCAACACCCCTCAGGAGGTGACTGGATACTAGAATAGAATGGCCAAAAGCGGAACAAAGAGAAAATATTTCAGTGCCCCCCCCAAATAACAAAACTAAATGCACTGAGATGTTAGTTGAGCACTCTTTCCTGCAAGCAAGGGTAACTCAGTTATTTTGATTATGAAGGCTACAAAAATATGCAAGTGTAAGGTGGAGCGATAGGATTTAATTCCAAGTCCACGGTTTCTATCATATACACAGTTTTTATTAATTTGATTTACCCAGTGTAATCCTGTGTATCCTTCTTTCCTGTATTTGGTACCCATAGAATCAATATTACATAGTGCATTCATTTTGGCTCTTTTTTTTTTTCTTGTTTGCCACTTAAAAACTACTGAAAACTTTGTCACGCAGCAGATAGTACCCTGCAACTTCTCCACTTCCTATGAAGCCCTGATCTTGTTCTCAGCCGTGTCACCCAGAAATTGAGGACAGCCCAACCAAATCCATGTCACTGCCTTGCGGCATTCAAGCGGCTTCCAAAGGCGCTGATGCACTTCTATGTACTGGCTGTCCCAGTCTGATTTGTCTCATAAAAATGAAGATTTACCCTGTCTGTGTGTGTATTGTCACTGGTGAGAAGGGAAGGAAGATGAGCATCAAACCCTCGCAGTAGAGATCTGCCCACTGATGGCTCGTTTGAGAACTGCTCTCTGCGGTTACCCGATTCCTGTTAATTATGTGACCACCCAATACTCATCTGTGCCTCTCCATGTATGGATTTATGCAGTTCTGGATAACAGTTTCTCTTGGGAAGTGTGAATAGAGACACGTTAACTGTATCAAGGGGTGAGTGAAAATCACAGAGGACTTTTTTTTCCCCATTCCACAGCCCCTTGTAGTTTATACAGTTCTCCGTGCTTCCCTCTCTCTTTTCTGTATGCAAAGGGGAGAAGATGGTACCATATAGGCTCAGGTATAAGATAAAGGGATTTTTCCCCCCCAGAAAATGAAATATGAGAAAAAATAAAGGAGGACTTAATTTTTATTTCCCATCTGCGATTCACGGCACTGGTTCGTTTTCTTCCGTGTCACCTCCCAGTAGCCAAAGCTGTGTGACTGTTGGTCACCACAGAGCAGCAACAGCTTGGGGGGAACCCCCAGGTCCGTGGCACAACACCCCAAAATTGCCACAGAGGTCAGGGCCACACTGTGGACAGGGTGGGCTGCCAAGCCCAGGGCAGCACTGGGAGAGAAAACACCTGGGAAATGTAGCTACTTTCCTTTCCAGGGTTATTTTTTTTAATAAAGTATGACCATACATTCAAAGCAATTTGATGCTCCCCATGCTTTAGGAAGAGCTTTGAGATTTATGAATGGAAAGTATTACATAAAGCTAAATAATACATCTTTTAATATAGAGATGTACTTAGACTATATGGAAATGAGACGGGAGAGTAGAAAATGTGACAGCTGAGTAGATAAACATGGACTTGTGTTTTCATTTACAAAGACCTCAGTATATAAATGCAAATTATTTACTGCATTATAAGATTCTGAATTCCAGAGAGAGGTTTCACCAGTCTGATGTATTAACCAAGTGTCTGTTGAGAGACCACTTCTTAATGTGCTGTCTCCAACATTTTTAAGGACAGATACGAGTCCTCCAGCCATCCGTTTCACTTGAGATGCCAGATCTCATCAGTCAGGGTAATTCCCATCAAGTCTTGGGTGCAAGCACACTCACTAGCACACCTGACTTGACAAGCCATATTTTTTTATTACAGGGAAGCAAATCTGTTTCCCTTCCCAACATCACCAGCAAAAACCAGGACTAGAAAACCACTCTTATTTTACTTACCTCCATAAAAGCTTGTCCAGAGTTGACCTGCAGACGACCAGTAAAACCCGAAGTATTTACTAAACCTGCCATACCCTTCTAAAGAAGTACATCAAGGTGTTTCCAACTCTTTGTATTTCATTCCTATTTGCTCCTCCTTTACCGGCAGATTTTCTTAAATCAGTCACTGCTGGGCAAGAAAGACCCCAAGGAAACAGCTTTAGGGACGATGGGGCTGAGGTTACATGATTTCCTCCTCCTCCCCTGGATCAAGCTGTGATCCTTCTCTCCTCATCCTCACCCTGATAAGGTGCATCCCTACACAGTGTAGGACATCTAGAGCTTACATCTATGTTTTACGTAAAGAGGAAGAGTCTTCCTTCCCTGTGACAGAAGCATTGCGGCTATTAATTATTATTTTTTTTTTAAGTTTTCCCTTTTTTCCCTGTGCAGGGAGGGCTGGCAGGCTCAGCTTTGGCTCCCAAGGGCAGCATATTACCCCCTAGTGCCTGAGCTCCTTAGTCTTGTCAGGTAACACAACAGCTCTTTTGTGTTAAGGGACCATGGGAAAAAATTGAGGGAAAAACAACCACACAACAGAAAGTTGCCAGACTGAATAAGAGATACTGTAATAAATGTAATAAATGTATTTCTTTGCAAAAAAGATACTGCTTGAAACCAGTCTCCTGGGATTTCTTTCTTGGTTAGGCAGCTATGAAGGATAAAGGGGACTGGATGTAGATAATTATTAGACTGTTGAACGCTTAACTAAAATGAAGTTGTAACAGAGCTGGTGCAAGAGCAACTGTTTACACATGAATGAAGGAAACTCACGCTTTTCTGTATTTTAATACAATTTGTGTAGCTGCCTCAATGCTGCAGAACTGGTGCTTAGCTCTTACTCGTCAGTGATCTCTGTGTCTCTCTGCCCAGAAATGCTCATACGAAGGGATGACATAATTGATCATTATGAATCCAGTTGTTAGCAACTAAATTCACTCCAAAAATACTGGCAATGACTTGTTCAGCTCAGCTCTGAAACACTTAGTCTGAGATCCATGCACGTGTGGAGATGTTGGGGCCTGTTGGAAACTGGGACTTGTTTTTTTCAGTTCTGTTATCTCTCTCTTACTCTAAAAACTTCTTCCCCCCCAGTTTCTCACTTTTATCTCATCCTTACTCTTCCTTACTTTACTCATCTTTAAAACTCATATTGTATAAAGCTTTTCTGCCAGTCCCTGCTGGGGCATTTTTTGGCTCGTGCCTGATCCCTCAACAACTTTTGGGGTTATGAGAGTTTACTTTGCTTGCCTGTTGGCTTTTAATTGTGGATTCAGGAAGAATAATAATTAGGTACTGCCTCTAACTACCCATTGGTAAGTTCATACATATGGCTGCTTTACTGATGTCCTGAAGGGTATTTGCATTTGGCATCCTCACCATCGTAAAATGCAATCCTGGTTAAGAAGGAAATTGTGTCTCGGGCTGAAGGGATGCTAATAGAAGTGGCATCACTTGCCATGAGATATCCTAATTTATGACTATCTTTAAAGAACATATTTGCCAATTAGTGTCTTTATTAGAATACTTACTTTTATCATTTGAAAATATGGCTCTTAATTGGGACCAGCTTTGCCTAAGGGAGAAACATTTGTTAATAAATAAATGGAAAAACTAAACCTCTCCATCGGTACCCGTGAAGGGAACCAGCTTATGTCACATAGGCACCCTTACAGATCGTGTTACTTATTATTCTTAAACTCGTTCAATTATTGAGAAAGACAATTTCATCTAACATTATATTGTCTTGCTGGGAAAAATATAGACAGGATATTGGAACTTGCTTGTTTATTAAAGCAAGTAGCTCATTAGGCTTAGTTAAGATAGAAGAAACAGGAGCATTAAATTTTCATACCACACCATCAGTCCGATAGCTCTAGTAAAGGCAAAGCACCATAGTTGCTCTATTAGTATATTGATCAGGTTAATGTAATTAAGGTGCCAATTTAATTAGAATCTGAAGAAAAGATGAGGAGTGCTTAGTATTTTTTACTAAAACAATGTAGGAAAGAAACTGTTTAGAAAAATAGAACTTAATAGGACTGAAAACCCCACTATTCAGCCAAGGGACTGATATGAAGCAGAATCTGGTGAAGGTAAATACCACGGGGACATCTAGCTCTAGGCAATCCTGCTTCAGCAGGGGAGTTGGACTAGATGATCTCTATGGTCCCTTCCAACTCTAAAAATTCAGTGAAATTCAGTGAAATGAGTGTCCTGTGCTTGTCGTGACTCTGTCATTGCATCTCCCTCCCCAGTGGATGGTGAGAAGTTAGGGCAAAGCTAGTTCCATCGAGGGGATGTCCTCTCCCAAACCGGGCACACGTTCCCACCAGCTACTCCGTACTCGTCCTTTCACCATGGAGGACTTGCTCCTGCTGGGGACAGTGGCTTTGAACTCTGCAGCCCATGATTTTACAAACGAGAGCATCTTCTTTATACATCCGCTCTGCTGGCCCTGGTAAAACCAACACCACAGCTAGGGATGGTGAAGCGGTAAATTATTTTACCTAAATCCATTTTAAATATGTGTATGTGTATTTATATACACAGAATCCCAGAATCTTCTAGGTTGGAAGGGACCTTAAAGATCATCTTGGCCAACCGTCAACCTAACTGACAAAAATAGACACCCACACAACAAACAAGGAGCACCACCATCACTAAACCATACCTCCCAGCACTACATCAACCCGTCTTTTGAACACCTCCAGGGATGGTGCCTCAACCACCTCCCTGGGCAGCCCATTCCAATGTCTCATAACTTATATAGCTGCCCGTGTGTACCTATTTCTGTCCTTCAGAGGTGGGGTTTTCTGAGCTGCCTCTGACAGGTCCCACAAGGTGGGCAAGTGACATCTCTCCCATGCCCTGCTGTCTGATTGAATAGCACGCTGTGCAAAAATAACACTTAATACATGATTGCAGGGAGGGAGAAGAGTTTTAAGGTTGCTTACAGCTTCTGCGCAGAGGCATGAGGTCTGGTCCTTTGAAAAATAGGTAAGTTGGCAGAAAACTATTTTCCTCAGTATCGGTGTGATCTCCCTTCGGTATTCAACCACAAATAAGCATTTCCCTGACAAACAAAGTATATCTATTTTAAAATAAATAAATAAAAGCAGACAAATTAGGTTACCAGTCAAGTCATCAAATCAGCGATGCTATATTCAGAGAACACAGCATTGTGCCTCGCAAATTATCTCCCAATCCCACCTGCTCTCAGATCTTTATAGCCTGGCGATCTGCTCTGCTGTGATTGCTTGATAGAAAATAAACAGATGGGGCTGAGAAAAATCCAAAAGAATAAATGGGGTAGAAACTGCCTGAAGCTTTTTGAACAGCATCAGGGCAGCTTTTCTCTTGTCAAGGATTTTTCCTTCCCCCATTTGAAAAACAAAACTGCTGGAACGCAAGATGTGATTGGGTTTAATTTTCAGCTACATGAAAACACATGCACGCAAATGTGGTTTAGATGCTTTTGGGCAGAGAGAGATTTTGCTTTCTTTCATGGGCTTTGACGCTGTTTTTAATCTGGTAATTGCCTGATCAATACTGCTATTTGAAACTTATATGAAAATGCGTGAAACTTTCGAATGGCAGAGAATCTATAGATTCCTTTGCTGTGCTGCAGGACTTCGGCAGCAGCAATTTCAGTAATTAGGCTGCTTTTCAAATAAAGGCCAGTTCCATGGATACATGACTAAGATAAATTATGCCCTGGATAAGCTTACATTTTCCTGCATGTGCTTGCCCTTTCCATGTTCACGTCCACGTTAGGAAAGCCTGAGTAAACATCTTTTCCTCCCACCCCCACATCTGGGTCCTGTCTTGGGCAGGAGTGCTCTTCTCCTGTCTTCATCGCTGGGTATCCTACATCAGAGGTCACCTTGCATTTGTCCTTTAGAAATTATTCTTTCCTTGTCAATCTCTTTTTTCACTTGTAGATTAGTTTACAGAATTAAATGAGAAAAAGAAGGGCGAGAATCATGGTTTCCCAGTGAATGGAATGGAGATTTTTAGACCAAAAAGCAGGATGTGAAAAAATCAAGCAAGATAAGAAATGAACGCTCCGAATTATTTTTTTTTAGCCTTTCAGTTATTTTGGATCATCTTATTTAAAGCTCATTCTAATAAATTCTTGCCAATTGAAAGATAGAGAATATAGAAAAATGAAGCAATTATTTATCGTATCGTTATGTGGATGTCTCAAAACAGCACCATCTTTGCTGGAGATAGGCAGCTGATCAGCAGGAATTTCAGCAGAGAAGTTGAATATTCCTATTTTTGTGGGCTCAGCTGTGAGCAGAGCCCACACCATTGAATTTAGGCTTGTTAATGCCATGCCTGACCTTGGGCAACAAGCCACAGTCCCATCACACTGAGTGTGGAAGTTGCCCCAGGATCAGCTCTCCTCTCCGTGAGGGCCACGAGGAGAGGCAGGCAGGGACATAGGCAATGAAATTAAGTTTTACCCACTGGACTCTGACTTTAATCTGGCTGCTCAGCCAAAACATCAAGAAAACCACAGAGATCTTGACTGTTGTGGTGGATGTGGATGAGTCAGAGCGAAAGTCATTGTGTTGGTACCAGGGCAGTGACTGCTCTTGTCTTGTATTTATGCCGCCCTATGGACATAAAACTCTGCTGAAATGATTACTGAAAGGAGTTTTCCCAGTGGGGAAAGAAATTGGGTTGTCTGAGAGAGGTGTTTCCATTGGGGCCTGGTACCATCGTAGCAATGGATGGAGAGAGCTGGAGATCAGACTTGAAATTCAGTGCCTCAGTCCTCAGTGGGGGAGGTCTTCTCTGGACTCAGGTGGATAAAAGTGGGGAGTGGTTGTTTTGCTAACTAAACTGTGCCCAGAAGAAAATCCATTTTCATATTAAGTACCTTCCTCAAGGTTTGCCTTGAGGAGTAAACAGCAGGAAGACTTTGGGAGAGAGGCTGAGCTTCTCCAGCATCTCAGGAGGCATAATGAAGATGTTTTCTGGCACCAGCTGGCCCCACATTTAGGAGTACATTTTTGCATCATCCTATCCTGATTTGTCAAACTATGTGTAGATACAGCAGGAACTAGCTCAGGTGCTGGAAAAGATCTCGCTGGAGCCACGATGGAAGATGAAACCAGACCTGGCAGACACAAAACGTGCAGTTTTTATCTGTGTGAGACAGGAGAGGATAAATGTCATTATAAACAGTCACCCTTCGCTGTGAAAGCTTAAGTCAAAAATTATGGGGGTGCTCACCTGGAGGTTTAGCTGAGTATTTGATATTAATTGGAGACAGTGAGAAAATCCAGACCCAGACCTTTCTGGAGAAGCTTTTCCTGGGAATGCAGCGAAGCCCGGAGCCACCGTCGAGCTCTCCTGCACTTACAGCAGCACTTGCAGCCTCCTCTCTCTCCTCACTGCTGCTTTTCATTTAGTTTCACCCATTTCTATCCCTTCTGCAGAACAAAATAACGGAGCGTAACGTTGCATCCAGCAAGACACTAACTACCCCTGCAAGAAAGGTCCTACTTTTACATGTTCTGTGACCAATTTGCGTTGACAGGACCAAGTCTCATGGCCCCCCTCGCACCTTCTGCTTGGGATGCTGGTTTGCATTTGCTGGATTTAAACGTGATGGGTGGACCTGGAGAAGGTAGAGCCGAGGGGTCAAGGTGGGGAAGGCCATGTCTCCCTGGTCTCCCACCAACAAATGACCAGCTTCTGACTGGGCAGAGGGAAACACCGTTCCATTGCTCAGAGAGCCCGTGGTCCTTCCCACCTGTCCCGAAGACTTCAGTAGCTAAGGCAGCTGAGCTTTGAGTTCAATTTGTTTCAATTTCCATGTGCTTTTTTTTTTTCCTTCCCATGGTAAATATAATTTAGCACAAATAACAAAAACCTTGACATAATGACTCAAAATCTGTTTCCTGCAGATGATGGCGGTCCTTGTTGCTTTATATTTTCCATAAAATATCAAATCTCAGTGAAAAAGAACAGTGTTTTGTGGGGTCTCTGACCACTGTGTATGACAAGAGATAAAGAACAGGTGAATGCAGCACCTGCACTGTGCCAAATAAGGCTCTCAGTCTAATGAGCAACAGTTCCCAAAGCCACATTATTTTCAAAATATGACAAATATTTACTGTTATTATCTGAAAGGCCTTTTACTTTTTTTTTTCTTTTTTAACCCCATGAATGTATGGAATGAGTGGGTTCAGAACAGAACCCAAGAAAGTGAGTGAAAGCTGAAAGTTACAATTGATGTTGATCCCTTTCAACTTTAAAGTGTTGGAATCGGAAGCTGCTACACGGCTCTGTTCAAGGTCCATATGTTTTTTTGATAGGAAACGTGTTTTGATTCAGGAGTTATTTCTAGGGTTCATTAACATGTAAATTGCTCCATGAGGAAATCTAAAGGAGATTGAATCCAAAGATATGTAAATATTCAAATGTAATTGGGGCTCAAGCCCTACATCTCTATTTCTGCCTGAACAGTTCAAACAGAGGAGAAGGTTTTTTCCATCCTTCTCCCTGAAATCCACCAAAAAAATTCTCATCACGTGATTTGCCTCCGAAAGCCGTCCTGAGGCATGAAGTTCAACGAATAATTATAAATTAGCAGAGTTAGAGGATTCGGAGAGAGGGGAGGTGTGGGCACCTGGAGCCTTCCTCGTCACCGGAGCGATCCTCACCCGGCTGAGTACAGCTGCGCGTAGGGCAGCGCTCCCTGCTAACCTCCTAAAGATCCATCCCCTGCTGCAAAGAGAAGACGTTATCTTCTTAGGAAATATCGTGTCTCCTATTACTTTTGATGGATCTCCCGTGGAATTCTTTTACGGTTAAATATAAATCACGCGGGGAAGAATGAAATCTGTTCTTGTAAACACGGCGTACGCACAAGGAGTAAATCACGCAGATGCAATCGCGGCTGTTGTCATAATGTGTCTCCTCTGTGAAGTGGAGTGAAAAGGGATAAATAATCCTCTGGCTGTGCCTGCACCTGTGTGATGTCATGCTGCATGTCACCGGCGAGTGACAGCTCGGGGGAAGGCAGCTACCGGGGAAGGTTTAACGAGAAGTAAGGTAGTTGTCTGGGGAGCTCCTACTGCACCGTGTAAACACACCGGGCCAAGGCAGCTGTAGGAACATCTCTGAAGACCAGGCTCAACCTGTGAAAATCCAGATATACCTTGGATGTACTCGTGCCCAAGCACCTGCTGCAGTTGAGGGAGCAGTTTATGATGTTCATTCTCTTCCACGGAGTGCTGCCATGGTCTGGGTCCCCAGGCATCCCCCCCTTCCATCATTGCTCACGGAGCCTCTTGCCCTGGAGCTGGGGTGGGGGGACCCCTCATGGGCCCCGTGCTCAGCAGCCGCAGAGAGCGAAGGCTTTGGGAACTGGGGATCGGTTCTTGCCTCCCCCACCATCTGCCAGCCTAATCTTTGCAAATTATTTAAGCTCCTTGTGTTCAATTCCCCATCTGTAAACTGGACGCAATTACTCCTTGCCTGTACCTACGGGAGGAAAAGAGTCTGTTCATGGTTGGGGCGTGTTTGGGCGCTTTCATCTCAGTAGAAATGACTAGGTTGAAAGTGTCTCTCCTCCCAAATTGCTTAGCCAAGGTCTGGGTGTGTGAAGGGAGGCAGTGGTACCCGAGCAGTGATGGTCCAGGGCCAGCACCAGCATGGACTGATGGCTGTGCACAGCACACACCCTCCTCCCTTCACAGAAATCTGCTCCAGATTGCTGGAACAGAGTGATACAGCCTCCGTTTAGTAGCTTCCCAATTATTTTCAGCTATTTCCAGCCTTTGTGTTTCCATAATTTACTGCTATTAACACGTGATGAATCCGGTGTTGTATGGCTAAATCCGTGCAAACCAAACATGAGGTGCTTCATTCTGTACACTGTGGGTTTTCAGCGCATAGTAGGAAAAGTATTTGAGTAATTATAAAACATACATTAGTATAACAACAGGTCCTGCTTATAGCCAGGATACTTTTGAGGAATAGGTTTTCAATAATCACCTCTCTTTTTCTACAGCGGTTTCCCCAGAAATGTGTTATTAGTCTAATTAGGGCAGGCAGTGAAAAGATCACATTCAATTCCTGTTAGAAATATGAAAGATCAGCGGAGGAGACTGTTCTTTGAACTTCCTCATCACCCGACCTTTCTAAAGGAGCACATCCTCCCCCGAGAAGTGCACATTTTTGGCCAAATCAACACTTTGGTAGGAGGCTGAGAGAAAGCAGAGATGTGCTGGGAGATCAACACACCCTCTGAAAGCGGATAGCTAGTGTTGAAATAAAAAATAGCATTGTAACCCTTCCTTTATCATCTTCATAGTGAGGGAATGAGTTGTGCAGGTGAAATGGTGACGGGCCGCTGACAGGGGCTGTAGCTGGTACCTTGACAAAACTATTGGAGGGTGTCTGTCCAGGTGATGCTACAAACCTCCCGTGCAGCCAAGGTCAGGCAGACCTTCGGTTCTCTGCTGAGTAAGTGCTGGCCAAGCAAATTAACAGAGTTTGGAGCAGATCTACCAGATGCACCCCATTTATCTTGAAGTTCTGCCCTTTCCCTCCCTGCGTTTTGCAGATCTGGTCACACCTTCAAAAAGGATGAATTCCCTCCGAAGCAGGTGCAGAGGAGGGCTGCTTGGGGGATGTGGGCACCAGGTGATGGACCCTGTAAGAGGAAACTAGGAGAGCAAGGTGTGGATGGATAACTGAACAAAAGTTGGGTTTGCACAGATAGGAGGAGGTATGGCTGCCTTCCCGAAACGCCCCAGAGGGTGTTGTTAAGCAGACTATTATAGAGGTGAACAAAAACATGTGAATGAACTCAGGCTGGAAATTAGAAGGCACCTAAGCGCTGTAGGAATAAGGCTGTGGGACAATCTTTCAATCAGAAGAGGAAGCGTGGTGAGGTCCAACTGATTTCCAGACGGAGTTGGATGTATTGAGGAAAAGCCTGGAATGATGTGGTTACTGCAGCGGTGGGAGACAACCGAGCGGCAGGAGGTGCAGGTTCAAAGGCTCAGCCACGCACCTTTTTTCCCAAGAGCAAGCATTGGAAGGGAAAGCCATGTGGGGATGAACTGGTCTCTCCATTTTTCAGAAAGTCCTCACTAATTTTGTTACTACTTGTTCACAGGTGCATTAAAAAATATATATCTTGGTGGGAAGGATACTCTTAAAGTAAGCTCCCTCTCTCAAAAGACCAGCCATAAGTATCATTCTTTATTGAACTACCTGTAGTAGGAAATAGTATGCCTATGACAACGCGTGCAACGTTTTAAGCCCTCAGGGCTACATGAGGAGAACATCCAAATTAAAAAAGGATAATGAAGTCTGAAATAGTAAAAGTGCTAGCAGTTACTTTTTAATGGCAGCTAATTTAGTGGCATTGTTTGGGCTACAGTCTCGGGCTGTAACTCAACCGGCTTGAGCAGAACAATGCCGGTAGCTAACTGTTGTGTCAGCCCTCAAGAGCTACATATTGCCATTATTTTATTAATCACCACCAATAAACCATAGCCATGTAGAATTTAATTACTGGAGCCATTTGTTTTCTTTAGCTGTGTTTGGGGGGCAAGGCTTTTGAGGGTCATGAGAATTATTTGTTACTCACAGCATATGCTTTTCTGTTAAAATCCGAATTGGGCAGATTTCATAAGAGTGTTGTTACAATATTAACGTCAATCAAGTTTCTACTTACAATGAATTGAATTGCCATTGTGTAGATCTTCTGTTTTCATAAAGAAACCAGGTAAAATTCACTAATTTGATGGAATTAATTTAGGAGACAGCGAGGACAGGAGCAAAAAATTCAGCATAAAATGTAAGGGAGAATCAAAACAAAAGCTTAGCTATATGTCTTTGATAAGTTGACAGTTCCCATAGCTCAAGGTAACCTTTCTCCGTAACACTCCGGGGTTTCCCTTTATTGCTGTCTTTTTTTAATAGAAGACCAGTATTATGCTTCAAGCGTGTTTTTCTGGTGAGCAAAAACACAAAGAGCAAAAGAAACAAAGCCATATAATGAGGAGAGGAAAGACAGGCAGTAATATCCAGGTCCTCCACCCCAAGGTGAAGACCCAAGAAAGCGGTGTCAGTGGTGCTGAAGTCCTCTCCACCTGCTGGGGCTGGAAATGGGATCATGATCTGCTGGACACAGCGTCCATCTCAGCTCAGGTGTTTCTGCCGTAGTTTTAAACAGTAAAGAAGAACACATTAAACTTAGATATAGGGTCAGAAACCATTACGCGGATTCAGCTATGATATATTTATGCTGCGAGTTTAGTTCTGGAAGAAATACAAGCACTGTATAAACTTTTAGCAAAAATGTAGTTATTCAGTTAGGGTTTCCGAGACAGGTGATGGATAGAAAGAGATCTGTTGTCAGCTGTTTCCAAGCAGTTGTAGTATCTAGTTGTGTAAATTATTGCTATGGAGATACTTAGCCTGACATTTTGATATTTTAGCCTTTGTATTTCCATCACTTGACCTTGAAACTGATTCAGTATTTGATACTCAAAAATGTGCATGTTAATACCTTCTTGATACACCCAACAAGTAAGTTGGAGGGCCTACAGGATTCAATTTTATCGTCACCCGTATCACAAATTAAATAACAAACAGTACTACCAAAAGAAGGTTCAACAACTAGTACCTGACTTTGAACAATGCCACATGCCTTCTTTTGACCAGGTGATTTATATACCAGCTTTCTAGATTCCTTACACTCTACGGAGTGCTTATGATTGTTCTGATTTTTATCAGTTTTATTTGTACAGCCAAAACTTTGCACATATTTTTAGGAAAGATTTTGAAGACAGGTTGAAGAACTTGCAAATGCTCGAAGTATAATAAACTGTTCTCAACCCAGACTCGTAGCCTCAACACACTTGACTTTTGACAAAGATATATTGGTTTCTTTGATTTTAGCAGGCAGGGGGATTTTTGTTCCAGTGAGGAAAAAAAACAGACCTTGAAAGATTTGCCAAAACATTAGCGTTGCTAGCTGAGGAGTAGAGTAGGTCTCATTTTGTCTGCTCTGACTTTGTGAGGTGTGGACAAATATACATAACGACGGGCTGATGGAGAGGTTGGCTTGGAAAGCTATGCTTCCTTGATCTTTGGGTTTTGTTTTTGTGGTGTCTATGGGGTGTTTTTTTAATAAAGTCAGAAAGACCAATAGATGTCAACAAGCAAAACAGCAACAGCTGAATGGAAAAATATCCTCTCCCAAGTTTTGAGCTATGACTTTTTTACAATAGGAATTGTAACAAATTGCTGATGCCAATCCAGGTGAGTTGCATTTTGGAATTATTGTTCCCAGAGTGTCTCAGTGTGCTGGCACCCGGCGTCACAGACACAAATAATCCCAAACTCAACAGTCTCACTTGAGGTAATGGGAAAATTCGCCGTGTTCACTGACCCTCAGAATTTCTCGTTTCTTGCTGATGGTGTGACAGTGGAAAGTGGGTTCAATGAGCTGAAGTATAGAAGTTAGAAAGGTAGTAGTTCAGAACTCTAAAAGGTGTCTTAGGAAACGTAAAATAAACAGAAAATAATTCCCAAAGGAATAGAGCCATCCCGTTTAGATTGTATCTTTTTCCCTTTCTCCTGTATGCCCTATTCAAAGCATAAAGCAGAGCAAACATATGTTGAGAAATGCTGCCTATTTATAAAGTAAACACTAACAACAAGCAGAAAACAAAAGATAAATGAAGAACATGTTTTGCACACTAATCAAGTTGTCTTAACTCAGAATGCAGCGAATCTGTGCCAGGTTTTTAACAGTACAACCAAGGCTTCAGTTTTTCCACATATTTAAAATATCTCCATGTGACCATTACTCTGGACACATCTTGGAAGGAGACCTGGTCGCAGCTTTTAATGTCACCATCTAAACTGGAAAATGAGACTCCCATTGGCAGAGATAAGAGTTCCTCCATCAGAGAAAGCATTAGTACAGGTTTCCAGAAAATCTAGTTTAAATTTGAAATAAATCTTTGATTAACAAAATATAATGAAAGATGTTCATGCATATTCTTGGTGATACTGTAAGCCATTCCATAGATTCAGACAAGCTTGTACAAAACACTCATTCGTGAAGGTTATCCGAGGCTGGGATGATGTGTCAGGAAGGTTAGAGATGAAAAGTTTTCTTCATCTGCTTTCTTCACTCCAATTACAAATATCAGCAATGTTGGAATTCACCTTTGGCTGCATGGGACTTTGACAGTCCTGGCCAGTATGTCATGAAGGTTCATATACAGTGTGTGTCATCAAAAACTAAAACCCCTGAAATACAGAAATGGCTACGGTGCTTATTTCAGCAAGATATTCTTCTTCATATACAGTTTTCAGTAAAAATATTACAGATAGCAGTTTAAATTCCTCTGCTATTTAGAGTGCATGCTGGGCAAAATGACAGAAAAGATCCAAACTGTTATGATCTGATTGTGAATATCAGACTATAAAAGTCGGTAGATAGGAGAGAGTGACATAGTTTTCTTATTTTATTTTGCTTTAGATGAGACGGCTTCGCTTTCCCTTGTGGGAGGTTATTGTTGAGGCTCAACAGCAGAGATTCAAGCTGGGTGAAATAAGACTTTTCAGAGGATTACTCTTCTTCACGTGCTCCTAGGGAATTCACGGGGGAAGGATGAATGGAGATGACCCGGACCAGCCCTGCTGACCTCCCCTCTATTAGCAGAGAGACAGTGGGCGGCATTTGGCACTGGAGCTCTGCAGACACGTAGATGCCAAGGACTAAATCCCAGCCTTGCTGCCGCCACCACTTTCCACTTTGCGTGGTCCTGGCAGGGAGCTGGAGGCAGCAGCAGCCAGCGGGGCACCCTCTGCTCTCACATTCCCTTTTCTGCTTTGCCGGGAGAAGCTGATTCCACAGGGAGTGGGGCTCTGTGATTGCCCTCCCGTGTGGGCAATCCTCCCTTCCCCTCGGCGGATTTAATTCTGCAATGCAATGCTGTGCTGGCTCTCTCTCTACCCGACTTCCCTGCAGTGCAGTGGATTATAATCTGCTGCTTCACCTGAAGGTGAAATCCCAGCACGGCACACCAGTAAGACTGGGACAGCCCTCCTAGCCCTGCTTGAGCAGGAGTATCTCCCAGCAAGGATGAGGATGTAAAAAAGATGCGCTTCCCGGACTGTAAAATCTCCGCAGGCTCAAAATGTTGGGGGTGGAAGTGAAAATGCACAATATGTTGTTAGCAAGTGGTGCGACCTTTTTTCCTGGCCCCTCCTGCCCCTCTCTATTTTATAAATCCCTGCTGCTTAAAAAGTTTGGGGTGAGTGCCTGTGTCTGCACGCATGCACAGAGCTGCCCCATCTTAACCACAGCATCGTTGATGCTTGACTGGGACTGTACTGATCGACTTCTCTTCCAGAAAGGAAACTGCTCCCATTTAAAAAATATTTGTTTTATTTACCATTTTTACCATTTTACTATTTACCACCATAAGTCTTCAGCGGTGTACATAGCATTTCATAACCCAGTAAGAACAGAGCATTTAACTGCTGGAGAGGGTACAGCAAAGGGCCACAAAGATGATTAAGGGCCTGGAGCATCTCTCCTATGAGGAAAAGCTGAGGGACTTGGGTCTGTTTAGTCTGGAGAAGGAAGGCTGAGGGGGATCTAATCAATGCTTATAAATACTCAAAGGGACGTTGTCAGGAGGATGGGGCTGGTCTTTTCTCAGTGCCCAGGGACAGGACAAGAGGAAATGGGCACAAACTTGAGTATAAGAAGTTCCACCTCAACATGAGGAGGAACTT